>JANRFK010006693.1:179939-196042 GCA_030068395.1 Apalone spinifera
GGCAGGAGGGGGGGTTGAAGGGGTGCCGGGGGGCGGGGGGCAGGAGAGGACGGTTCAGGGGGTGCCGGGGGGCGGGGGGCAGGGGCCACAGGGCGAGCCCCGGGCTCGGTACCACTGGGCCAGGCCCCGCCCCCGCTCTCACCAGGCCAGGTCACGAACGGAGCCGCCATCGCGCTCGCGCGGGGAAACTGCCCTCTCCTTCCGCGCGCGCACACCCGATGGGGGGGGCGCCCTCCGCCGTTTCCGGTCTGTGCCGCTCAGGAGACACCGCCCGCCGGAAGCTCCGCCTTGCGCGCGCTCGTAGGCACTTCCGGGAGCGCGGGGCTGCGCCAGTCCGTCGGTCAGCGCGCGGGGCGGCCCCGTGGCGCTTTGGAACGGCCGGCGGGACCGGGCCGCTAGCTCTGCCGCGCTGGTTACACAAGCTCCCGTCCAGGTGCCTCGGTCCTGAACTTGCGGGGCCGCTGCCGCCCTCGCCCTCGCACCTGCGCTTGCCCACATCGCCCCGTTGTTCGGCGCGGCCTCGTTTTCGCGTCTGTTGGCAGGGCCCCTCCAGCCCCCTTGGGAATAGGTTCCAATAACATGAGTTTAGTCATTCGAAATCCGCAGAAAATCATCCCCCTCCGGAGAATCGCACTTCGCCGCAGTATAGAAATCCTGCGGAAGAGTCTGGACGTGCGGCACTTTGATCTGGGTGTGATCTGTGTCAGCAATAAAAACATTCAACTACTCAACAGCACCTACAGACAAAAAAATGTTCCCACTGATGTGCTATCCTTTCCTTTTCATGAGGTAAATGTTTCCCCTTTCTTCTTTCCGCAGCTACTTTCTTGATTTGCATAATACAACTGACTTCTTTGCAAGACCTTATAGAATGCACTGTCACACTTATTAAATCCAGAAGTAGTTTAATATATTTCACTATAATGGCTTTGTGTGGTGATATGAGAATATAGTGCACCATCAGAGGATTCTAGGGCTACGTCTAGACTGGCATGATTTTCCAAAAATGCTTTTAACGGAAAAGTTTTCCGTTAAAAGCATTTTCGGAAAAAGAGCATCTAGATTGGTACGGACACTTTTCCGCAAAAGCAGGTTTTGCAGAAAAGCGTCTATGGCCAATCTAGATGAGCTTTTGCGCAAAAAAGCCCCGATTGCTATTTTCGCGATTGGGGCTTTTTTGCGGAAAAGAAATCTCTGCTGTCTACACTGGCCCTTTTGCGCAAAAGAGACTTTTGCCCGAACGGGAGCAGCATAGTTTTTCCGCAAAAGCACTGACAATCTTACATCAGATCGTCAGTGCTTTTGCGGAAATTCAAGCGGCCAGTGTAGACAGCTGGCAAGTTTTTGCGGAAAAGCAGATGATTTTCCGCAAAAACTGGCCAGTCTAGACGCAGCCAAGATGTTTTGAGAACTTGAAAGTGATTTGGGATGTGTTTTAGGGCTTTCAGAGAGTTATCTTCTTCGAAAACATCTTCAGCAATTCTCAGCAGTTGTTTTATACATTCTTCCTTGCATGGCATCATAAAATGCATGAAATAAAGCCATGAGTCAAGTTATACATACTCATGCCTGTTGTCCATTTCAGAAATTGTACTTTAATAAGGCAGCTGGCAGCAGCTAGCATCACTCCTGAGAACCTGAGAGTGACAACAGGGGACGGGTAGTTTGATAACCACCTGTTCTGATCATTCTCTCTAAAGCACCTGACAGTAGCCATTGTTGACAGCATACTTAGTTAGATGGAGCATTGGTCTGACCACCATGGTTGTTCTCATGTTCCTGCTTTTGTCTTTTTTTTTTAAATTTTTGTAGTTATATTTAAGTATATCAAAGTTACCAGTAGGTAACTGGTTGGTAATAACTCAATTTCTTTCTATTCCTCGCTTATGGAAGACTTCTAGAAGGAAAAAGGTATAGGCTCACATTCAGCTAGTGTCAGCTAATAGGTATAGGAAAAGAAGGCTTTGGAAATATAACTTTTACAACTAATGTCCACATTTAAAGTTCACTTCTAGCTCCGCTTTCACTTCTGCTGACAATAAAGCCCTATAATTGCACACGGTGTTTCCTAATAGTGGAAAAAAAGATTTTCTAAGTAATCAATAATTAAGTAAATAATTCTCCTTTTTTGTTACATTTAGTTACAGTTTTTAGTACTTGTGCTGTTTTGGTGCTGTAAAGGTGATTTTTTTGTTTATAGCAAAATTTAGCCTCTGATGGTGCTCCTACGCAGCCTGTGGAAGCTAGCATTTCAGTGGTAGTTGACAGAGATGGGTTAGCAGAGCCTATACTAACACTCTAAAGGTAGTGCTTTGAAATTGTGGCTCACGTGTAGGCTCGGAAACCTAGGAAAGTGGGACATATTAAAACTCCCACTCAAGCAACAATTTCCAAGCACAGCGGACACAGAATTCCCATCTCACAATTTTGTATTTTCACACTTAAATACATTTTACTTAAGAAGTTCTGTGCCCATCTGTCACGTTACTGGATTTTAAAGGAAGCAGCTAGATAACTGCTGTACCCAGGAGGGGTGTTTGCCCTAAAAGTGTATACAAAGGGGGTCATGTGAGATGTCACATGAAAGCTTGTGTTCTACTGATTCTGTATATGCAATGCATGTACTTGTATAATATCTGTATGTGGAGTTATAAACATGTACTCTGCAAGGAAATCTCAGCCTATGGCTATGCTAATTAGCAAGGAGACAATGACTCACTAGGTGCAAATACACATCTCAGGAATGTGACTGATACCTGAGGGCTACCAGCATGGAACACAGGGATAGGCCACGGACCAGGTGACCTGCTGCAGCCAAGAAGATGCCAGGAGAGGGTTATAAGTGCCATGTGGCACCCTCCATCTTGGTCTTCAGCTCAACTCTCAGTCCCAGAGGCAGCCTTGCAGGGAACCATGAGCCAGAAAGAACTGCGGACCCATCCTGACATAGGATGTACACCAAACACTTTTAAGCCAACAGTTATAACATCTCTGCTATGAGCACGGTTCGACAAATCATGTAATCTACTCGCCCGTGGCAAGTAGATTACAAGCCTACATAGCCGGCGCCATGCGATCTGCGCATGCGCAGCTCGCAGAACCGTGCAACTGGTGAGCAGGGCTCGCCGCCGCTTGGCGAGCCCTGACTATGAGCCTGTATCGAGAACTGGGTGATTCGATGCATGTAATGTATTATCCTTTAACAATCTTACTCACATGCTTTTCTTTCTTTTAATAATAATCTTTTAGATTCTAAACGATTGACTCAGCGTGATCTTGTGGGTAAGATCGAGAGTATAAATTGACCTGGGAACTATGGCTGGTTTCTTGGGAGTGGAGAACCCATTCGGGGAAGGTGAGATTGGGTCCTATAACCCCTCACCTGTGTGTTAGGCCCCGGGGCTGTTTGGGGCACGGAGAGAGCTGGGTGTCAGAGGGGTTTTGCTCATGAGGCTTCTGGGTAGCCAGATTGGCAGCTGACATGCTCTGTGGGACTGGTTTGTGGCCTCTTTGGGAAGGACCTCCAGTCAGGGGTTGTAAGGAGCCCCGAATTTGAGCAATTGGCCCTGAGCCGACACCCTCAGCTGTGCTCAGACCCAGCCCGGTCTGTCACAGTGGCATAGTCGGTAGGATCCACAGATCTTGGTCAATTGAGCTTTGGGCTCAGGACCCCACGCTGTCTAAAATTGATTTTTGGTGTTGAGAGCTTGGTTGGTTAAAAAGCAACTGCAATGAGTCAGCAACAGTATGAAAGTCTGAACAGAGAGGCTCTGAGGATTTGTGCTTGGAGAGAGGCATTGACTTTAGGAAGAAAGCTACTAAGCAGCAGCTGACATCTTTGCTACTGCAGAAGGACCAGTGGCAAGAGAGCGGCTCCTACCTGCTGCCACGGATGCTGTTGCAGAAGAAATTAGAAAGAAGCAGGCATTGAAGAAAATGGAGCTGGAACATGAGAGGACTCTGGCCAAGATACGTCGCAATGAGTGGGAGGCATCAGCGGAAGAGGAGAGAGCGGTCCAGGCACGGCAAATGGAAGAGAAAGAGGCAGACCACGCACGGCGAATGCAAGAGCTGGCGGCAGAGGAGAGTTACAAGTGACTCCAACTCTGAATACTGGAAGAGCAACAAAAGATACCACAACCAGAGAGCCCACCCCCACTTGCGAACAAGAGTTAGAAAAGGATCTATCCCATCTACAATGATAATGAGGATATTGAGGATGTATTTGCCACGTGAAACGGATCCCAGATGACCAGCGCATGCCTGTCCTGATAAGATGGACTGGCAAGGCCAAGGAGGTATTTAAACGATCTGGGGGAGGAGGAAGCTTTAGACTACGGGCAGTTTAAAGACTATGCACTGAAACAGTTCAGGGTTACCGTCATGGGGTAAAAAGCAAATGCGAGTTATGAATGAAACATTCTGATAGGATGTCTTTGAGTCACCAGGGTCTGATGAAATGCATCCTAGAATATTCAAGAAACTGATAGAGGAGGTGTCTGAGCCTTTAGCTATAATTTTTGGAAAATTATGGAAGACAGGATTGATTCCAGAAGACTGGAAAAGGGCAAATATATTGCCTATCTATAAAAAGGGAAATAAGAACAACCCAGGATACTACAGACCAGTCAGTTTAACTTCTGTGCCAGGAAAGATAATGGAGCAAGGAATGAAGGAAATCATCTGTAACAACACCTGGATGATAATAAGGTGATAGGGAACAGCCAGCGTAGATTTGTAAAGAACAAATCATGTCAAACCAATCTGATAGCTTTCTTTGATAGGATAAGGAGTCTGCGGATAAGGGAGAAGTGGTGGACATGGTATACTGAGACTTTAGTAAGGCGTTTGATACTGTCTCGCATGATAGTCTTATCAATAAACTAGGCAAATACAACTTACATGGGGCTACTATAAGGTGGGTGCATAACTGGCTGGATAACTGTTCTCAGATAACTGTTATTAACAGTTCACAATCCTGCTGGAAAGGCATAACAAATGGGGTTCCGCAGGGGTCTGTTTGGGACTGGTTCTGTTCAATATCTTCATCAATGATTTAGATATTGGCATAGAGAGTACGCTTATTAAGTTTGCAGCTGATACCAAGCTGGGAGGGGTTGCAACTGCTTTGGAGGTTAGGGTCATAATTCAAAATGATCTGGACCAATTGGAGAAATGGTCTGAGATAAATAGGATGAAGTTTAATAAGGACAAATGCAAAGTGCTCCATTTAAGAAGGAACAATCTGTTTCACACATACAGAATGGGAAGTGACTGTCTAGGAAGGAATATGGCATAAAGGGATCTAGAGGTTATAGTGGACCATAAACTAAACATGATTCAACAGTGTGACACTTGCAAAATAAGCAAACATGATTCTGGGCTGCATTAACAGGTGTGTTGTGAGCAAGACACGAGAAGTCATTCTTCCGTTCTACTCTGCGCTGGTTAGGCCTCAGTTGGAGTCTTGTGTCCAGTTCTGGGCACCGCATTTCAAGAAAGATGTGGAAAAATCGGAGACGGTCCAGTGAAGAGGAACAAGAATGATTAAAGGTCTAGAGAACATGACCTATGAAAGAAGACTGAGAGAATTGGGCTTGTTTAGTTTGGAAGAGAGAAGACTGAGAGGGGACATGATAGTGGTTTTCAGGTATCTAAAAGGGTGTCACAAGGAGGAGGGAGGAAAATTGCTCTTCCTGGCCTCTGAGGATAGACCAAGAAGCAGTGGGCTTAAACTGCAGCAAGGAAGGTTTAGGTTGCACATTAAGAAAAAGTTCCAGTCAGGGTGGTTAAACACTGGAATAAATTGCCCAGGGAGGTTGTGGAATCTCCATCTGTGGAGATATTTAAGAGTAGGTTAGATAAATGTCTATCAGGGATGGTCTAGACCAGTGTTTCTCAACTTTTTTTTGCTCATGGCCTCTTTCTGAATCTCATTTACCTCTGTGGTCCCCTTCATAGCCGCTGTTAGTTGGAAAAAAAGGTACATAATTTACCTAATGTTCCGTTTTTTCCATGTGGCCACCTAGAGGTAGGGCATGGCCCCCGGGGAGCCATATGGCCCACAGTTGAGAACCACTCGTCTAGACAGTACTGGGTCCTGCCATCAGGGCAGGGGGACAGGACTCGATGACCTCTCGAGGTCCCTTCCAGTCCTAGTATTCTAGGATTCTATGATTCCATTTCTTGATAATCATTTGGAATGTATAATAGTTCATGTTATCAAAACAAATACAGTAGCATTGAGATATAATACAGCATGTCCACATTGAAATGTAACAACTTTGAGGTGCCAGATATTTTTGAGTAAAATTTTATTGGATCCACCATCCATTTTTACTAGGGGCCCAACAAACCCTTCCTGCCACTCTAATAGCTTTTGAATGGTTAGAGTGGGGTGAAGTATTCAAATAAGAGAGAAAAATGGTAAAATGTGACTGACTTGTTTATATGCTGACCCCAGAGTACAGTCACAGCTTGTCAGCTTCAGGGTGGGGTGAGTGACATGCAGACTGCAGGGCACAGCTTCTCCGGTCCCACTGGCTGCTGTTCACACACGCTGCTTCCTCAGCTCCTGTCTCCTCTATCCCCTGCCCATCCATGGAGTATGGGTCTCTCGTGGCCAAAGGGAGCACTGGAGCTGCCAGCTCCTCGAGGGCGGAACTTTGGGAGGGTACGGGGCAAAGGTGGACCATCAAGAGCACAGAGGGGGAGGAGAGGGACAGCACCCATGCATGCAAGCACATAGCTTGCTTTTGATCCTGCTCCCTGGATGCTAAGAGAGCGAGGGGAAAGTGCTTGCATCCCATGCATGCCTCTCACATATAAGCCAGGTTTGAGAGGCATGCACAGCATGCAAGCACTTTCCCCACACTCCCTTAGCTTCTGGAGAATGGGATCAAAAGCAAGTCGTGTCCTGGCATGCATAGCTGCTGCCCCCCTTGCGCTCCAGGGTGGCGTGGGAGGAGAAAAAAAAGGAAAAGAAAAGCAAGGATCAGTCCCACTGTGGTGGGCCCAATCCTTACTTTTAAAAACTTTCTGTGGATCCCCTGCAGTGTCCTCACGGACCCCAGATTGGGAACCACTGTCTTAAGAATAAAAAGTACTCTATATAACCAGTTTCTCACCAATGTTAACTTTTGGAAGGGCTTATGTATTTCAGAATCTGAAAGCAGGTGAGCTGCCGCAGCCTAGTTTCCGAGATGAATATAATCTCGGTGACATATTCCTAGGAGTAGAGTATATCTATCAGCAGTGCCAAGAAAATGGAGAGGATTACAACAACATTCTTACTGTAAGTGTTTGCTTACTAATACATATTTCTCATCACAGACTTGATTTAGGAACCATGGTTGAAATAATGGTAATGTTCAGGGCTTGACAAACGACGGCGTAACCGCTCGCCAGCCCCGTACTGCGTATGCGCGTGCCGCGAATGAACGGGGTGCACGGCTGAAATCTACTCACCACTGGCAAGTAGATTGTATAGTTTGTCGAGCCCTGGTAATGTTCACTAGTGGGAGAGATGTTTTGCCGATTTATGGACATTTTTCTGTAGCTGAATCTTTGTAATGTCCTGAATAAAAAAACTTATAATGTTAAAGAATTTAAATGTATATACACCCGGTAAGTATGAAGTCATGCTAAAAGACATTTCCAACTGCAGTTTTTTTCTTAAATGCAGCTAGGGTGTGTCTTATATTCAGCACGGTTACAGCTTTGGAGGATACACTGAGGGGTAGAATAATACTTTTGTCAATAATCAATAGATCGGCTGAACTTAGTCAAAAAAAAAACTTACTCACCCTGGCTAAATTGAGGGCTAAGAATTAGTCTACAGCAGGGGTGGGCAATAATTTTTGATGGGGAGCCACTCCAAGATTTTGGGAAATGGCTGAGGGCCACACTCTTCCATTTTATTAATGGAGGAGATGCAGGGTCTGGGATGGAAGTTGAGTGCAAAGGGGAGCTGCCATGCATGGAGCTGCCCTGGTCAGGTAGAGCCCTGCTCCTGTACAGATTAACTCGGCTACCCCCTGAAGCTTCTAAATGTGAGTTGGGCTCTGTCTGCTGCAGCAGCCTCTAGTGGCAAACAGCAGCATTGCAGGAAGTTTCTGTCAAGGAAAGGAAATTCTGCATGCACGTCATTAATTTTTGCCAAATTCAGGAGTAAAATTATCCAAGGATAAAGAATTTTGGTTATGTTTATGAAGTAAAGGACTCTATCTGGCAAAGCAGTGACTTTAAAAAAAGATAGGGAGCTTGGGGGGTTAGTGATTTTAATATGAATTACTAGTGTGACACTGGCAAAAGGACTAATGTAATATTGGATGCATAAATAAGGGTCTCTCAAGTAGGAGTCGAGAAGTTATTTTACCTATTTAGTACTAGTGCATTCGCTACAGGAATACTCTGTGTGCATTAGATGACTGATCTTGGTGTACTGTCTAGTAAAAGTGGTACACTTTATTACTGTCACTTTCTTTGAGACGAGCTATGCTAAATATTACAAGACAGCACCTATATACTATAGTGATGCACGCATGAATAAATATTTAGAAATTTATAAAATAATAAATCCATTTGTTTCTTTGGACAGGTGACTGCAGCTCATGGGCTATGCCATTTGCTGGGATACCAGCACAACACAGAAGCAGAGTGGAAGCAGGTAAAAGGGTGTCAGTGACAAAGCTGAGATAGATATATTAAAAATGCCCAAAGTATATCAGTGATGGTATATCAAATCAAAACCTTCTTGTAAAAGCAGAGAAATTGTCCTGACTATTGATACATATTATGGTATAACCTTGTAATCCTGGGGCTCTCAGGAGCACTTTGCAGCCAGTCATTCATACACACATTCAGACCATGAAAGTAATGGTGCAAAGTTGCAATAGTGCCTTTCAAGAACTACATATTTAAAATTGAAACAAGTTCATAAACAGGGGTAAGTATGAACACTTTCAGCCTTCACTGTGGAGACAAACTGTGCCTCCGTGGGGGCAATAATCAACTCTGCAAGGCTACAATACTTTAGGAAAGGAAGTGGTTTAAAAATATCTAATTGAAACAATAAATGTAATTTTAGAAAATAATCCTGTGCTATTACATATCGCCTTCCATCAGAGCATCTCAAAGGTGTTATCCTCATTTCTCAGATGTAAAAACTGAGAGTTTTAATTATTTGGGCACATTCCTGCACAAGACTCCTTAGAGTGGAGAACAGAACCTAGGTAGGCCAGTTCCCTCTTCTTATTACTGAAATATGTATACTACCTCCAAAAGCAGGTGTAAATAACCACATTGCAATCTTGCCAGAACATCAGGAATAACATTTTTCTTGTGGAAAAATCCTTTTGAGATGCTTAATGACCATCTAGTCCTCTTTTCTGAAAATTGGGTCCTCCAACCGCCCAGTGCCCTAACTCCAGTTTGAGGATTAGTTCGATACTTACTCAGAGGGAAGAATTGCCTGTTGCAGCAGACGCAGCTGTGACTGCCTGGGTTTCCTTTGGTTTCATATGATGACTGACCAACCTCAACCTAGCCTGGTTTGTGACACATGATAAGATCATAGGCAGAAGTAGCATGCCTGCAGGCATATCTCCAGTTTTCTTAATGGACCACAGCTAGATGTGAGTGCAATCAGTGGGAGCTAAGGACAGTCAGCAGCTTAAAAGGGTACTGTATATCTGGAAGGACTGAGCACTAGAAGAGGTTTGAAATCCTTGACTGAGAGGGTCTGTGTAAGAGCGGTCTAAGAACCCAATCCCATAAATGTTTATCCATTCTACATTTACTGTTTCTCACTGATTCTGTATCAGATGTGTGGGTAGAGGTCAAGAAAAGACATGGTTTCCTACTTGTCAGCACTGGAGACTTATTAAGTTGGGCTCTCTCACTTGGTCATAAGCAGTACTTTATTTTCCGCTAGTGAAATTATGTCCTACATGATATCGGTGCAATCCAGTTGCATGAAGAGAATCCAGTTTATGTAATACCTTAACTATATTAGCACCATAGTTACTTTTGTCCATAACACATCTGATATGACTTTGAATTCACAGATGAGCAGATCTGTTGAGCAAAAATTTGCCATTTTTAAGTAGTCTTTATTTTTCAGATTAGAACAGCACTTTAATGTCTGATGCTTAAAATGATAAATTATGTACATGAAGGGAAAATGAGCATACTTACTGATTTTTTGCCCACCACCCTCATAGATGTATCAAAAGGAAAAACAAATTCTTGAAGCGCTAAATGGAATCACTGGTACAAACTTCCAGCCGCTGACTAAAAACCTCTTCTGATCACATCACAAGAAAAAGAAAGAGGACCCAGAAAAATAAATCCTCATTCTACCAAGCAGCATGGATACAGCTAACTTAAGTGTTAACAGTGATTTGTTTAAAATATTTATATAAACTTCATGTAGTGTCAGTAGCATGCCTTACATTGTAATGTGTAATAAAATTCAGCCAAAGAGCTTATTTTTCAAGCAGAGTGCAGTTGTGAATGTAACATGTAACAGATTCCAACACAAAACAACACAAATATGTGTTAAAATCTCTACTGAAGGCTCATAGAAACAGTTGAAAACTACAGACCGTACTCTTTTATACTGCTGCTCTCATATCATATCTTTAGTGGGAAAAAGGGTAGAAAAATGCCGTCAGTTTCAACTAATTTAAATTGGCCAAATATAGTCAGGTATACAATCTCTGAAGCTTGTTTCAGAAAAGATTTAAGATAAAGAGAATGCTACCCTGTGAGTCTTCCTTTGAGGTTGATGTACACATATAAAAAAGTAACAAATGAGTTAAATAATTATTTTATGTATGAGATGCTGTAGACCTCTACAATATATTTTTCTTCACCTCAGATAGGTATGTTAACTTATTTAGGGCCAATAATCAGATAATATTATTCAAAGTATAAAGCACCTTGCATCCTTATCCATATGTAGTCCATTAACTGCAATAGGACTCTTTATGGAATAATGTCCTAGTTACCATGACTAAGATACCGCACTGTGGTCCTAATTTTGCAGGAAGTTTTTTTTGCACTGTTTAATTTTGCACTGTTGCATCTACCCTCTTTGAATATTTATTTTTCACAACAATAAAATCTAACCTACTAACTCACACTTGGGAAAGTGTTTCTATCTTCACGTAGCAAATCTTTGAGATGTGGATATTGTCAAAGCATATCCATAGATCAGGCTTGGGCAAAATATGGCTCATGGGCTGGATCTGACACGCCAAGCCACCAGATCTGGCCTGTGGATACTGCAGGGAACCCCAGGCAGGCTCCCACTCAGAAACACAGCTATGGGGCAGTTTCTCTTTAAAAACAAAGACCAGAAGGGAGTGGGGAAGCTTTAGGAGTTGCTTCTGCCCCCAGCACAATCTCATTGGCCGGTTTCTGGCCAGAAAACTGGCCAATGGGAGCTGCCTGTTTTAATAAGCACAAGGGGCTCCAGAGCACATGACTGCAGGCAGGGGCAGGGAAGGGAGGCAGATTCAGGATCCACTGCTGGCTAGTAAGTCTCCTGGCAGAACCTACCTCTCGCACCCAAGTCCCTCCCACATACCCAAATCCTCTGACTTCTTCTGTATCCATATCCCTTTTCAGATCCGGCACCCCAGTCCTCTCCCCCAGATCACAGTCCCCCCCCGCCCTACGCTCACAACCCAAATCCCTGCACCCCAATTCCCTGCCCTAGGTCACAATCCAACCCCCTCCACACCAGTCCAGTGCCCCAGGTCACAACTGCCTCCTTCACTTAATTCCCTCTCTTACCCCAAGCTCCTTCTGCACCCAACCTCCATCCCAGACCCTGTACTTCCTCCATTAATATCATGGAAGAGTGTGGTCCTCGACCACTTTACAAATTCTTGGAGTGGCTCCCCATCCAAAATTATTATCCACCCCTGCTATATTCGCTACTATGGAAAATAATGTGTTGTCCATCTGGACCCTGTTCAGAATCACATTAATCTGTCTTACACACAAGGGGAGAAATCTTCCAAAAATGTGATGAACCTGACACAGACATGTATAGGCACGTCCTGAGAGATCTATTATATCTGTGTCCTATCTTTTCCTTGATAGTACCCTGTAGGGGGTTGTGACAGACCGGGCCAGGTCTGGGCACCGCTGAAGGCGTCCACTCAGGGCGAACTGCTCAAAACCAGGGCGCTTTACAGCCCCTGACTAGAGGCCCTTCCCAAATAGGCCACAAACCAGTCACACCAAGTGCTTCAGCTGCCAATCTGGCCAGCGGAAAGCCTCACAAGCAAAACCACTCAGACAACCTAGCTCTCCCTGTGCCACAATCAGCCCTGGACTTGCACACAGGTGAGGGTTCATAGAACCCAATCTCACCTACCCCGAACTGGTCTTTCCGGTTCCAAAGAACCAGCCACATATCCCTGGTCAATTTACACTTTGGATCTTACCCACAAGAGTACATTGGGCCAATCCTTTAGAATTTCAAATCTAAAGGTTTATTACGAAAAGAATGAAAAGGGTTGTTAAGGAGAACCTCACACCCCCTTTGAACAGTCTTTGGGGGCAAACACCCCCCCACCCCGTAGGCGCAGCAATGATCTGGCTGCTCCCTTTAAAATCCAGTAATGTGATAGGGGTTGTGTGTAATCTCTGCTGAAAGGTAAGAACTAGCTGATTGTCATGGTTATTGAGATGTCTGTACAGGAAGAAGTTTGAGAGTTATGGAATGTATATGTTATGTTCTAAATCTGTTTGTTAGGAGTAAAACCAATCACCCGAGGACAGGAGTCGGAGAGGTGATACAATGAACATAACACTAAACATCCCTAAAGTCAGCTTACATTTAGCGCCTGGGGAAGATGCAACCTTTAACATACTGAAGGAAAAATGACCTTCAGGAGACTCTGAATAGCTGGGCTCCTTGAACTAACTGACAATAGTTTATGACAATGTAAGAGCAGAAGAAATGGCCAAAGTATCCATTATAGGACAGACTGCTCTGTCAACAGGGATGTGTCATGAAAAGTAGTTCTCATCTTTCTGTGCTAGACAAGCACAGGAAGGTTTAACCATTGGGTAAGTAATACTTTCTTGGATTGGACACGTATTAATTATAGGCTATAGTTTCCATCCTATGTGGAGAAGGGTTATTGTAATAACCTAATGTTTCCAAACCCTTTTACTTGCCTTTATTTTGAATCTTAATCTTCAACAGCAAATTAAAGTTTAACACCATTTGAGTGCCTTATGCTAAGGAGCATGTTCAACTACGCTATAGTGATGAACTGGAGTATAGTTTCCATGGCGATGGGATTGGTGGGCATTGCAGGTGTGCAGAAGCTAAGTGTAGCAAATTCTCTCATGCTGCTTTGGTAGCCTGCCAAGGGAAAAAATGAAACTTGGGTTGCCTAGAGCAGAGCATCTGTGTTGGGAATGTCCCCTGCTGTACCACAAATGGGGCTCCTTCCTACTGCGAGCAGATAGGAGTAATTCAGCTGCAGGCAGCTCAGGTAAACCTGAAAAAGTCATAGTGTAAGTTTCTAAAATAAGCCACTTGAACTCAGTTTCCTTTACTTTTGGGCACCCAAAGCAGTTGATGTCTGGAGGCTGTGGTTCAGAATTGGGTTGCTACTAGGGATATTAAAATGAGTTTATCTTGGTAAAGGTGCACCCGCTGAAAAATTCTCATGAAGTCAGGGAGGCGGCTCCTTGGGAGCCGGTGCTCATGGGGAGCCAGCTCCCGCTGCCTGCTGCCTTTGTCCCTGAGCTAGATGAGGGAGGTGACCTACTGTTGATGTGGGAAAAGCTGAAGTACTCATGCTTTTTTTGCCTCTGTCTTCACAGACAAGATCAAGGTCCAGACTACTGCACTAGGCAACACAGTATGGGAAGGAGGTGGGCAGCCATCAGTGGAGAAAGAACAGGTTACAAACTATTTAGAAAAGTTAGATACATAAATACATGGGTACAGATTTAATGCATCTGAGGGTACTGAAGGAATTGGGAAATGTCATTGCAGAGCCTTTGGCCATTATCTTTGAAAACTTGTGGAGATCAGGAGAGTTCCCAGTAGCTAAAAAGGTGTCATGAGGAGGGAGAAAAATTGTTCCTCTTGGCCTCCGATGATAGGACAAGAAGCAATGGGCTTCAACTGCAGCAAGGGAGCTTTAGGTTGGACATTAGGAAAAACTTCCGACCTGTCAGGGTGGTGAAACACTGGAATAAATTGCCTAGGGAGGTTGTGGAATCTCCATCTCTGGAGATATTTAAAAGCAGGTTAGAGAGACACCTGTCAGGGATGGTCTAGAGATGATGCTTGGTCCTGCTGTGAGGGTAGGGGACTAGACGCGATGACCTCTCAAGGTCCCTTCCAGTTCTAGTGTTCTATGATTCTGTAATTGGAAAAAGGCAAATGTAGTGCCCATCTTTAAAAAAGGGAAGGACAATCTAGGGAACTATAGACCAGTCACCCTCACCTCAGTCCCTGGAAAAATTGAGGGGATCCTCAAAGAATCCATTTTGAAGCACTTGGAAGACGGGAAAGTGATCAGGAATAGTCAACATGGATTCACCAAGGGCAAGTCGTGCCTGAAAAATCTGATTAGCTTCTGTGGCGAGGTAACTGGCTCTGTGGACATGGGGAAGTCAGTGGATGTGGTATACCTTGACTTTAGCAAGGCTTTTGATATGGTCTCCCACAATATTCTTGCCAGCAAGTTAAGGAAGTATGGATAGGATAAATGGACGACTTAAAGGTGGCTGAAGAGTTGGCTACATTGTCGGGCTCAACAGGTAGTGATCAACAGCTTAATGTTTAAGTGGAGGATGGTTTCAAGCAGAGTGCCCCAAGAATCTGTTCTAAGGCTGGTTTTGTTAAACATCTTTATTAATGACCTCGATGAGGGGATGGATTGCAACCCCAGCAAGCTTGCAGATGACACTGTGCTAGGGGGAGCGATAGATACGGTGGAGGGCAGGCATAGAGTCCAGAGTGACCTAAGCAAATTGGAGGATTGGGCCAAAAGAAATCTGATGAGGTTCAACAAGGACAAGTGCCTCCCCAACACTGTTACAGGCTGGGGACCGACTCGCTAAGTAGCACTTCAGCAGAAAAGAACCTGGGGATTACAGTGGATGAGAAGCTGGATATGAGTCAGTCAACTGTGTGCCCTTGTAGCCAAGCAAACTAATGGCATAGTGGGATGCATTAGAAAGAGCACTGCCAACAGATCTAGAGAAGTGATTATTCCCCTTCATTCGGCTCTGGTGAGCCCACATCTGGAGTATTGTGTGCAGTTCTGGGCCCCTCACTATAGAAAGGATGTGGATGCACTGTAGAGGGTCCTCCAGAGGGCAACCAAAATGATTAGGGGGATGGAGCACATGACCTACTAGGAGAGGCTGAGGGATTTGGGTTTATGTAGTCTGCAGAAGAGAAGAATGTGGGAGGATTTGATAGCAGCCTTCAACTTCCTGAAGGGGGGTTGCAGAGAAGATAGAGCGAAGATATTCTCAGTGGTGACAGCTGGCAGAACAAGGAGAGATGGTCTCAAGTTACAGTGGGGGGAAGTCTAGGTTGGATATTAAGAAAAACTGTTTCCCTAGGAGGGTGGTGAAATACTGAAATGGGTCACCTAGGGAGGTGGTAGAATCTCCATCCCTAAGAGGTTTTTAATTCCCAGCTTGACAAAGTCCTGGCTGGGATGATTTAGTTGGAGTTGGTCCTGCTTCAGGCAGGGGGCTGGACTTGATGACCTCCTGAGGTCTCTTCTAACCATAGGATTCTATGATTGTATGATACTATGATTCTAAAAGTTCTCACTTTGCCCCCTCCCTCCACCTGTATCCTGAACTAGACCCATTAAATCAAACACTAGAAGATCAGTCTCTGGCTTGTCAAGTGGAAATGTGGCCTCCTGACCATGTGCAGCAACATGTGTGGGGTGCAGGGACCACTTTGGCATTTGCAAGGGACATTTAGGTCAGTGGTCTCCAACGTTTTTAAACACAAGATCACTTTTTGAATTTAAAAGCTTAGGGTGTGTCTAGACTACACCTCTCTGTCGACAGAGAGGTGTAGATTAGGCACA
>JANRFK010006693.1:196142-208859 GCA_030068395.1 Apalone spinifera
GCGCCCCGCCGCCGGTGAGGAGAGCGAGGGCCGGGGGCGCGGGGCCCGGCCGCCAGTGCCGGTCGCTGCGGCCGCTCGGCGCGCCGGGCGGGGAGAAAGGAGCCGCGTGGGCGGGAGAGCGCGGCACGGCCGAGCCCGGCCTCGGGCGGGGAGACCAGACTGCCCGCCGCTTCCTTCGCCCGGGCCGCACAGCCGGCCCCGCGGGGCTGCGCCAGCCTGGCGGCACAGGCCTGAAGAGTGCCCCTCGTACGGGGGCGCGAGATCCAGTGGTGGGGGCCCGGCCTGGGCCTTGCTTCCCTCCTCCGCAACCGCTGGCGGGTGGGCCTGTTTCTCCTGCGGCAGCATGGTGCAGCCCCTGCGGTCAAGGCGGCCGAGACAGCTGCAGCCTGGTAACAGGACGCGGAGGGTGAAAATGCTTCTCGGCTCCCAGAAGTGAGTCGGTTTCTTGCCGTTTCCAGGTACCTTTTATACGATGTCAATCCTCCTGAAGGGTTCAATCTTCGCCGAGATGTCTACATTCGTATTGCCTCGCTTCTGAAGACCTTGCTGAAAACTGAAGCGTGGGTCTTGGTCCTGCCTCCCTGGGGACGTCTTTATCACTGGCAGACTCCTGGCATTCATCAGGTCCGAATTCCTTGGGCTGAGTTCTTTGACCTGCCTAGCCTCAATAAAAACATCCCTGTTATTGAATATGAGCAGTTTCTTGCAGGTAAAGTACATTTAAAGTATGACCCTGTGAGGCGTTAGTAAATCGTTGATGTGTTTTGTTATGAGGTTTTTCTGTTTGATATGTACTAGAACAATGTGCATAAGGCATTACTATGTGCTACCCCAAAGGCAAATTTTCAAGTCTTTGTTCAATGATTGAAGAAGTGGTGTAACTTTCCTCTCCCATGCTTATTTTACAGTAGGAAAGCTTACTCTTCCCAAGTTACTGTGTGTCATTGCAAAGCAAAAAAAAAACCCTTAAAAACAAGCAGTAGTCTGGCAGCACCTTAGAGACTAATAAACATCAGGATACCATCTACATGTTTGTTAGTCTCTACCAGGCTGCTGGACTACTCATTGTTTTTCTAGTTACAGACTAACACAGCTACCCCTCCCAAGACTGCAAAGCAAGATTGCTGTCTCACCAACAGGGCACTCTCAGTTTAACTGTACTTCTGTCACTCAACCTGGTCACCATGGAAGTGAAACGTGAAGCAATTTGAATTAAACAGGAATACTGTGTTATAGTGTGAATAGGGCCAAGGAACACTGGAGGAAGAAAACTGATAATCTTGTTATATATTCATTCAGAAGTGGTGATTGTCAACAGGCCAAGGCAGGTTCTGAACCTGATTTTCTTCTCCCTAAAGCAGGGGTAGGTCAAGTCAGTTGATCTGGCCCACGGAGGCCCTGCCACTTCCCTACTCCCTAGCCAATTAGGGTCTGGGGGCAGGGGAGCACGCGAAAATTCCTTCTGTCCTGCAAGGACTACACTGTACTTCAAAGTGCTATGCGCTCCTCACGGGGTGGGAGGAGACGGCACACACCCTCTCTCCTCTCCTCCCCTCCCCTCCCCCCACATACCAAGCCCTAATTGGCCTGGGGGGGCAAGAGGAGAATGCAAAGTTTCCTCCGCCATCCCTGCAAGAAGGACATGGCCCTTCAAAGAGCCATACCTTTATGCAGGGCGGAGGCAGGGCGAGGGAAGCTTTGTACAGCTCCCCCACCCCCAGACCCTGATTGGCCTCACAGTGGGAGCACCCGAAGCCTCCTCCCGCCCTGTGAGGAGCGCATAGCACTTGGAAGTGCCATGTGCTACTCGCAGGGCCGGAGAAGGCTTTGGGCACTCCCCCCAGCCCCATCAGCGCATGAGGATGGGGAGCTGTGCAAAACTTACTTCCCACTACCCCAGCCCTGGGAGGAGCACAGGGTACATCAAAGTGCCATGTGCTCCTCACAGGGTGGGAGGAGACTTTAAGCGCTCCCCCGCCCCTGATTGGCCGGGGCTAGGAGGAGTACCCGAAGCCCGCTTCCGCCCTAACACACCCTGTGAGGAGCATGTGGCAGGGCCCAGCATGGGTGTCTAGTGGGGGGAGGGGAGGCAAAGAGGCTCCCACACCCCAGACCAATCATGGTCTGTGGGTGGTGTAGCCCAGAAGCATACCGGCCCCACCCCTTCCGGGTGGCCTGGGTGCATTTCAAAACTTTAAGTGGCCCCTGGCCAAAAATTAATGCCCACTTCTGACCTGAAGTGTAACTATAGAGAAGCTTGTATAGAATCAACATCTGTGTTTACACTGAGGACCAGAACATTTGTTGTGTAGCTAGTTCAGGGTGAAAGGAGTGCTAAGGACAGTGTGTGCTCCTGTCCAAGCTATTTGTGAAAGAAAGGTATCTTTTACTTACATGCACTTTAGATGAAATTGACTCCAACTGCCTAAATCCCAGGCCATCCTGTTCTGTGTGGAGGGGTTGGTGTAATTTGCAGTGTCTTCTCAGCTCAGGTTCATTGTGTTATGCAACAGTATACGTCCTCCATTCCTAATAAACTCAATTTCATTGCTGAAGTTGAAGGTCTTGGTCTTTCCAAATGGCACAGAAGAGGCTGTTTTGTTTCTAGCATCATTGCTCTTAAGGATTGCTTTCTAAGATATCCTGGAATAGTATATTTTCAGTCCAGTAGACGTGCATTAGTTGACACAGTGATGGGAAGTGTTAGTTTGTGCCAGACTAAAGTGACTATTGTAGGGTCAGAGTGTATGCAATAGATTTAGCTAGGGGCAAGAATACCCAAGCAAAAATGCAATAACTTTATGCTATAATTAAGCCCTCTACTGATTGGACTCTTCCTTCATGTAGGCATTACCTGAACAAAACTTCTCAGATAATTTTCCACTGTAGCACAAAGTATACAATAGATCCTCAGTTCCATCACATAACTTGCCTTTGAATTTTTTGTGCTATTTCCTGAAACACTTTAGTGTTATTTTAATGTAATTTCAGTGCAAGCCACAGTGCCCGTTTTTAATGTTTTTGTTTTAACTTTGTTGTTCGTGAATTGTTGTCACTTCTTTGGCAATGTCATTCCCTACTGTTGATATCTTTAAGTAATTAAGAAAAAATATGCTCTTTTCTATGCAAAACAAGTCAGCCTGATTCAATGTTTTTAAACTCTGTATTTCACATCTTATTTCTGCTCACTCTGCTGCCTTTTTACTAAAGCTAAATGAGGTACAGCAGTAAATCATTGTAAGCAATTTAAGTCTATACCTTTGCAAGAGCAAATGACAGTTATCTATCCCTTTCAGGATTCTAAACATCAATATTATTAACAAAACCCAACACAAGTACTGATGAGTTGCCCTTAGGCTGAATTCAGTCTTACCAACAATCTACCCTTCAACTTATGACAGTTTCAGGAAGGTCAAATTTCAGGCCTTAACAAAATTGAGTGTCTTATAAAAATATTTGATGTAAGTACTGTAAATATGTGCAAAGACATTAATGAACATAAAATTCCAGGTATGAAATAGGTTCCTTATCCTCAGCACACAAGCCTAAATATTTTTCAAAAACACTGTAGGAAAAGCAATTAGACTGACTTTATCACACATTTGAAAAAAAACACAACCACTCTTTAATTGTAAAAGCCTGGAAGTCACCTGAAAAATTAAACTTTCATTGTTTTACATTCTTAATTAAGACCTAGCCAAATTTCTCTTAACTTTGTACTGCCCTTAGGTCTCTGAATGTATGAGAATGGCAGGGCTGGCAATTTCCTTTTATTTTAAGCGTGATCAGGTTTCTGGCATGAAAAGAAAAGTTTGGGGGGAGTGAGGTTGAGAAATAGAGCCAGGGATTTTGCTTGTGAGAAGGAAGAATGAGAGAGAAAAATCTTAAAGGTAAAAGCAAAAGGATGGAAGAGGCCAACTCTGAAATGTTAATATTTTATAATAAAGCTAGAAGAAGCCTGTTTACTAGGAGTAAGTACAGCTGACATCAGGTAAAGTACTACAGCCCATCCGTTGCCTATGGAAACTGAAAGAGAAATTCTTGTTGTCTTCATGGAGAGCTGGACAAGTTCCTGTGAACTCCCTGAGCGGACCTTTGGGAGCAGCACTGTGGCAAACAGCATGGCCAGCCTATGCTCTGTTTTCATATGCATGTTCTGAAAACCATCTCAGGTGAAGGTCATGCCTGTATTCTTCTGAGAGTCCCAGTGTCCCTTTAAAAAAAAAAAAGTTGATGCACAGAAGAGACTTTAGGGCCAGTTCATCCCTGGAGTAACTCGTTTTTCTTCAAAAACAATAAGCAGTTTTGTGGCACCTTAGAGACTAACAGAAATACCTGGTTTTCCTCAGTGGAGTTTAGGGATGTGAAAGTGTACCCATGTATACAGTTAACTGATGAGTCTGGGCTCATTGGTTAACATTCATGCTTACACACAGGTTCCCAGTACATGCACAACGGTGGCTAAAAAGCTGGCACCCCACGCTCAGCAGCTCCTCTGGAGCTGCCTGCCGCCAGTGCTTCTGCCTCTGATACAGAGGCAGCAGTGCAGGAGACAGGGGAGAGCCGACTGCCCCGTGTGCGTAACCTCTGAAATTGTCGGCAGTTACACGGTTACTCAATTACACACATTTTAACATTCCTAATGGAGTTACCACAAATATGAATTTGGCCCTTCATAGCCAACAGTGGATGGAGACTGACAATGTAAGCTATATTTTCTACACCCACCTACACTTCCTGTTCCTAATCTTGAAAAGGTAAGTTATCTTCAATTTATGTGGCTAAATGAGATTAGGAAGATGTCTTTTTTCCTGAGAAGTTGGAAACTGGAAGATAAAGTTTCCTTTGTTAAATGTTACTTTGTGCTTTCACCTGTTTATTAAATTCTATAACAGTATCTCATCAGCATCTGATGAAGTGGGTCTTTGTGCACGAAAGCTTATGCCCAAATAAATCTATTAGGGCACATCTACACAGCAGGGCTAAACTCGAAATCAGTTATGCAATTTGAGCTACACTAATTGCGTAACTTAAGTCACAATAGCTTGTTTTGAATTTTGGCACTCTGCACAGCAATTATTTTGAAGTAGAGCACTCTTCCCCCAACCTCCCTTACTCCTCATACAATAAGCATTACAGGAGTCAGCGTAAGAAGCCCGTTTTTTAAAATTTATTTCAAAATAATGGGCTTGCTGTGTAGACACGCACTAAGTTATTCCAAAAAATGCTGCTGTGTAGACATGGCCTTCATCTTTAAGGTACCACAAGATTCCTCATTTTTCAGACAAACTAACATGTCTACCCTTCTGATACGTGTAACTCTATCTCATTTCCCAGCTACTTTCTCTCAGCCCTTAATCAAGAATTAATGAGGAAATGTTTAAATTTAATTTCTGAATATAAGTTTGTAACTGGGTTGCTACACACCTTGCACGTTTCCTCCTCTTTTAAGAAGAGTGAAAATAAGACAAAAAAAATACAACAACAGAGAATAAAGGGGAGAGAGCCCTGTCCCTTCAAGGTTTAGTCATTCCCTTTCTTGGAGGAAGCTCTGCTACCACAGGCAGCCACCCACCTCATTGAAAGCTTCAACTTATGTCATCTTTTGTCAGGAGGCACAGTTGTTGACTATCTGCCAACAGCTTAAAAGGGTTACCAATGTCAGGTCCCTTCACCAGGCCTGAAATCCCAGGAAGTCCCTACAATCATGGCATAGTATCTTCCAGTGGTTCCTTGTTCTGAATTTGACTTTATACCTAGGAAGGTTTTTCTTTCTTTCCCTCATTTTGCTGACCTTTCTTTCATTGTATTTGATTTCTTCTGATGGGGGTGGAGCCCTTTTGGACAGTGCACCTCCCTACAGCAGGCAAGTAGATCCTAGCGTTGACATTTTTCCAGCTAGCCAAGTGAAGCTACGTTGTGTACAGTCTCTTCTGAAAAATTAACTCAAACATTCTTAGAAAGCAGTTTTAACAGAAAAATTAGTCCAAAGGAAATGTACTGGATGACAGAAAAAAAATGCATCAACCTTTGGAACTCCTTGCCAGAGGATGTTCCGAAGGTCAAGACACTAACAGTTCAAAAAAGAACCAGATAAATTCATGGAGGGATAGGTCCATCAATGGCGATTAGCCAAGTTGCGCAGGTATGATGACCCTAGCTTTTGATTACCAAAAACTGGGGACAAGCTACAGGGAATGGATCACTTGATAATTAACTGTTCATTCCCTCAGGGGCAGCTGGCACTGGTTGTTGTCAGAAGACAGGGTACTGGGCTAAATGAACTTTTAGTCTGATTCCATGTGGTCATTCTTATGGTTTTCAAGATAATGTGCAAAAGAAGAGAGGAACATTCAAAGGTGATACTTTTTTTGTTATCATTTGATGAATTTTTTGTTATCATTTGATAAATTGTTTGCTTTATCCAGCATTCTGAATCTATGCTGAATCTACATTTTAGATGTATCTAACACAAAACCCACCATCTAGATGAAGATGGGTAATGAATAATCCCTGGACTCCTCTGGTTTCCATAGATGACTCGTATATATATATATATATTTTGCTAAGTGGACTATAACTCTATAGAATATGTTGCAAATTATGGCAGCTTCTTACCTAAAACAGGGCAAACAATGCTGCTATATATATCTCAAGTACTTCTCTTTTCTTCCTATTCAGAGTCAGGTGGACCTTTTATAGAGCAGGTATATGTCCTACAAAGCTATGCAGAAGGATGGAAAGAAGGAACTTGGGAAGAGAAAATAGATGAGAGGCCATGCATTGATCAGCTCATGTACTCAAAAGACAAACATGATTACTACAGGTAATATTTTACAGGACATGTGACTACTCCTTTATTCGATGTAGTTCAGTCAGTGAGACCGTTTGGTTGGTTTGTTATACATGCTTAGGGCTCGATAAATAGTGTAATCTACTCACCCGTGGTGAGTAGATTACACCCTGGAAGAGCTGGTGCGGAGCAATCTGCGCATGTGCAAAGCGCAGAACCGCACGGCTTGCGAATGGGGCTTGCCACTGCTCAGCGAGCCCTGTACATGCTCATGAGTATTTGGATGCTTTAGGCTATTTTTGCTTTATTTTTAAACAGCACTAAATCTGTTATTTTGTTTTAGGGGAAGGGTTGGTAGATAAAACAGTACAGTACAGGCAGCAGAACGAAAATCTGCTTTCTACCCCAAAGAAAATCATAGAACACTAGAACTGGAAGGGACCTCAAGAGATCATCAGGTCCAGTCCCCTGCCCTCACAGCAGGACCCAGCACCATGTAGATCATCCCTGATTGATGTATATCCAACCTGCTCTTAAATATCTCCAAAGATGGAGACTCCACAACCTCCCCAAGCAGTTGATTCCAGTGTTTAATCATCTTGACAGTTAGGCAGTTTTTCCTGGTGTCCAACCTAAATCTCCCATGCTTTAATGTAAGCCCATTGCTTCTTGTCCTAGCCTCAGAGGCCAAGAGGAACAATTTTTCTCCCTCCTCCTTATATCACCCTTGTAGATACTTGGAAACCACTATCATGTCCCCTTCTCAGTCTTCTCTTTTCCTAAACTAAACAAGCCCAATTCTTTTAGTCTTCCCTCATAGCCCATGTTTTCTAGACCTTTAATCATTCTTGTTGCTCTTATCTGGACCTTCTCCAATTTCTCCACATCTTTCTTGAAATGTGATGCCCAGAACCGGATACAGTATTCCAACTGAGGCCTAATCAGTGCAGGATAGAGCAGAACAGTTACCTCATGTCTTACTTGCAGCACTCCTGTTAATGCGTCACAGAATCACGTTTGCTTTTTTTGCAACTGTGTCACTCTGATTTGGGTCCATTATGACCCCTAGATTCCTTTCTGCCGTACTCCTTCCTACACAGTCAATTCGCATTTGGCATATGTGAAACTGATTGTTCCTTCCTAAGCGGAGTACTTTGCATTTGTCCTCATTAAACTTCATCCTATTTGCCACAGATCATTTCTCCAGTTTGTTCAGATCATTTTCAATTTTGACCCTGTCCTCCAAAGCACTTGCAGCCGCTCCCAGCTTGGTATCATCTGCAAACTTAAGCATACTTTCTATGCCAATATTTAAATAGTTGATTAAGATAGTTCACAGAACCCATCCTAAAACAGATCCCTGAGGAACCCCACTTGCTATGCGCTTCCAGCATGACTGTGAATCATTAATAACTACTCTCTGAGAATGGTTATCCAGCCAATTATGCATGCACCTTATAGCAGTAAGTAGCAACAAGAATCCACTAAATAAGTACAGCAGTCTTCTTATTGCTGCTACATTCATTGATTGGGATTTTTTCCCTCTTCTTTTTTGGAGGAGAAGAAATATTCAATAGGTGAGGCTGACCCTGGAAATGATACTTTGGAAATATATTTTTCTACTACGGTCTGTAATTGAAAACAATGCATTATTGCTCCACACACTGTCATAAAGTTTCAAGGGGCAAGAGCTACTGCTCAGATTTTTTTTTCTTTTTTTTTTTTGTGTGAAGGGGGAAGAGTGGTTTTATAAGCATTTGCATTCTGCAAAACCAAACAATTCTAAGAACCAAAAATCATGGACAACTTTAAAAAAAGTCAGTGTGAGCTGCTCTTGTTAAAATTAGAAATAAGGATTTTCTCAAAACAAAGATAGTGCTTAATCAAGAATTAGTGCACATGAATTGTGAAAACTGTTCCAAATAAAACCTTTGTAGACAGTGGCTGTAAATCTACCTTATGGCTGTTCCTCAGGAACACAACACGTTTGCGATAAAACACACAGCAACAATTTATAACTTCATACACTGGGATAATGTATGCATCTAAACAGGATAGCAATACTTTTAGCAGACTATAACATTTCCATTGATGCATTAGAAGTCATATTTTGTACAAGGTCTATTGCAATTGAATAATATTAGTAGCAATAGTGATATAAATGGTTACCTTTTTTGTATAGTGTCACACAAGCGCCTTTTAAATGAGTTCAGTGTAACTATGATATTAATGCAGCTCTGATCTAGCATTCCAGCTAATACTGGGTCCCATTATATTTCTCGCACTTCTTTCCCATCAATTGATTATTCTGTGACAAATCCCTTTTTAAAGACTTGAAACACATCTAACTTGGAAGTTACTTTGTCAGCGGTATTTCAATTTTGAACCATACTAACTGGTATTGGGTTTGCTGGCTACTGCGATTCCAAAGGACCTGGCATGCACTATCACTATTTGTCAAATTTTCATTATGAGCTTTTTAATCCCTCTAGATTATATCGTGTATATTGTGACAACTGTATAAGACAAACAGTACTTTTGATTACAAACTGCAAGCAAGATGGGGTCTCTGGCTTTCTGTTAAGTTCTATAAAAAGTTCTAGTTGTCAATTCCTGTATTGTTTTCCTGTCATATTTCAAATATCATTAAAAGTGAACCATTTTTTTATTGTTAAACCTAGTATAGTCCTGTGGGGTTCTCATAGTTCTGAAGCATCACTGTGACACCTCTTGTCATCAGCCTAGATATTCCTGGATAAGTTAAGATTCAGGAGCTTAGGAAACACCTTATTCCATCTGGGAGATTAGTCACTAGGAAAGGAAGTAGCTATGCAGTTTCCAATAAAGGGGTTTACAGATAAAACGCAATGTAGGTTGTCAAGAGGAAGAGAACCTCTCCACTTCCCCAGAAACTACACAAAGTCCACTAGGACAGATCTAAAATGAAGCCCTTTACTGTATGCTCATTTTTTTGTATATATTCTGTATATTAAGTTAGTAGCAAGTAGATCTAGAGATGAAAGTCCATTTTATATGGCAGATAATAATCTCCAAGTGTCTCTTTCAGGGGCAACAGAGGTGCCTCTAGTGGTTTGTGTGTTGGGGTGTTAGGACTAAGGACCTTAAGAAGCAGGTAATTGACTAATTGTGTTTGACACAATTTGTATCGACTACTCCATTAATCCATAAGGGGCCCTGCTGCGGCTTTGCAGTTTCAGTGTAATACAGCCAGCTCCTACTACATTTCAACTGCAGAGCCACAGCGTGGGTAGGTCCCAGACTTGGCATGAGATAGGACTGAGTAGTCCTGGTTTGCATCCCAGACCACTGCACCTCTGCCAGATGGCTCTTACTACATTTAAAATGCAGAGCTGTAGCAGGGGCTCTGCCACACCTCGCCCCATCTCACACTGCTGCGGCAGTGCTGGGGGGAACCTGCTTTTAAGCTCTGCTCCTGCTTCGCCCCACCCCTTGGTGTTTCTGTATCAGAGAAAGCAAGGGAGGTGGGGAAGTGAGTAGTGACTTGACTAGTCACTTACACCCCCCCTAGTTAAGGCTGCAACCTGAAATGGGTGCTTCCCCAACTCTATTACAAAACTAGATTGAAACCTGAAACAAATGAATTATGGAAACTTACCCCTGTTAGCTACCACTCTCTTACTTCAGTGGCTTTTTCAGATGCTGAGTCTCTGGTCATTGGGAAGATTCCACTAAGTGTAGCCCATCAGCCAACTTGCAAACAAAAGGCCTTGTGTCAGTCATTGATCATCTTCTGCCATATCCACAAAAGAACTGCTGCCTATGATTATTGTTTAGAAAGCAGTTTGGTCTGTGAACAGAGTAGCATGGTAGAATACAACTGGGTTAAGTCCAAAGTTTAACGTGAAGAATTCTGAAGTGATCTCACAGGTAGATGAAATTAAGTGCCGATAAATGCAAAGTAGTGCACATTGAAAAACGTAATTCCCACATTAGTTCCCCCAAGCCGCATGTCTGCACAGCTTCCCATTAAGCCCTGCACAGGGGCTCAAGACTGCAGTGGGAAGAGTGCCTCTCCTCAAGCTCAGAAGCTGCCTGGGCTAGCAGAGAGGATCCCTTTGTGGCCAGTGGAGGGGAGCCATACCCTGATAGCCTCAGCAGGGAGCAGCCACAGCTGGTGGAGGGGAGCTGTTCCATGCTGGCCCCAACATCGAGCCACCCAGGTAAGACTGTGCCTCAATCCCCTGCAGCTCCCTTCCAGCCCTGTCTTGAGCATCCTCCTGCACCCTAAAGCCCACAATCCCAGCCCAGAGCCTGTACCCCCTCCTATATCTCAACCCCCAGCTCTCTTGGTTACTGATACTGCCTACGAGCACCTAAAGGGCAGAGGGGAGCTCACGAGCAGCTGCAGCCCTGCTCAGTGTGTGGGGGAGTGAGAGGTAGAGGAGAAGATTGGGCCAGAGCTTAGCTGAGGACCACCAGGGAATGGGGCCATGGAGCAGGGCAGGGCCTCATGCACCTCTCCCCACCTGTATTCTGTCTAGTCTACCTCAGCCTTCAGACTGGGAAGAGGTTGATGCCACCTTTGTTACAATGAAAGGGTTAGATAATACAACAGAAAATATCATAATTTCACTATATAAAGTGATAGTACTCACACCTTGAGCGTAGTGCATGCTGTCTAGATACCCCATCTCTTGGAAAATATATATTAAAGAGCAGAGTAATAAAAATGATTAAGGGTATGAACAGCTTCCATATGAAGAGAAATTAAAAAGACTGGAACTTTTCAGTCTGGGAAAGAGACAACTGAAGGGGGACTATGATAGCAGTCCATTAAATCATGACTTGTGTGGAGAAAGTCAATAAGGAATTGATATAAAATCACAGAACACTAGAACTTGAAGGGACCTTGGGAGGTTGAGTCTAGCCCCTGCCCTCCCGGCAGGACCAAACACTGTCTAGATCATCCCTGACAGGTGTCTGTCTAACATGCTCTTCAATATCTCCACTGATAGAAATTCCACAACCCCCATAGGCAATTTATTCCAGTGTTTCACCACCCTGACAGTTAGGAAGTTTTTCCTGATATCCAGCCTAAATATCCCTTGCTGCAATTTAAGCCCATTGTTTCCTGTCCTATCCTCAGAGGCCAAGAAGAACAATTTTTCTCCCTCTTCCTTATATCACCCTTGTAGATACTTGAAAACCGCTATCATGTCCCCTCTCAGTCTTCTCTTTTCTAAACTAAACAAGCCCAATTCTTTTAGTCTTCCCTCATAGTGCATGTTTTCTAGACCTTTAATCATTTTTGTTGCTTTTCTCTGGACCTTCTCCAATTTCTCCACATCTTTCTTGAAATGTGGTGCCCAGAACTGGACATAATACTACAATTGAAGCCTGATAAGCACAGAGGAGAGCAGAAGGAGGACTTCTGTCTTGCTCACAACACTCCTATTAATGTATCCCTGAATCACGTTTGCTTCTTTTGCAACGACGTCACACTGTTGACTCGTGTTTAATTTATTGTCCACTATGACCCCTAAATCTCGTTCAGCAGTACTCCTTCCTAAACATTCACTTGCCATTCTGTATGTGTGAAACTGATTGTTTCTTGCTAAGTGGAGTACTTTGAATTTGTCCTTATTAAACTTCATCCTGTTTACCCTCAGACCATTTCTCCTGTTTGTCCAGATCATTTTGAATTTTGAGCCTATCCTCTAAAGCACTTGTAGTCCCTCCCAGCTTGGTATCATTTGCCAACTTAATAACTGAACTCTCTATGCCAATATCTAAATCGTTGATGAAGATATTGAACAGAACCGATCCCAAAACAGACCCCTGCGGAACCCCACTTGTTATGCCTTTCCAACATGATTGTGAACTGTTAGTAACTACTCTCTGGCTACGTCTAGACTGGCATGATTTTGCGGAAATACTTTTAA
>JANRFK010006693.1:208959-230357 GCA_030068395.1 Apalone spinifera
GTTATCCAGCCAGTTATGCACCCACCTTATAGTACCCCCATCTAAGTTGTATTTTAGATGTAATTTATTGATAAGAACATCATGCGAGATGGTGTCAAATGCCTTACTAAAGTCTAGGTTTACCATCTCCACCGCTTCTTCTTTATCCACAAGACTCATTATCCTATCAAAGAAACCTATCAGGTTGGTTTGAAGCAATTTGTTCTTTACAAATCCATGCTGGCTGTGACTTATCACCTTATTTTCTTACAGATGTTTGCAGATGAATTCCTTATTTACTTGCTCCATTATCTTTCCTGACACAGAACTTAAATGATCTGGTCTGTAGTTTCCTGGGTTGTTCTTATTTCCCTTTTTATAGATGGACACTAGATTTGCCCTTTTTCAGTCTTCTGGAATCTTTCCTGACTTCCATGATTTTTCAAAGATAATAGCTAAAGGCTCAGATACTTCCTCTATCAGCTCCTTGAATATTCTAGGATGTATTTCAAAAGGCTCTGGTAGCTAAATAGTTTTAACTTGTTCTTTTAACTTCTAAACCTACCCCATTTCCACTAACATTCCCTCTGTTAGGCATGCCATCACCATCTGTCTTCTTGGTGAAAACTCAAACAAGTCATTAAGCATCTCTGCCATTTCCAAGTTTCTGTTATTGTTTCTCCCTCTTCATTGAGCAAATGGGCCTATCCTGTCCTTGGTCATCTTCTTGCTCCTAATATACTTGTAGACCATCTTATTACCCTTTATGTCTCTTGCTAAATTTAGCTTTTTGGGGGGGGGGGGCTTTGCCTTTCTAATCTTGCTCCTGGATACCTGTGTTGTGTGCTTATATTCATCCTTAGTAAATCTGACCTAGTTTCCACTTTTTATACAACTCCTTTTTGATTTTTAGATCATGTAATATCTCCCGGGTTGATCCAAGGTGGTCTCCTGCCATAGAATCATAGAGCTGGACAAGACTTCAGGAGGTCATCAAGTCCAGTCCCCTGCCCAAGACAGGACCAATCCCAACAGTCAACCCAGCCAGGGCTTTGTCAAGCCAAGACTTAAAAACCACTAGAGATGGAGATTCCACCACCTCCCTAGGTAACCCATTCCAGTACTTCACCACCATCCTAGTGAAATAGTTTTTCCTAATATCCAACCTAGACCTCCCCTGCTGTAACTTGAGACCATTGCTCCTTGTTCTGCCATCCGTCACTACTGTGAACAGCCTTTCTCCATTCTCTTTGGAACCTCCCTTCAGGAAGTTGAAGGCTACTGTCAAATCCCCCCTCACTCTTCTCTTCTGCAGACTAAACAAATCTAAATCCCTTAGCCTCTCCTCAGGTCATGTGCTCCAGCCCCTAATCATTTTGGTTCCCTACCGCTGTCCCTCGTCCAATGCATCCACATCCTTTCTATAGTGGGGGGCCCAGAATTGGACACACTACTCCAGATGTGACCTCATCAGAGCCAAATAAAGGGGAATAATCACTTCTCTACATCTGCTGGCAATTCTCCTCCTAATGCAACCTAATATGCCATTAGCCTTCTTGGCTACAAAGACACACTGACTGACATCCACTGTAATCCCCAGGTCCTTTTCTGCAGAACTGCTACTTAGCCAGTCGGTCCCCAGCCTGTAACAGTGCTTGGGATTCTTCTGTCCCAAGTGCAGGACTCTACACTTGTCCTTGTTGAACCTCATCAGATTTCTTTTGGCCCAATCCTCTCATCTGTCTAGGTCACTCTGGACCCTATCCCTGCCCTCCAGCCTACTTACCTCTCCACCTAGCTTAATGTCATCTTCAAACATGCTGAGAGTGCAATCCATCCCCTCCTGCAGGTCATTAATAAAGACGTTGAACAAAACCAGTCCTAGAACTGATCCTTGGGGCACTCCGCTGGAAGCCGACCGCCCACCTGACATCGAGCCGTTGATCACTGCCTGATAGCGTAGCCAGTTTTCTATCCATCTTACAGTCCATTCATCCAATCCATATTTCCTTAACTTACTGACAAAAATATTGTGGGAGACCATATCGAAAGCTTTGCTGAAGTCAAGGTATATCACATCCACTGACTTTCCTATATCCACAGAGCCAGTTACCTCATCATAGAAGCTAATCAGATTGGTCAGGCATGACTTGCCCTTCGTGAATCCACGTTGACTATTCCTGATCACTTTCCCCTCTTCCAAGTGCTTCAAAATGGATTCCTTGAGGATCCCCTCCATGATTTTTCCAGGGACAGAGGTAAGGCTGACTGGTCTGTAGTTCCCTGGATTGTCCTTCTTCCCTTTTTTAAAGATGAGCAATACATTTGCCTTTTTCCATTCATCCGGGATCTCTTGATCTTTACGAATTTTCAAATATAATGGCCAAAGGCTCTGCAATGACATTTGCCATCTCCCACAGTACCCTCGGATGCATTAAATCCAGACCCATGGATTTGTATACGTTTAGCTTTTCTAAATAGTTCCTAACCTGATCTTTTTCCACCGAGGGCTGTCCACCTCCTTCCCATACTATGTTGTCTAGTGCTTTTTATCTTTCCTATGCAGTGGAAGAGTTTTCTTTTGGGCCCTTAAAAATGTCTCTTTAAAAAACTGCCAACTCTCTTCACTTGTTTTTCCTCCTAGTCTTTATTTCCATGGGACCTTATCTACCAGCGCTCTGAATTTACTGAAGTCTGCCTTCTTGAAATCCATTGTCTCTATTTTGCTGTTCTCCCTTTTACCATTCCTTAGAATCATGAACTCTTATGATTTCATTGTCACTTTTTCCCAAGCTGCCTTCCACTTTCAAATTTTCCCACCAGTTCCTCCCTATTTGTTAAAATCAAATCATGAACAACTTCTCCCCAGTAGCTTTCTCAACCTTCTGAAATAAAAAATGATCTCCAATGCAGTCCAAGAACTTGTTGGATAAGTTGTGCCTTGCTGGGTTAGTTTCTCAACTTAATGTCTCAGTAGTTCAAGTCCCCCATCACCACTAAATCCTGTACTTTGGATAGTTTTGTTAGTTTTTAAAAAAAGCCTTATCCACCTCTTCTGCCTCAGTAGGTAGTCTGAAGTAGACCTCTGCCTGACATCACCCTTATTTTTTATTCCTTTTAACCCAGAGATTCTCAACAAGTCTCTCTTTTACATCTATCTCCACCTCAGTCCAAATGTATTCATTTTTAATATATAAGGCAATATTTAACCCTTCACAGAACACAAGAATCAGAACTCATCCCATGAAATTAAAAGGCAGCAGCATTAAAACAATCAAGTTCTTAACATGATGCACAGTCAACCTGTGGAACTCTTTGCCAGAGAATGTTGTGAAGGGCAAAACTATTAATTGGGTTAAAAACATAATTAGATAAATTCCTCCATTTGTCCATCAATTGCTATTAGCCAAGATCAATTTTAATTCTACAAATAGTTACTTTTGATCATGAAAAAAGTTGTTGCATTTTCTCTTGATTTTTTTTAAAATCCCAACAACAAAATGTATCCTGAAAATCAGGAGCCCTAAATGTAAATCAATCATTATTATATGCAATCATCTTATAAACATTTTTTTTTAAAGGAGAACATGTGCATGGTGGCCTATTAATTGTAGACTCTTTTAAATCTTACAGGGGATGGTTCTGGGGTTATGAGGAAACCCGGGGCCTAAATGTCTCTTGTCTATCTGTCCAAGGATCAGCTTCTATTATAGCCCCTGTTCTTTTGAACAACACTTCAGCACGGTGAGTTGCCTCTTATTTTTGTGTGCATCCAAAAACAGATCTTCACAGGTAGGAGAAAGGGGGCAAAAACTTCCTACATGTTACTCTATGAAGGTATCTCCTAAGTGGAGAAGTATAGTTCATTAGAAGTGTTATAAAATGTCTGGCATCAGCGCTTCAAATTATAGCTGACTTCAAGACTTTAAAAACTCACATGATTTTTCCATAGCCTTGTTTGCTGCTGTGTGTTTGATCATCAGTACCATGTTTGGCATTATACAAACAAGCAGATAAACACCCTGCCCACAGACAATTTACAGTCTGGATACACACGTTACACATGATTGTATTGCCCCTTTCTCATTGCACTCACCTGGCTTTTAGCTTTTAAGAGGAGGTAACTGTGATTTGGAAATCTCCTCTGAGGCACTTGAGCAAAGCAACAGCCTTGAGCTCCTTCCTTTTCTCCCTGTTCAGGTGTATGCACCTTGTCAGTCACGTCCTCAGTGGTCTTTGCAGTAATTGTTTGACCTGCTGCCAGGAGTGAACTAATTCAGCTAGGTTGGGCAGCAGAGATGTACTCTCAGAGATTTCATGTTAGTAAGAGATGGGACTGGGCAGAGCAAAAAATACACGTCAGTTTCTTTCCTAGCAGTAGATGATGTACTCCCAGCAGTACCATGATGATGGGAAGACAGCTGAGTTTAGTGGCATTGTAGCCTGACATGCCCTTCTGTAAAAAAGTAATCAGGAGGGAGCTCAGGGCCAGTTGCTTTCGATTTGGTTGCCCTTAGTTTCCAGGAGCTGTGCTTACCCTACCCTACCCTCACTGAGTGCCTCTTCTCTGAGTTTACTGCCCCTCCTCTATCTTCCACCTCTTTTGTGGGAGCTGGGTGTCTCATACATCTCAGTATGTGCTATAAGGTGCCATGAGTCAAAACGGTAATTATTACTTGGACATTGCTGACTCAACAATTGTCAATATTTTTCTGATTTCACAAGTAAAGCAGGAACTCTCTCTACTTCCCTCCCCATCCAACAAGCTGACAATTCAGGCATGTGTTTTCTGATGCTAAGTATTCAGTTATATTGAAAGATAGCATGTCTTATTTATAAGCCTTTCTGCAGTCACCATCATCCAATATTTGGGTACTTGGCAAATAATTGATTTATCCCTGTAACCTCCTGTGGAGTTATGAAACATAATCCTTACCATTTTTATCAACTTAGAGTTGAGCAGTAAGACAGACCAATATCTTCAGAAATTAATGCTAACTTTCAGATGCCCAACTTGAGTTGCTTTCAGCCTGACTTTCAGAGGAGTATCATGCCTGCTGATCCTGTCCATATGAGTGGGAACTTGACACAGTGTCCAGCACCTTTGGAAAGCAGGTTCAAAGTTATCTCCAAGAATCAGTGGCCATTTCTAGAAAATATCAATGAATGACTTGCCCAAGACCAAGGATCTGTGGCAGAGCTAGATCTTCCTGCCTCCCATCAAATGCCTTAGCCCAGAGGCCATCCTCCTGTAAGAAACATTCCTGAAGAAATGCCACAAATAGTGATTTAATTATAATGGCTGCTGCCAGGCACCTCCCTATATCCACATTCACAGTAAGTTTACTAATACTCTTTAAATATAACCATGCACTATTAGAACGTAAGTCATTGTGCATAAAGACATCTCTGATTTGCTTTCCTGTTGAGGTAACATATTTGTAGAATCTGTACCATTAGGTTAACACACAGGTGAATTTATTTTAGTCTCATAGTTCTTCTGAAAGAGGAATGTAAATGAGCCTGATCAAAAATTTAAATCGTGTGGATTTACAAATCTCACGCTTCATTTGCATAATCACATGGGAGCGCTTATTCCAAAAAGCAATCTAGACGGGGTTCTTTCGAGGGGAAAAAAAAACTTTTTTGAAAGAACCTGTACTCCTCATTTTTTCAGGAGTATGGGTTCTTTAGAAAAAGAGGGTTTTTTTCTCTGAAAGAGCCCCTTTTAAACTGCGGTTTCTTTTCTGAAAAACCCTTTTTTGGAAAAAGTGCTCTCGCACGATTATACAAATAATATATGATATTTGCAAATCCATGCTTCATTTTAATTTTCAATCGGGTTCATTTACATTCCTCTTTCGAAAGAGGAATGTAGTTTAGACATAGCCATTGTTAAACACAGGAAGTTCATGAAAAGCACGCTCTAATGTAATATAAAAATAAATACAGTAAGGCTCAAGGTTCTTCTCTCCTTTCAACTTCATAGTATCCTTCTAAGTGCAGATGAATGCATACAGTTTTCCCAGACTGCAGTGAGAGTTGCATAGCAATAGTAAATGACTGAACTGATTCTGTGTGTATTAATGTTGATTCTAGCAACATAATTAACATTATAAAATACTCCACAAGTGCTATGTGAACCAGTAGTACAAGCAGAGCTTTAACTCTTGTTTTCTCTCTTTTTGGTGTTCACAATTTTAACCTTATTATATTATATTAACACCATTTAACTTTTTTCTTTGAAAACAATAAAGACTAAAATTAAACTCTTGACTGTGAAATTCCACAGTTCCACAGAATAAGGAATTTCAAACCTTATTCGCCTGTAGTAATGAAGTAATAGCACAATAGTAAGTATTGTTAAATTGCATACTTATTACTTTTTTTGTTTTGCTTCACTGTATGTTAAATCACCTATGGGCTGATACAAAGGTTGGTAAATTTACGCTGAAATAGAGCCTTACTATAAGTTTATGAACAGGTTAAAAATATATATATAGTTGTGGCCACTGTGTTTCTTGATTTTGCAGTCATGAATTTTGTCATAGACTACCATTTTGCCACAGAATTGTATCCCAGAATCTCAATTTCAGTTTAAAAACCTGAAATAAAATTTCTGCCTCTTATGGTTAAGAAGATAACCTTTCAAATGTAAGCCAAGCATAAATGATGCTGTGTTATCTTCCTGAGTTTTTAGAAGGCTTAAAACAAAGACTGTCAGTGATGTGAACTGCTCTATTGGATTTTAACTTCGATATCTAATGGCTCTCATGTAAGGGCTCAGATTAACTATTTACCTACTCGATCGTTTTAGTAGGAAAAAAATCCCACTCAATGGAAAACTATGTGAGTCAGATCAGACAGTGTGATCATTCCACTAACCAAAACTATTTTCCATATATTTCTGGTTGCCCCAAACTGTCATCTTGAGTTTAAAATCATCAGTGATGGAAATTGCACCATGCCCCTTACTAAGTTGTTCCTGTGTGTCAAGGGGATGGGTGTACCCAGCCCCCTCTGAGGCAGAGCATTAGGCCTTTCGGACCTCTCAAAGTGTGCTCCACCCCGTGAATGTCTCAGTCCCTAGTACCCAGGACCTCTCACCACTCCCATTCTCCGATACTACCGTCCGGCCTAGTAGCCACAATCAATAAAACACCCCCTTCTGAATGGGAAGTGAGGCCCAGCCAACAGAGTCAGTAATTGCCCCCTTCTCTCCGGGTGGAGATGCCGAGCTACCAGTGTCAATCTGCATCCCCTTCCTTTAGGGCAGTGAGGCCTAGCTGTCAGTCAGTTCTTACTCCCTTCCCTGAGGGTACTGAGGCCTAACAGCCCGAGTCAATCAATCATCACTCCCTTCCTGCTGGGGAGTGAAACCTAGTGGCTAAAGTCTCTATCAGTCCACCCTGTTGGCAAGACAATAAGGCCTAGCAGCCAACATCTGTTCCTCACTCCCTTCCCTCAGGGCAGTGAATCCTAGTGGTCCGAGTCCATAATCCACGCTCTGTTGCTAAGGCCTATCATACAGAGTCAGTGTCACCACTCCCTGTTCTCAAGGCAGTTATGCCTAGCAGCTAGAGTCAGTATTCACAGCTGTCACCCCCCCCCCCCCTTGGGGGCTAATGCCGTTGGGATAGGGGAAACTGGTCCCTCCCGCTGCATGCCATCCTCTCAGGCTAGGTCTACACTGTACCCCTCTGGCGGCAGAGGAATGTAAATAAAGCACATCAAAAGTGCAAATGAAGCAGAGATTTAAATATCCCGTGCTTCATTTGCATAATCACGTACTAGTGCTGTTTTGAACAAGCACCATTTCGAAACTGAAATCACCGTTTGGACGCAGTTCTGCCAACAGCAGGGTGATTTTTCGACAGATTCTGTACTTCTCGTTTGAGGAGTACAGGATGTGTCGAAAAAAATCACCCGCTGTCAGCAGAAGCGCATCTAAACCGCGGTTTCAGTTTCAAAATGGTGCTTGTTCGAAACAGCACCAGAATGTGATTATGCAAATGCAGCACAAGACATTTTAAATCCCTGCTTCATTTGCACTTGCAATGTGCTTTATTTACATCCCTCTGCCCACAGAAGGGTGTAGTGTACATCTAACCTCAAGGTTTACCTCCCCACCTTGGGCTACTTCCTGTCAGACTCACGGCCATCTGGGCTTCTTCGGCCGTTCCCTACCGATAGGCCTCCATGGTTCGGAACCTCCATAGCTCTTCCTGCAGAGCTCTGGCAGGAGCTGCTTCTTCCACTGCAGTCAAACTTGACTGAGCTGCTCCACTGCCTTTATATCTGTCCTCCAGCTGGAGCATGCCCATCAGGACTGTGAGGGTGGGGTGCTCTCAGCCAGGTAGCCCTGATTAACTCTTGCAGGCTCAGTACAGGGTTGGTACACCCCATCAGATCATGGTTTATTATTCTCACTGTTAATATTTAACACTTCATTTCCACTCTGAATTTTGAAGGATTGGGGAACACTGGTAAATGAAATGTTATGGTTAATTAAGAGGGAGAGATTTTGAGTGTGGGAAGGGGTGGGGGCTCTGGAGGATGAGACTGGATGGGGGAGGAGGCTAAGGCAGAGAGTTGGGTTATGGAAGGAGTTTGGGGGATGCTGGATCCAGTGAGGACACTTATCCGGGGCAGTTTCCCACAAGCAGCAACTAGGGTTGCCAGGTGTCTGGTATTGACCTGGACAGTCCGTTATTTTCACCTCCTGTCCGGTAAAAAAATAAATAAATGATCAGATAATACCGAACACCTAAAATGCTTGTTATTTTCTAATTTTTTTCCCCCCCTGCCAGGAGATGAAAATGCCGGACACCTAGCAACCCTAGCACACTTAGCAACTGGGCCCTCCCCCCACCCAGCCCCCTTCCTCCTCCCCACTTACCTGGTTCTGCAGGGGAGCTCTCCTCCCGCACAGAGTAAGGAAACGAGATGGCCGCTGTCAAAGAAGCACCTAAGGCCTTAAATGGACTATGCTTTCTTCTCTCCCCCCCTCCCCCCGTTTTTTTTCCTCAACAGTGATGGGGGGGGGGGTGTTCCGTATTTTTAGTTAAACCATCTGGCAACGCTAGCAGTGACCTGTCCCTGTGTGCTGTTCCCACCCACATGCATCACCCTCACAACTTCCACGCCCCAAGCACGCCACAGTAGGAAGTGAAAGGGATGGTCTCTCCCACTTATTGGCATGCACACACATCCAGCACCATCCTTGATGGTAATCAACATGTCACATGCACCTAACCCATTCCCGCCACATGGATTTGCATCTCGGAGGCAATTCCAGCTACATGCCTAAGTTGCCATGGAAAAAGTACATATTCCCCACAAATTTCTTACATTTTTCTGTAAGGAGAAATATGCCAACCATAGGAATGCTGTCCCCCCACAGCGGCGCACAGTTCTATCACGAGTACCGTTTGTGGTCCCCTCATAGTCCCGTGGCAACAAATACCAAGATGGGAAATGAACAGGAGGAGAGTTTTTATTTAAAATCTTACTTAATTTTAGCAGCCAATAATGAAGAGAGCCAGCACTGTGACAAGACAGCATTGCATGGATCCCTAATGGTCCCTGGGCCACAATTTGGAAATGCCTTTCTGCTACCAAAAAAGCTAAGGATCATGTTGCTGTAAATACAACATGCTAAGGAAAGTGTTTCACTCTCATCGTTTGCTTATATTGTAGCAAGGGAATCAATGATTATCCTCTGCGCATAGTAAACGTAGTAATGCAAGTTACATTGCTAAAAGAAACGGCACTCAGCTTAATAATTTTTAATAGGTCAGTGATGTTAGACAGAGCTGAAAACCTTCTTCATGACCACTATGGAGGGAGAGATTATTGGAATGTGAGTATTTTCTATTTAGCTTCTCCAGATTTTCTATTTGGTATTAATAAAAACCTAGTACTGACTTTGTTGCTCATGTTTTTGCTGTGAATTCTAAGAACAACTCTGATTATGTGTATTGCCACCTGATGGAACAGGGTGTGCAGCTCAAACACAGAATGTTTACATGCAGCTGCAGCATAATCTAGCATGGGTTTTGTTTTAATTATGGCCTCAATCCTTTAAAGAGCTCTGTGAGGGTGGACCTCTGCTCCACTGTGGAGAGCAGTTAGAGTCAGAAGTACTCTAAGCACAGAGCTTATAGGTACAGGCCTGAAACTATAAACATTTCAGGTGGGATTTTCCAAAATGCTTAACAATGGCTTAATTCCTGACTTCACTAGGAGTAGAGTTAGGTCAAGGCTGTGGCCAGGCCTATACTAAACTCGGAAGGTTGTCTTAAGGTACAGTACTCCAACTACATAAATAATGTAGCTGGAGTTGACATACCTTAAGCTGAAATTGGCTCCATCTTCGCAGTGGGAGATCGACATGCGTAAACGATACTGAAGTATAGACATGGCCTGAACGTTTGAGAAATTCCAAACCATAGCCTTTTATAGGAGACACTAAGATTGTGTGTTTAATGTTTTCATCACTGAATCAATGGTTCAACAATTAAAAAAATAACACTGTGGGGGTGATGCGATGACCGATTGAATGTTCTCTATTTCACTGGTTCTTGTGAAGTCAAATTAGATTCATGTAGACAATTCAGAGTGTGAGCTAGTAGGGATACATGAGTTTCTTAGAACTTCAAGCCAAGTTAAACGATCTTGCCAGGCTTGCTTTTCAGATGATTAAAGCTGCTTTCTTATTTCCAAAAATAGGCAAGCTTGCTCAAGAGAGTAAACAAGTTATAATCCTAGGCCTTGATCCTGCAAATACACAGATGCTTGACTTAAACCCTCGAATAGTGCTATCAACTCAATTAACATTATTTTCTTGGGTAATTTAGAAATTACTTGTGAGGGAAACCTTCCCCCATAATAAAGATATGTGGATGGATCATAATTTCTAAAACTGAATATTAATCTGTAAAAATAGGGCAAATCCATTTGGATCATGATCTTTCTTCTCTGAGAGAGGTGCTATGGACTTTTAAGGCCCAAATTGTGTTGATCAAAATTCATCAGCAGCTGCAGATTATTTTAAACAGTTTCTTTTAATAACCATAATTGTAGTTAGAGATACGCTTACCATACAAATTTCCTTACTCTAGTGGAGTAGTGGTTTTGACTATGTTAGTTCAAGCTGATGTCCTAAATACAGACACAAAAACAAAGAATGTGAAGATTATTGTATGCAACAAAATACTGCACAACAATATTTGCCATATATAAAATACAAGCAGTAACAAGAACACAGTATTAAAATGCAAATACAAATATTAAATTTAACTGTTAAAAATTGTAAAAGGCTTGTCTAATTATGAGCAGGAGGTTGTTTAAATAAATTGATTTATAATTTTTTTATGATAGTATTTGTTCTTGTGAGCTAGACTCACTTGGGATAAAACATCTGGCTTTATGCTGTTTCTACATTTTATCACAGTATCAAAATATAGAAGAGATGTAAAATGATGCCAGTGCATGAGATTTGAAGTTGTGTGTCTGTTACAGCACAGATATCCAGGTCCTGTATATGGGGCAACCATCAAAACGTAGTAGCACTCATATTGTGGCAGTAGCTCAGAGCTTCCTCCAATGAGAGAGAAGATTTTTTTTTTGTCACCAACAGAATTCAACTGATGACCAACTTTGCAAGTTCTATACAGTCAACACAAAACTCATATTATGCAATTCCCATCCCCAGCTGGTTCTCTCACACAAAATTGTACATGTTGGACAAAGCGAAAAGCCTACAATCCTACAAGAAATGCACATTCCTAGGTTCTCATATCTGCTGTCAGTAAGACTTCTGCTGCTCTTCTGTGTACCGCTTTTTTCTGCCTCTAATATATTCTGTTACCAAGTGTTGATCATGCTAAGTGCTAAGAACCTTCATGACAGAGTATATGCTGGCTGGACAAGAATGCAGGTCTTCAAAAAATTTCTATCATTTTTCTTGCACAGTTTTCCACCATTTTCAAGCAACAAGCTCATGAGACATCTTTACTAACAGATTCTAGGTAGAAATCTGGATCTCCACTTTTACATGCTGGAAGAAAAGGAAATGAATGATTATATTCCATCAGCACTGTTTTAGCATCCTCATTCTGTTTTGTGCTCCTCCTGTCACCTTTTTATTTGGGATCAGCTCCATCTGCTAAACAATGGAAAGGTTACAGAGCTCCTCTGAATTGCCTTTTGATTTTATCCTTGTGTTATTCCAGTTCATTAGGTCAAGCCAGAATTGCATGGCAGCTGTGACAGTAGTGTCAGCAGCCTGTCCAAACTACCTTCAGTTCCTTTTGTAAGGGTAGAGCCCTCTCTAGAGTCCCTTGCTGTGTAAAATGTGTGCTGTGTTTGGATTAAAGTCCTCTTTGTGTTAGTCTCATATTTCAGCTTACTCATTGAAAGTAAATACAGATGCACAGACACTGACTTTTCCCCGAGTCGCTAGAAGCTGGGGCATCCGTCCTTTTTTTCCAGACATCCAGAGATGAGGCTGAGGATGGCTGCAGAAGAACATTGAAGGGCTGCTGGAATACCAGGATCAGGATTACATTATTGTGGCTACATTTGGATGATGGTGGCAATATTGTAAATGTCTCATTTGCACAATCATCAGAATCATTAGTATTGTGCTCTTCTACTTCAGTAGCCAAGGTTTCATTACATAACATGTATGGTCCTGAAGGATCCAAAGAAAGGAGTTTATTGCAGTTTTCTTTCAGGGTGATGTCTCAACAGTGTTTTCATTTAGAAGAATTACTTGGACTGAAGTAATGAAACAGAGAATTCTTCTATCTAATCACTTGCTTCATCTTCAGGCATGTTTAATGAGAACTGAATTCATTGATATGAAGATCCCCAAAAACAAATAATCTATTTGCATAATTGATTAGCAGCTTTCACATTTACTACAGTTGAAATGAGACACTGCTATGAAGTCAATTCAGCTCTATGAAGACTGGACAGCAAGAGGACTTGCTTGCTTTGTGTATCAGCCATCTTCTTCTAGATTGTAACAAATCAGCCCTCCTCTCCCAAACAGCGCAACTCCAAACACTCCCCTCTTCAGCATCCAATGACATTTAGTTTCCCCAATGAGACACAATACTCTCTCTCCAGTCACTGATCACTCCACCCATTCCTGTTTCCTTCTGGGCCTTCTGAAAGGTACAGTTGCTTTATTGTTTCCTAAGCATGACTGAGAATTTTAATATTCTCATCATGTCCTTTTTTAACCTTTTAGAACATCTTTCTTTTACAGATTAAAATTGGAGCCTGTTTCTAGTCTCAAAATATATATAATGTTTCACTTGTTTTTTAGAGTTTGCAACTCTGGATTTACTCCCCATTAAGGTCAAGGGAAAGATGCCTATTGACTTCAGTTGAAATTTGGTTTGTGTTCACAACCAGAAGCTGTATTTTGAAAGATCTTAGTGGTTGAAAGATGGGTTATATGGTTCTGTACGTAATAGACATCCCCATGTGGGTGAGTAAGGTTGCCAGATGATTTCAATGAAAATACCAGACACACTTGACATTACATCACAATCTACATTACATCTGATTTAGAAAATACTGGACATTTATATTTTCCTCAATTTGTTTCCCAAACAGAAAGATCAAATAGTGGACGGTCCGGTTCAAAACTAGACACCTGGCAACTCTAGTGAAAAGTAACTGTGCTTAGTCCTGTAACGGGAAATGCTACACGGTGTAGGTTATCTTTGGGCCTCAGAGGTAATATCAAGCCAGGGAGTTCTCCTAAATATGATTCTGGGGAACCCAACCATTTCTGGCTCTGGCCCTCTCGTTGGTCTCCTCTTTTGAAAGTTGTGTAAGTGGATTGAGTACTTTCACATATTTAACTAATCAAAAGTAGCGCAACCAAAAAAAATGCTTTCAAAAACTTCAGCAAACCAGAAGGAAAGAGAAAGGAAGCTAGGTTAAGTGTTAAAGATGACTACACTGCTATCAATGTCCACAAGTCTGCAATGAGTACTCCTAGTACAGGAAGAATAACTAGTTACAGAGGCCAACTTCTGAAATTACTCCAATGAAGGTTCATACTTTCTTCTCTGGTATGTACTTTGTAGCACTGAGTGTACCCTCGTACCAAGTGACCATAGATAAATTTATCTCCCAGTATAGGAGTTCTGTGTGTACAAAATTAATGTGTCACAATATAATATGTAGATGCCAAAGATATACCAGCAGTGACATTTTTAGAGAGAGCAAGGAGGCCGCAGGTTCTCTAATCATAGGAAGTGTCTGTCTCTCATATATTGCACTGCCACAAGCTTTGGAGAGATGTCTGTGTTAACTTCTACTTACAAGTCTTGCTTGCCTCTTGGAGTAAAATACTATCTCCATTTTCACTAGCCTGTCTTTCAGCTTCATGTTGCGCTTATTGATTTATTGCCATGACAGGTGGAGGAAAAAACTGGCACGCCAGACTGCTGCCTGGTGATGGTGTTGTGAGAGGAACACACACAGGACCAGTCCCACTGCTGTTGTGTTTCATCTTGCTCCATTAGAAGCACTAGCAAGCTGCTTATCTAGTGGCTACTCACCTGATTCTTCATTCTGTGAGAAGGGAGTCTGGAGGGAAAGGAGCCATGGCTCTGCTCTCTCTGGGGTGCATCTACACTGCACCCTTACCTCGAAATCAGATACGCAATTTGCACAGCTTATGTCGAGGTAATTTCGAAATAAAGTGCTATCGCCAGAATAGCGCACCCATTATTTCAAAATATTTTGAAATAAGTCGCGTTTCAAGATGTGGAGTTGTTATTGCAGGATACTTCCAGTGTCCCAAAATAGCTTCATTGTCTAGACGTAGCCTCTGTGTGCTCAGCCACTACTGTGGCTGGAGTTTAGTACCGTCAGCTATAACAGCCTCCCTCACTGCTAGAGCAAGTGGAAAGAGGGCCTGAGCTTTTGTTCGTCAGAATGCCAGGTGATTCTTGCTCTGCAATGGTGCAGCTATCCACCTTCCCTTCCTCAGGGCAGACTGCTGGGTTACCCTAGTCCTGCTAGAATTTACCATTCTGTTAAGAGAAGAGAAGCTTTTATGCCAAGCGCAAATGGATTGTCTTGAAAATAAATTCCAAGCATCCTCAGTGCATCTTCATAGAATGTTCATTGGTCCATGGGAGGCAAAATCATTTTGATCAGAAATCAAGCATTTCATCAAACTTCTGATTATTGTGGTTAACTGAACTCAGTAAAAGACAACTTAACACGTTCAGTAACAAGGATGCTTCTGCTCTGCCTCGATTCCAGATGGTAATCACCACAAAACACATTTGAAATATATTATCATCTTCAAGTATAGGGAATAGCTTCATTTTGTCCATATTCCTTTTTAACATAATTGGGGCTTTTGGTGGCTAGAAGCATGTCTCTTGGACAATATTTAATTCCAGTAGCAATTTTGGCTAACAAGTCTTTCTACAATTGTCTTTCTACTTTTGTACATGATTTGATATAGAAATGCCTTCTTTACTTACACCAGAGCAGCCAGATGGCAGAAGGGAGAGTGATGTAGATCTTACATTCTAATCCCATCTAAATCACTGGCTGACTCCCCATGTGACCCTGGACAAACCACTTGTGATCTCAGAATACTTACTTACCCAGTCGAAACAGAAACCTTACTGAAAACTTCATTTAAATTGAGCTTTCCTAGTTTCATGACCCAGTGTGCTAATGCTTAGATCTTTCCGCTGCCATGGGGAAGGGCTGACTGACCCAGTGCATAAACATCGTGGACATTTGAGGAACAGATGTTCTAGCCGTTGATTGGGTGTTGGTAACATATTAGTAAAATTAATAGTATACATCCTCTTTGGTGCTGAAATTTAAACTCCAACGTAGGTCAGTCTCTACTCTCTTCCCAGTCTGTAGGTCTAGTTATTAAAAGGCACTCCTGCAGTGTCAAGTTTTGTACATATGGGATGTGAATGCAGTTACCCACCAGTTGGTAAAAGTCCCGTTTCAATGCAAGAAATTGTTACTTTGCCACATTACAGGAATGTTAGAAGTAGCCCTATTCCAGGAGCTTTAAATGGAAACAGCTTCTCACATGCATGTGTTTTATAGCTCTCTCTCTCTCTCTCTCTCCACTACTAGAGAGAGTAACTCGACAGCTCTTCTCATCCTGACAGACCCGTCGAAGTATGGTGTTCGCTAAACACCTGCGTGTGGTGGGGGATGAGTTTAGGAGAAAATATCTTCAATCCACTGATGAGGCAGACAGGACACACTACAATGAGGACTGGACACAGATGAAGGTACAGTAGTTTGCAGTCTGTTTTTTCTGTAACAGATGGACACAGTGTATTTGTTTAGTGTTTTGATTGCATTTTGAAAGGTTTGGGGAAGTAATTATCAATGTGATGATTCTAGCATTCAGTGTCCGTAGTCTCTGCTGTTACAAGATTTTTCCTCTTCTGGAATGAAGTTTGCCCAGTCAGTTAAGATCCTGTTGACTGATCTGTGTGCTTCAAATCAGCTCTGCAAGATTTCATATGATTCCTATTGTAACCGTTCCCTAGGTACAACCTGGAACTAGGTTGCTTCAGGGCCCTCTGACTTAACTAACCTGGGCTCCCCCTTTCATAATGATATTGTGACAAGCTGCCAACCTCTTCAGGTCCTGTGCTCACGCAACCCTCTATAAGCAGGGACACACCCAGCCGAGATACATGAATGGTCTCCTAGCCTCTCATGAACTAATAGAGAGACTCCAGCCAATTATCCTAGCTCCTTCTCCGAGAACCCCAGGGTTATACCATCCTGCTTCCATCAGAAGCGTGACCATGGTAGTTTTATAACCCACTCCCCACCTCCTGTTTCTGAGCAGAGTCCCTAAGTACTTGAACCAAAATGCACTGGTTTTAGGCAAAGCATGAAACAGACCTATTAACTACAGAAAGAACGAGTTTGAGTAATAAGCATACAGATCAAAGTTTGTTACCTTAGAAATAAAAGTAAAATTGCAGCAGTATCTCATCCTGATTGATCATACAGGCAGGTTACAGATCTTCCATATACAGGTTGGAACTGTGGGACCACCTGCCCAATTCAGTCTTTTTTCTCCAGGCATATGTCTGGAGACATGTTTCCAAGAGTTGAGTGGGGGGCGGTGTGGGGAGTGAGGCCAAGTGATGGTATCAATTCCCCTCTTTTATAGTTTCTTCCAGCTTGCTGAAAGGATCCTTTTGTTATGACATGAATCAGAGAGTCTCTATTGTCTATGTGCAAGCTCTGAGAAGTCCATTGTATACGGTTCCTGACATTGTCCTGGGAGAACTATTGGCCATCGGCAGTGCTTGGCTCCTCCATTGTTGAACCTGAAATGACAGGTGTTCCCAGCCTCGCAACATAGTTTAGTAACAAACACATTACAGAGCTTCTTATCTTCTCATACTATGATAGCACATACAACCCATCAGGATATTTATTTTCAACAGGTCAAGACTTCAAAAATGGTACATCACAAGGCATACTCTGTTATCATAATGTTATTACAGTGGTGAATGTGAGAGTTCCAGGATGCTGTTTTGAGTATACCATGCCATACTCACTTCCATGAAGGGTGACTTGTTCCATTTTGTGTATTTTGCATTTTGTTGCAAGGAGTCATGTTCTATTCAGAACTGTCAGTCACTGCTTTAGTATAGCGAGGACGCTCTTTGATAATAAAAACCACCATTAGTCCTGACACACCTTAGAGCCTAACAAAAATATATACTATCATGAGTTTTCATGGGTAAAACCCACTTTATAACTCATCTGATGAAGGGGTTTTTGCCTTTGAAAGCTCATGATACTCTATATTTTTTGTTAGTCTCTAAGGGTACGTCTAGACTACAGGCTTTTGTCGACAAAGCTTGTGTCGACAGAGAGCGTCTAGACTACAGCCAGTTCTGTTGAAAGCAAGCTGCTTTGTCGACATGAGAGTGTAGATGCAAAGGACAGTGTGGATGCAATAATGTCTTCTGTCAACAGAACTCTGTCGACAAAAGGCGTTATTCCTCGTAGAATGAGGGTTACCGCCGTTGACAAAACTGTCAAGTTCTGTCAACATTATGTCGACAGAATTCGGCGGTAGTGTAGACACAGGTATAGTTTTGTCGACAAAAGTCCACTTTTGTCTACAAAACCCTGTAGTCTAGACACACCCTAAGGTACCACAGGACTATTTGTTGTTTTTCAAGTTACAGATGAACACGACTACCCCTCTGAGACTTTCATGATAAATTTGAGTTCTACATAACCAACTCCTTCCATCTTGCAAGTTTTATTTATTCATTGCTACTAGATACAAACACCCATTCATTAGCTGTAAGCGCTACAAATTATTGCCACTATGCACCCTACAACACCTCACATTCGTTGGCTTAACAGAATGTTTTAACAGTCCCGCAGCACACGTATTCATGTACCAACAAGTTTTTCATTCTGAGCTGATACCGGCGTTTTTTTTATTATATCACATGCTGATTGTTCTCTGACAGGTAAAGCTGGGCACTGCTATAGGCGGGCCATACCTTGGGGTTCACCTGAGAAGAAAAGACTTCATCTGGGGTCACAGAGAAGATGTGCCAAGCCTTCATGGAGCAGTGAAGAAAATCCGCAGTCTCATGGAGAGGCATAAACTAAAGAGCGTTTTCCTAGCCACTGATGCCATTGTGCAGGGTATGCTGCTCTCCCACCCTGTTTAGCCCTTGGGCTTACTTCACAATACAGATTGGTCATCATGGCAACAGTTGTCACTTCATATCCTAGATTACTGAGTATCAGTAGCCTTCCTGAAAGACTGAACATCTCAGGGAATTGAAAGGGGTAGTGGAGCTTTTCATTTCCATGCTGACCATTAAATCCAGCCCTAATACATAGTGCCTGGACAGTAGTCACTGGGTGTTTCACATAGGCTGTTTGGCCATCTGCATGAAACAAGCTTAATGCCCTGCTTCAGTTCCCAGGGAGCAGATGTCTAGAGAGCACAATCAACGTGGCTAGCTGTACCTGGCAGCTTTCGGAGAGCAGAGAAGTTGGGTGAGGAAATAGAACTCTTTAGCCATAGTGTTGGCTTCTCATGGGTAAGGGTGAGGCCTACTGGTAAAGAAGGGGAGTTCTGGACATGCTGTATCTGTTCTGGGAAAGACGCACCTTTCATTAAATTCACAGGAAAACATTTCACATTGCTTTTAATAGTCTCTCCTCATGAGGTGTGGATGCTTTTGTCTGGTCTTTTCCTCTTCTGTCCCATTTCCACTGCAACTTTTCTTTATATGATCTTACAGGTGTCATTGACAAAAAAGCAGAGAGGGGAGGCCATTGTAGCATCTAACTGAGATTTGCAGTCATTCTCTGTTGCTTTTATAGATTAGAAAATGAGACCAGTGGTACCAACCCATTCCCCAGGTCTGTCTACTCGAGGCACACTTACTTTCTCAGCATTTGCATCTGTGTTGGCATCCGTCCCCCAAAGCCATCCACTCATTTGTCTTGAAGCATTTTACAAATCCTAGGTCAATTTATAAGTTCCTCTGCTTTATAACCTTTCAGCCAGTTCTGTCCAGCTGTTAAATGAAGTGTACGGGAGACCCTTGCAATTTGCAGAATTACTATTTGCAGTTCTGTGTATTCATGGATCTCCTGTCATGGCCTGGGAGCAACGGAGGCCAGGAGCTGTAGGGAACTCACCATGGCTCCTGTCCCCCACGGTGAGTTTCCCACAGCTCCCAGCCCATGCAGTGAGTTTTGGAGCCACGGGGAGCTCAACACAGTGGCCGGGAGCCACAGCTCCCAGTGTTCACGAATTTCACCATTTGTGTTGAATGCGGGAACACATTGACTGCGAATGGCAAGGGTTTCCTGTATGGAATAGGACAATCTTAGTCATTTTCTCTAATGGTGCTGTGTTGGTTGGCTTATGGAGGTCTTTTTTTTTTTTCCCTCCTTTTAGAGATTGAAGAGCTCAAGAAATTACTGCCTGAGATGGTGAGGTTTGAACCCACTTGGGAGGAGCTAGAGCTCTACAAAGATGGAGGAATAGCAATTATTGACCAGTGGGTCTGTGTACATGCAAGGTACTGTAGCTACTTTGATTACTGTACATGTCTCTTAGGTTTGTATTGTGGCAGAGTCAATACCACTCCTGGGCTCCTAGCCCTTGGTCAGGCCACTGTCCCACAATTTAGAAGTAGCAGTATAAGATTCACTTGCCTTGTTTTGGTGTTTGGCTTCTCCCTGCAGCCTTATTAGAGCTGCTGCTGCTCTATTTGGTTTCTCTGGTCTCCTTATCAGTTGTCTTTCTCCACACTCCAAACTTCTCCTTCACACTCCAAATTCCTTCTCAACACTCTTCCCACTCCACCAGCAGGGAGGGTTTTTAAAGAGAGGCCTTGTGGCAGCCCCAATCAGCTTTACCTGGACCTTAATTGATTCGCAGCCTCCCTGTCTTAGCTGCCCCTAATTAGCCAGGATTGCTGACTCTCTCTGCCTCTTTCCCCTTCCATCAAGCTCTTTCACCTGCTATTATTTCCTGACTTTGAGGTGGAGAGAGGAACCACTCTTCCACTGAGCACAGCAGGCTGCTGGTCTGGGCTTGATGTGCTTTTTCCTCCCCTGCACTCCTCCCCTTTTTTGGGGGGGGGGTTACTGGGGTTGTGGCAGGCAGGCCCTAGCTACATTCTGGGCCAGGTCCCCTTTTATCTCACCCTGCTCTGTTTGCAGCCTTTCCCCAGCCCCCATCCCTCAGCTGGCTTGAGGAGCTGCTGAGGGGGTAGGGGTAGATGGGGGGGCCTTTGCTGCCCTCATCCTGGTGGGGGGGAGTGGAACCCCCATTTTCCATCTTTTTGGGGACTGCCTGGCCCCTTTCTTCATTGCTGCAGGCCTGGACTTCAGAGGGAGTAGCAGCTGCAAGAACGGTGGAGTGCAAGAGGTAAGGGGGCTGCTTTACAGCAGCTCCTGGGGTTTTTTCCTTCCCCTCCACAAGTTTGTGGGGGGGAGGTGAGTGTTTATAAGGAGCCTTTTGCCATCTGGGCCCCTAGGTGACAGCTGGCACAGCTTTTTGTGGGGTGCTGGGGTTGGGGGGTGGTTTCCTCTACTCCCTGCTGTCTCCCCTGCATTTCTCTTGCTGCTGCTGCTGCTCCCTCTCCAACCCCAGGTGCTGCAGGGGCCATCTCCATCCTTGACCCCACTGCTTGCCTCCCCGCCCCTCCCTTGCTCTGGCGGGTCCTGCAGCAGGCGCAGTGAGCCTGCCACTCAGGCACCCGTGGGCACACTAGCTTCCTTCCCTCCCCCCACTCCGTGTCCTCCTGCCCTCCCTGCTTTCGTGAGTAGGCCCCTCCTCACAGCCTGCATTCCCCTCTCCTCTACCCATGTGCCCA
>JANRFK010006693.1:234889-247096 GCA_030068395.1 Apalone spinifera
ATCCGAGGCCCCACAAAGTTGCGGGACCTCCTGGTCAACCTCCTCCTGGCTATCACCAAGATGGTCATTTATAAGACCAGGGAGCAGAGGTTGGCCGAGGGAAGAGCCTGCGACTGTGGGACCTATTTCCGTTCCTGCATCCGGGCAGAGTTCCACTGGGCAGCATCTGCTGGCTCTCTTGAGACCTTCGAGGGGCAGTGGGCGCTGTCCGGGGTTCTCTGCTCGGTGTCCCCATCCGGTTCCCTTGTTTTAGCCCTTTGACCCTCACACCCCTTCCTGTTTTCCTTTTATTTGTCCCAAGTAATTACTTGGTTTTCTGGAAGGAGGTCCTTTATATGTGGACGGGCTAACGCCCACCCACCTCCCAGACTCCAATAGGTACAGTATGTGAAGTCAGATTTTACAACTATTGAATCTTGCAAACCTAAGTAACACAATTGAGGTGCAGTAATTCTGTGTTTCAGATTACAGGTAATTAATTAAAAGCAGAGTAGGAATTGATAAGACCATTATTTGTTACTTAAAAACAAACCCTTTTCCAATAGCACATTCTGTTTTCTTTCACAGGTATTTTACAGGCACCTCGGTTTCAACATTTTCTTTTCGGATTCACGAGGAAAGGGAGATCCTGGGATTTGACCCCAAGACAACTTACAACCGACTTTGTGGTGCAAAAGAGAGAAACTGTGAACAGCCAACCCATTGGAAAATTGTTTATTAATAAAGCCACTCCAAAGGCCTGCAAGAAGTGGCAAGCTCACCAAATCAAGGGAACACTCAGAGGAAACACATCTGTGTAGCCAAGCTGCTACTTCCTCCTCCTCCTCTTCCTGGTGTTCACTCAGAGTCTGGTTTTTAAGCGCAAAAGGGTAGCAATACCATGGTCATTCTCTGACCAGACACTGATATAACTGGTCAAAATTAAGTGAGGTAAGGATTCATTTCTTGATGTAGCTAGTATGCTAGGACAATGTACTTGCTCTCAAAATGTTTAATTCAGATACAAGAGGCCAAGCATTGTTGTAGGAGGCAGCAAAAAAATTTTCACTCCAAATCTGAAACAGTTTTTTTAAGCACTAACTATAACATAGCTACAGTTATACCACATTCCTGTGTTCAGCTGGTTATTTTTTTCCTGAGCTTTGTGTTTGACACTCTGTAGGTTACCTGTTTATCAGGAAGACATTTAGGTTTTGTAACCAGCACTCTGTGAAGACGGCAGGTTGTGCACAGAATTTGGAGTTCTGGAGGGAAAAATCAAATAGTAATTTTTGAACATTTCTAACTGGTACAAAAATGCATTTAATCTTTATTATAATGAAGAATAAGGGAGTATTTTTACCAGAGCGCATGCTGGTGTCACAGCCAGCACCTTTAATAGCAATTCTGGCAGAGAGGTCAGTGGTTAAAATACACGAAGACTAAACTGCATTGGCAACTCCAAAGCTGGTTAGGTTCTGTTTAGTGGGGCTGAAAGGGAAAGTATGTACTTCCTATCAGATAAGTGTTCTCTCCCAATAGGAAGCTTCAGTTTTAGAGCTGTAATTCAGCACCTTTCTCCCATATTAAATACACTCAAGTCAGAGTAGATATAAAGAGCATTTGGGGAGTTTCCTGCTTTGCAAGATGACCTTTTCAAATGTGGAGCTGCTTGTTTAGGGTTTGAGAGGTTTTTGTGGGGATTGGAAGTATTACAGTACATGGCTTTAATCCAACTATCAGACATGCCAACAATTATCAGTCATTACAAAAGTCATTGGATTCTTTGTTCTTCGCCTTAATTCTGGGTCGCTATAAAATATCCCACATGAACACTCTGCATCTGCATGCAGGTGAGACTCTGCCGTGGGACTGAATTGTCTCACTCAGCAAAGGCACGTGGAAGTAGTACAGTGGATACCCCCTTCTGTCAGCCATTGTGGGGTGGGGAACTGTTACATTAACTGAAAAATGGGCAGAAGAGCGTGAAATGACTGAGAAAACACTGCACAGATATGAAGTCTAACCTTTTTTACACTCTTACTCTTCAAAGTTGGCTACATGCAATATTTTGCTCACAGTGCGCACCAGGTAGACTTATGGGTTGCAGTTTTAATCAGAGTCATGGTTCTGAGAAGTCTCTAATAGGTGTGTTTAAGAAAAAGGGGCACTATAATTTTGTTAGTTCTGGGGTATGGTTTTTTCCTCTAACTTTGAGCAGAATACCTAGTAGTTAATGGGTTCATCCTCACATTGTCAAATGTGCTCTTATTGTGCTCTCCATCTCCTCTTCACCTCTTTCAGTCCGTTAGCAGTGTTCTTCACAATCCTTCCTCTGTCCCACTGGAGTTCTTCCCATGCCGAATGCCTACCCACTTGGGCTCAGTAATATACCCTTCTCCATCGAGTGGTGTCTCTGTTGGTGCTCCACTCAGGTCTTGGTGCGTCCCCGCACCGTTGACAGGAGATCTTTTGCGCAGCAGTGCCCCTGACGCCGTGCCTGTCTACTCTGGCTCTCGTGCTGTTGTTGCTTGTTGGGTGTGCGCGCGGTGCAAACCTCCCTCAGTTACTCTTCTACCGTCCTCGGCTGAAGACCGAGTCTAGCAGTGCTCTCCTTTTCCTGACAGGTTAGAGTTAGTTCAAAGTAGTTTATAGTTTTAGTCAGTTAACAGTTTTCAATGTTTACTTCAGTTTAAAAAAGAAAAAACTTCCGCCACGGTTTTTTTCCCCCTCTCTCAATGTGCCGGGCTCCCCAAGCTTTAAGAAATGCGACTCATGCCGGGACTCAATGCCTCTTTTGGACAGACATGCCTCCAAGAAATTCTTGCGGCACATAAGTGCCCGCATTATTTGAATATGCAGCTCAGAAACTTCCTCTGGGAGAAATCCCTCCAGCCATCGGGGGATAACTCCGAGGAGACATGGGGTCAGCAAAAGCCCGCTGACAGGGCCGGCTCACTACCCTGTAGAGGCTCTCAACTTTCGTAGGCTCCCCCGGCACAATCTCTGCCTGTGCTGCCCCAAGCTTCCTGTTACCCAGTGCTGTCTGTCTCTGGCACCACAAAACCACATCAGCCAGGAGACCTGAGTCAGAGCCTAAGCGCTGGACACCCACTGGTGCCACTAATTCAACAGTGCCACAAAGCCACACGTGTCACCACTGCCAGCACCCAAAGGCACCTCTGCACTGCCTGAACAAGCCGCTCCTGGGCAGTCAGAACCCAAACGCACTCCAGCAGTGGAGCACAAGAAAGCGTCTTGAAAGACGCGCCATTTACAGAAATCCCCACAACCAGGTACACCACTAATACAAGGAGTCTGTTCACCATGCTCCCCGGTTGTGTCTCATTCTAGCCTGGCACAGGGAAAGGGCTCCCCACTCTCCTATGCCGCTGTCACCACCAACTGACAAGAGTAGTGGGCAATGGAGCAGATTCTCCTTGTGCCATTCATCTACATCAGGATCAATGGCTTCTTGGCATTCATTCCGAGATCACTCTGTTCAAAAACCACCATACCTTCCGTGGCTTAATCAGCCATGGATGTATCCTCCACAACACTTTCAGCCTCAGTGGCCTTCTTGGGAATCATACCTTTCATATCTACCGCCCAAGAGATACATCACCTGCAATACCACAACACACTACAACACACTCCCTAGCTACTTCTGCGCATTCTTTGCTGCTTCACTCGTCCTCAGTGATAACACAAGATGACTCAGCAATTGACAACAACTTACTTTACTCTGACTCAGAGCTCATCGCACACTCTCAGATCCTCTAAATCAGATGCAGCAGTTTTGCAGGTATCGCCCTCTCCAGCGGCAGATGACCTAAAGCAATTCCAGAAATTATTTAAACTAGTGGCTCAATCGCAGGACATTACACTCCAAGAGGTACAAGACAAACAGTATAAATTTTCTTACAATACTGCAATCAATGGCATCCTTGAAGATAGTGTCATGAAAGGGTTAGGCTATCTTGGAACCGTCAGATGTGCTTTGGGAAACTCCAGCTTCTAACCCTAACCCTAACCGTAACCCAACCAATCGTAGGGTAGATAGAAAATGTTTTGTCCCAGCAAAAAGCATGAACTTCCTCTTCTCGTATCCCCAACCAATTTCACTCATAATAGACTCGGTTAAACACAAATCCAAACAACCCCAATTTAAATCTAAACCTCGGGACAAAGGATATAAATGGCTCAATATTTTTGGCCAGAAAGTATACTCCTCTGCCACCCTCCAGTTTAGGGTCTCAAATTCCACAGCCCTCCTGGCTAGCTACAACCATGCCAACTATACCAGACTGCAGGATCTGGTACAGGATCTTCCTGAGAATAAGAGACCACACCTCCAGTCCATTATCAAGGAGGGGCAATCCATAGCAAAAATTGCCCTCCAGGCTGCAGTGGATGTGGCAGACAAGGTGGCTAGGGCCACAGCTACTGCAATAGTAATGTACAGAGTCTCATGGCTACAATCATCAGGAGTCCCAAAAGAATTACAATCTAAGGTGGAGGACCTCCACTTGGATAGAAACCAACTGTTCACCACAAAGACAGATAAGGTGTTATACTCAATGAAGGACTCTCGTACCACACTTAGCACTTTGGAGATGTACACTCCACCTAACAAGAGACGCAAATATATCCCCTATCAAAAACCAAGGGACTATATCTACTATAGACAACAGGAGAGGCCATATGACAACAGGCCCAAACAATGCTCCAACAGAAAGACTCAGCATAATTAGTCCTTTAAAGCTCAATCAACTTCATTCAAACAGCGGATTTGAAGTTTTGGTCAAGGGTCTGAGCTAGAAATGTAATAGTATAGTCGATTAACTGATAAACAAAAGTTTATATGTTAATGCTATAGACTACATGCGTTTCCCCTGCAACCCTCACCAATAATTTTTTTAGCAGCCTGGTTTGTGCTGGGTCTGGGACCTACCTTTGTTGTGCTCTGCATTTCAAGTGTGTCGGGAGGTAGGTGAGCAGGCAGCCCAGCTCAGTTCCAGCTCACACCAGGTCCAGGAGCTCAGACCCCCGCCCCCGACAGGGGCTGCTGCCACCCCTGCATCAGAGGCAGCAGCATGGAGCAACAGGCAGCCGGTCTGCAGGGGGAGCTGGTTTTTAAACTAGCTACCCTTGCAGACCTGCTCCTGCCTGGCACCCTGCGCTGCTGCCTCTGATACAGAGAAAGCAACATGGAACGGCAGGGGGCTCTGTGACGGACCAGGCCGGTCTGGGCACAGCTGAGGGCGTCCGCTCAGGGCGAATTGCTCAAATTCAGGGCTCCTTATAGCCCCAGACCGGAGACCTTCCCAAACAGGCCACAAACCAGTCCCTGAAGCCTCGCGAACAAAACCCCTGTAATGCCCCAGCAGTATCCATGCCCCAGATGGCCCCAGGCCTCATACACAGGGGGGATCTTACAACCCAATCCCACCTACCCCGAACAAGTTCTGTCCAGTTCCAAGAAACCGGCCATAGATCCCTGGTCAATTTACCCTCTGGATCTTACCCACAAATCACGCTGGGCCAATCCTTTAGCATCTAACATCTAAAGGTTTATTACTACAATAAAGAAAAGCACGAGAGTAAGGTTGTTAAAGGATAGTACGTTACATGCATCGAATCTCCCAGTTCTCGGTGCAGGCTCTAGCAGAGATGTTACAGCTGCTCGCTTACAAGTCCTTGTTGCGCATCCTAGGATCAGGATGGGTCCACAGTTCTTTCCGGCTCTTCGATCCCTGAACTGCTGCCTCTGGGATGAAGTGCGGAGCGGAGTACCAAGATGGAGTCGACCACATGGACTCTTTATACATCCTTCCTGGTCTCTTCTTGGCTGCAGCAGGTCACCTAGCCAGCGGCCAATCCCTGTGTTCCCTGCTGGCAGCCCTCATTCTTTAGGTGTGTCCTTGGCCCATTGAGTGCCATTGTCACACAGGGCCTCGCTAATTAGCATGTCCATAGGCTGGGCTCTCCCCAATGCTCAACCACATGAAGAGAAATATTCAGTATCCACACAGATTACAGATTCCTAACTACACACACAGACATTATACAATCACATGACTAGAGTACATAGGATTAGCAGACAGTAAGCTTCTATTCAACACCCCACATGGCCCACTTTTATACCATTTTTGGGGCCAACACCCCCACCTATGGGTGCAGCAGTGATCTGGCTGCTTCCCTCAAATTCGGTAACATGACAGGCTGCTCTGGAGTGGGGCCAGAGCACACTGGCTGCCGGTCCTGTCTCCAGGGACTAAAGAATAGTTGAGTAACCGATAAGAAGTCATAAGGTTACTCGACTATTCAATTAACTGATATTTAACATCCCTAGTCTGAGTGACCACCCCATAGATCCAGTGCATCCAAATGTCACCTTACATTAGTGCCTGAGACCCTTCTACCAAGGAATGGGCCCACATGTTACTACATACAAGTGGGTCCTGGAGATTATCAAAACGGACTACATAATTCTCTTTACATCTATACCTACATCTACACCTATTGGGGCTCTTGTACACTTCAAAGGAGGAATACGGAAGTTCGCCAGTGGGAAGTTCCACAAACTCCAGGTTGCACGTACGTGTGCCAACTTTGAAATGTACAAGAGTCCCCAGTGGGGGCTCTTGTGCATTTCAAAGCAGAAGTGCCCGTATGGAGCCTGGGATCAGTGGGGGAGTCGGAGTCCCCCCGCTGACCCCACACTCCATTCTGTGATGCTGCTTTGAAATGCCTCACAGAGCCCGGGGTCAGCAGGGGACTCCTCCACTGACCCTGGGCTCTGCGCAGTTTGAAATGCTGCACTGGAACATTTATATAAGCTACAAATATTAAAAAAATAAAACTTTCAATCCAACATGCCCAATCACGCTCACTCAGTGCAGAAGTAATGAGATTTTTGGAACGAGTGTATCAAGAATCACATAACCCCAACTGCCACCTACATACCACGCCACCAGACTACCAGAGCTGACAAACTAAGCAGATACTTCTCAGAACAACACGAGTGAGATCAACACCAAGGTTCTCACAAATGGGGGATTCCCAGTTATAGATCTCTTTGCAACACTACTCAACCGCAAATGCCACAGGTTTTGCTCCTGAGCAGGACAGAAGAAGAGATCAGAGAGGATGTCTTCACCATTCGCTGGACAGCTCCCCTATACTACGCCTTCCCACCAGTTCCACTATTCTCCAGGGTGATCATCAAGATATGCTCCGACCATGCCACAGTAATTCTGATAGCTCCCCTGGCCGAGACAATCCAGATTCCCCTATCTACACTACCTTTCAATAGATCAACCGATACCCCTCCCCATAGTGCTGCACCAGCTAACGCAACACCACAGCGAAACATACAACCCGTGTGTCAAAACAAACTCATAGCATGGCTTCTCCATGGTGAACTTACCTGTTCAGACAGAGTCAAACAAATCCTACTAAACAGTTGATGGCCTTCTACGAGATGCACCTACCAAAACAAATAGAGACATTTTCAACAGTGGTGCACCATTCGCCATTTACACTCCCATTATCGCCCCCATACTTATCATACTCAAGTACTTGATGGACCTCAGCAATGCAGTACTCTCCATCAGTTCTATCCATGTCCATCTGGTGGCGGTCACCACTTTGCACAAACCCGTGGATGATTTCTCTCTCTTTGCACATCCAATGATGAAGCAATTCATCACAGGTTTGCAGAAAATGCAGCCAAATCTGTGCCCCCCGATGAGATCTTGGGACTTAAACCTTGTTCTCTACATGTTCACCAGGCCACCTTTTGAACCACTAGCCACTACATCACCACAATATTTGTCCATGAAGATGGCCTTCATAGTGGCAATAACATCTGCAAGACATGTAGGTGAAATTGCAGCCCTCATGGCCGATCCATGTTTCACTACTTTTACTAAAGACAAAGTTATTTTCAGGCCTCACCCCACGTTCCTCCCCAAGTTCATCTCTGACTTCCACATAAATGAATCAATATACTTACCTTCATATTTTCCTAAACCTCACACTTCCTCCAGAGTCCATTTTGCACACATTGGATGCAAGATGAGCCATTGCGTTCTACTTAGATAGAACCAGAGAGACCAGAAAGTCAGACAGACTCTTCATCTCTTGGTCCAGGCCACATAAAGGAACAGCCATCTCGGCACAATGTATATCCATATGGATTGCGAACTGCATATATGCATCTTACAAACTTGGAGGGAAGCAGCCACCACAGATTATCAGGGCTCACTCCACACATGCGATGGCCACAACAGCACCTTTCCTGCATAATGTGCCATTGGCAGACATTTGTTGAGCAGCTACATGATCCTCCCATCACACCTTCACACAACATTACGCCCTACAGAAAGGACCCATACCCACTATCTCTCTAGCAGATGCGGTCCTTTCTTCCTCTACATAAATGACTCCAATGCCCACCATCATGTGGCGGGTATTGCTACTAAGTCACCCGAGTAGAGCACCCACAGGGACACCACTCAATGGAGAAGTGGTTGTTACTCACCTCGTGCAGTAATGATGGTTCTTTGAGACGTGTCCCCCTTTGGATGCTCCACGACCCTTCCTTCCTCCCCTCTGCTTGGAGTCCTCTAATAGACTTTGGGTAAAAAAGGAACAGAGGGAGTACCCGACGAGCAGCAACATCGTGAGACACAAAGTGCGCAGGTATGGCACAAGGGGCACTACTGAACAAAAATCTCTGGTCAGCAGCACAGGGACGCACTGAGTGGAGCACCCACAGGGACACACATCTTGGAGAACCATTGTTACTGCACAAGGTGAGTAGCTACTTCTTCCTGTGGTCTCCATGGGCATCTTATTGTATGCTCCCAGCCAGCCAGATAAGCTTGTCCTGTGCAGTGTGGGGCAAATCTTCCACAGTCCCAAAGTGAATAATTTCAGGGTTCCTGTGTGGTTACCAGCTACTGATTTGTATCTCTGTACAGGAATGGTTTCTTTCCAGTGACAAAATGAAGCTTGTGGGAGCCCTGTAGTCTCAAAGCAGTGCCTTTTCCAGCTGAGTTGGACATTGCTGTTATGCAGCCCGCGTGCTGTGCAGAGTATACCCATAACTATACTCAAGTTTATGAAAATAAAATGCTTTGTAGTATCTTACGTGAATTTTCCATGCTTGTTACTCTTGGTTCCCTCATGTGCCAGCTCTCATGTAAAATGGGCCATTATAAAAACCGTTTACTTACCTCTCAACTGTTCTTCGAGATGCGTTTCTCATGTCCATTCCATGTAGGGATGTGTGCGCCGTGTGCACAAATGTCAGATGCCTTTTCCCTCAGCAGTGGCTGCTGGGCCAGCCAGAGAGGCCCCTAGAGTGGTGCCTGTATATCCGCATATATATTTATCCCTGCTGGCCCTCCACCCTCTCAGTTCCCACCTGCCTCCCCTTTGTCAGAGATTTCCAGCAAGAAGGATTTGGAATGGACATGAGCAACACATCTTGAAGGACATTGCTTACGAGAAGTATGTAACTGTGGGGGTTTTTTCATTTGAATGCTTGTCCATGTCTATTCCATGTAGGTGACTCCTTAGCCCTACCAGTGGTGGTGGGATTGGAGACTACATGGATATAAACTGCAACATTGCTCTGCCAAAAGCTGCATCGTCCCTGGCCTGCTGCGCAATAGCATAGCGATTGGTAAACGTGTGCAGTTCTTGGAATGGAGTGGAGACAGTTTTTTATTCCAGAGGTGGAGAATGCTACAAGGGGAAAAGGTCTCCTGGATTTGATTTTGACAGAGAGGAACTGGTTGATCATTTTAAAGTGGAAGGCAGCTTGTGTGAGAGTGAGGATGAAATGACAGACTTCATGACTCTAAGGAATGGTAAGAGGTAAAACAGCAAAGGCAAGAGAATGGATTTCAAGAAGGTAGACTTGAGCAAACTTGGGAAATTTATAGGTAAAATCTCATGGGAAGCAAGTCTAAGAGGAGATAATTGAGGACAGTTGGCAGTTTTCAGAGACATTATTAAGGGCACAAGAGCAAACTCTTCTACTGCATAAGAAAGATAAGTTGGACAAGAGGCCACCCTGGCTTAACCAGGAGATCTTGAATGATCTAAAAATTAAAAAAAAAAAAAGTCTTACAAAAAATGAAAACTATGTCATATTCATCCTTTGTAATTTAAATAAACTCAAGTATGTAGGGGCAAAATTAGAAAGGTAAAGGCACAAAACAAGCTCAGTCTCTCTCAGGGATGGGAAATAATTTTTGCAGGGGAGCCACTCAATGAAATTTGGGAAGTCATCAGCGGCCAGCACTGGGCCCATGCAAGGTGTGGGGCCTGAGGCAGAAGGGGTGGAGGTAGGGGCTAGAGAGAGCTCTGCAAATCCATGGATATTTGCTTTATATCCGCGGGTATCCATGTCTGTGAATGTGTATAGCTGTAGCTTATTTTGGGGGAATATGGATGCCGATAAAAATTTATCTAGAACCCTGCAAGTTTGTGAATATACCTTTATATGTGCAGGTATCCACATCTGCAGATGTCAGTGTCAATCCATGGCTCATTTTTGCAGCTGTACATGCAGATACAAATGTTATATCTTGCCCCATCCCAGGGGCAAACTACAATCTGTAATGACCACTCATAGGCAAAGTGGTGTGGACCTGTTGCCTTTTCCTGTCCTGGCTGTGTCACTGCAACCCTAGTTCCCCTCAGGCCCTGCAGCCTGGGAGTTTGATCAGGCCAGAGCTCCCCTGATCTATTTTAGGAAGCCTCTAGCTTCCCTGGCAGCCAGGTCCTTCCTGCTCCACAGTGGACTCCTATCTGCCCTTGCAGCCTTTTATAGGGACCAGCTTGGCCCTGATTGGCTGACTGCTTCCCACTCTGACTGGGCAGGTCTGCACAAGCCTCCTCTGGCTCGTCTGTAACCGTCTCCCTGCTGGAGTGGGCTACAGCACCACTACAGGGTCATAGTGGACCACAAGCTCAAATATGAGTCAATAGTGTGTAACTGTTGCAAAACACAAAGATTCTGGGATGCATTAGCAGGAGTGTTGTGATACCTGAGAAAAAATTCTTCCCTTTACTCCACACTGATTAAGCCTGATTAATGGGACTGTGTCCAGTTCTGGGTGCCACATTTCAGAAAAGATGTGGATAAACTGCAGAAAGTCTAGAGTAGAAGAACAAAAATGATTTAAAGGTATAGAAAATATGATCTACGAGGGAAGATTAACAGAATGGGATGTGTTTAAATTGGAAAAGAGACAACTAAGAGAGGACATAAGTTTTCAAATATCTAAAAGTTAGAGAAGAGTGAAAAATTATTCTCTTTAATAGGATAAGAAGCAATGTGGTTAAATTGCAGCAAAGGAGGTTTAGGTTGCACATGGGGAAAAAGCTTTCTGTCTGGTGGTTAAGCATGTGAATAAATTGCCTAGGAAGGCTGTAGAATCTCCATCATTGAAGCTTTCTAAGAGCAAGTTAGACAAACACGTCAGGGATGGTCTAGATCCGTGGTGTCCAACCAGTTCTGAAGCAGCAGCCGCCACTATAGTGGCTTCTGCTATAGCAAACTAAACTAGCCACACTCAACCAGCCCAAATACCCACATATGGCTAGTGTGTTGGGACACCATGGATGTAAATGGTGTTTGATCCTGCCATGAGTGCAAGGGACAGGACTTAATGACCTGTAGAGGATCCTTCCAGTTCAACTCTGTATTATTATAACAGCAACCCAAAGCCTGTGGCTCTGGGACCACGTAGACTGCTCTAGTCCTGCATGCAGCTCTTTGAATTGAATGCATCCTATGAAACTGTGCAACGATGCACTCGCTCAAGAATGCTGGCTAAGTGTGTTCTACCTGCATGTGCTGTGGGAGGGGCAGAAAGTGAAGATACCTGCTCTAATAGTTTAGTTCCAGGGTTCCCAAACTTTTTGACATGGGGACCAGTAAATCCATTCACGAGCTTTTGGAGGACTGGTGACATTCATTTGCGTATTTGCATATTCATTAAGCAAATTATGAATATTCAAATACGTTGTTTCTGGTCCTCCCAAAGCCCCCAGTGCCAGTTTTAGCAAAGCTTTTGATATGGTCACCCACAATATTCTTGCCAGCAAGTTAAGGGACTATGGATTGGATACACGGACTGTAAGATGGCTAGAAGGCTGGCTAGACCAGGGTTTCCCAAACTTTTTACTTTAGTTGGAACCCAT
>JANRFK010006693.1:269630-289035 GCA_030068395.1 Apalone spinifera
GAATAGCTTGCTTTTGGGCCCTTAACAATGTCCCTTTGAAAAATTGCCAACTCTTCTCAGTTGTTTTTCCTCTCAGTCTCGATTCCCATGGGACCTTACCTATCAGCTGTCTGAGCTTATCAAAATCCGCCTTCCTGAAATCCATTGTCTCTATTTTGCTGTTCTCCCTTCTACCCTTCCTTAGAATTGTGAACTCTATGATTTCATGATCGCTTTCACCCAACCTGCCTTCCACTTTCAAATTCTCAACCAGTTTCTCCCTATTTGTTAGGATCAAATCTAGAACAGCTTTCTCCCTGGTAGCTTTTTCAACCTTCTGAAATAAAGAGTTGTCTCCAATGCAGTCCAAAAACTTATTGGATAGTCTGTGCCCTGTAGTGTTATTTTCTCAACGTATATCTGGATATTTGAAGTCCCCCATCACCACCAAATCTCGGGCTTTGGATGATTTTTTTAGTTGTTTGAAAAAAGTCTCATCCACTTCTTCCACCTGGGTAGGTGGCCTGTAGTAGACTGCTAGCAAGACATCACCTTGGTTTTTCATCCCTTTTAGCCTAACCCAGAGACTCTCAACATTTCCATCTCCTACGCCCACCTCCACCTCACTCCAAGTGTGTTCATTTTTAATGTATAAGGCAACACCTCCTCCCTTTTTTCCCCTGTGTATCCTTCCTGAGCAAGCTGTACCCTTCTATACAAACATTCCAATCGTGTATTATCCCACCAAGTTTCTGTGATGCCCAACGATGTCATAATTGTACTTATTTATTAGCACTTCCAGTTCTTCCTGCTTATTTCCCATAGTTCTCGCATTTGTATATAGGCATCTAAGATCCTGATTTGACCTTGCCTCCCAGCTTTGCCCCGAACGTCCTTTTTCTCTGCCATTTTAGCCTACGCTCCCTCCCATTTCCGACCCATCTCCCAGGTCTCCATGTTCTCCACTTATCTGTGGGCTTTGCTCACCTGTCCCCGTCGAACCTAGTTTAAAGCCCTCCTCACTAGGTTAGCCATTCTGTATGCAAACAGAGTCTTCCCCCTCCTCATAAGGTGGACGCCATCCCTGCTTAGCAGTCACTTCTCTAGATCTGCTGGAAATGCTCCTTCTAATGCACATTATTATGCCATTAGCCTTCTTGGCTACAAGGGCACACTGTTGACTCATCCCCAGCTTCTCAGCCACTGTAATCCTAGGTCCTTTTCTGCAGAACTGCTACTTAGCCAGTCAGTTCAAGGCCTGTAACAATGCTTGGGATTCTTCCGTCCCCAGTGCTGGACTCTGCACTTGTCCTTGTTGAACCTCACTGCATTTCTTTTGGCCCAATCCTCTAATTTGTCTAGATAACTCTGGACCCGATCCCTACCTTCCAACATCTCTCTCTCCCCCTAGCTTACTGTCATTTGTGAACTTGCTGAGGGTGCAATCCATCCCCTCATCCAGGCCATTAATAAAGATGTTCAACAAAACTGGCCCTAGAACCAATCCTTGGAGCACTCTGCCAACCTACAACCAGACATTGAGCCGTTAATCACTACCCATTGAGCCCGAAAACCTAACCAGCTTTTTATCCACTGTACAGTCCATTTATCCAATCTATACTTCCTTAACTTGCTGGCTAGAATATTGTGGGAGACCGTATCAAAAGCTTTGCTGAAGTCAAGGTACATCACATCCACCGCCTTTCCCCATATCCACAGAGCCACCTACGTTGTCATAGAAGGCAACCAGGCTCGTCAGGCATGGCAAACCTTCTTGAATCCATGTTGACTATTCCGAATCACTTTCCACTCTTCCAAGTGCTTCAAAATTGATTCCTTGAAGATCCCCTCCATGATTTTTCCGGGGACTGAGCTGAGGCTGACTGGTTCATAGTTCCTTAGATTGTTCTTCCTCCCTTTTTTAAAGATGGGCACTACATTTTTTTCCCCAATTGTCCGGGACCTCCTCTGAGCATCACAAATTTTCAAAAGATAATAGCAAATATATCTGCAATCACATCTGCCAACTCCTTCAGTACCCTCGGATGCATTAGACCCGGTCCCATGGATCTGTATATGTCCTACTTGTCTAAATAGTTCTTAAAAGTTTTTTTTTCCTTCACCAAGGACTGCCAACCTCCTTCCCATACTGCGTTGTTTAGGGCAGTAGTCTGGAAGCTGACCTTGTCAAGACAGAGGCAAAAAAGCATTGAGTACAAATTTGCCTACATCATCTGTCACTAGTTTACTTCCCTCATCCCATAAGGGCCCCGCACCTTTCCTGACCATCCTCTTGTTGCTAACATGCCATAAGCACACCAAGGATATCACTGCTAAGCCAAGCTGGTAGCCTGTCGTATTTGCTTTTCTTACTGCGCATTGGGATGGTTTGTCCCTGTGCCTTGAATAAGGCTTCTTTAAAATACTGCCAGCTCTCCTGGACTCCTTTCCCCTTCCTGTTAGCATCCCTGGGGATCCTGCCCATCTGTTCTCTGAGGGAGTCACAGTCTGCTTGTCTGAAGTCCAGGGTCTGTATTTTGCTGCTCTACTTTCTTTTGGTCAGGATCCTGAAATAGACCAACTCATGATCACTGCTGCCCGGGTTGCCACCCACATGTACCCTCCCCTACTAATTCCTCCTTGTGAGCAGCAGGTCAAGCTGCACATGGCCCCTGATGTTGGGGTGATTAAAGACTCCCATGAGAAACCGGGCCTGTGATCTGGAAGCTTCTGTTAGTTGTCTGAAGAAAGCTTCGTCTACCTCCTCCACCTCATCTGGTGGTCTATGGCAGACACTGACCACCACATCACTCCTGTTGCTCCTACCACTAAGCTGAACCCAAAGACTCTCAACAGACTTTTTTCTCACGTTATACTGAAGCTCTGAGCAATCATGCTGCTCTCTGACATACAGTGCAACTCCACCACCTTTTCTTCCCTGCATGTCCTTCCTGAACAGTACTTCCTGTATTCTTCCATGACAATGCTCCAGTCACATGGGTCATCTCTGTTATTCCTATCAAATCACACTTTTGACTGTGCCAGGATTTCTTATTCTTACTACTTGTTTCCCAGGCTTCTAGCATTTGTGTACGGACAACTTAGATAACTAGCTGATTGGTACAGAGAAGGTAGGGCAATCAGTGGTCCTCCTCTGCTGAACCTTCTTCTTTGGGTTTCTTCCTGGTGTCCCACATCCCCATTTAACTCAGCGCTTACCTCACCATCGCCCAACGAACATAGTTTGAAGCCTTCTCCTCAGCACTGATCTGAACAGCAGCATTCCCAATACAGAACCATAGTACCATAAAAACCAGGCACGGGCTGAATCCCTGGTCACTGGTTTGCTGCAGCACTGGGGCACTTGGGGGCTTCACTGAAGCTAATTAACTAGTGTCTGTTAGGGATCACTGTACGTGGGTACAGTTGTGGGCTAAGAAGGCGATTGGCTTAGTAACTGAGAGGCAGCACTGAGCCGTAACAGGGGGCTCAAAGAAAGCACGGCGGAGCAGTAAGAAAGCTGTGGGGAAGTCTCCTGCTGTGTTCTGTCTGATCCACTCTGGGGATGTTCAAGGCACACATAATGAAAGGGAAAGAGCCTGGGTGTGCGTGTGGTTAGGCGACCACATCAACAAGCCACGTTGGGCTCACAGGGTACTTTTAATGGTGGGTAAGTGTCAGGGAGCGAGACGAGCTACTGAAGGGAATGGAAACATTAGCACAAGAACAAATGGGCATTAACTGGCCATGAACAAAATGAGAAGGAGGTTTCTAACCACCACAGGTAGGAGAGGCTGGAACAGTCCACTGCAGGACCTGTGAAGGCAAATCATTTAATTAGTTTGATGAGTAAGATGGACAGAGTTGTGAACGTGCTTGTCTGATGAGGTTTCTTGTGATGGTGAGGGGGCTCTGCAGCCTGGAGCTCACGTCTGGATCATTTAAAGCTCATGTGTTAAGAAGGGATTTCCTTCCTCTCCGTTTCCCATCCAAAGTATTGGGGGAGGGAGGATTTGTTTTTCATCTCCTTTGTCTGCAGCATTTGGGATGGCCATGGATGAAGATGGAACACTGGATAGGGAGGGCCAGGGCACTGAGATGGCCCCAAGTTTGCTCTGTCCCACGTGGTGGCCTGTTCTTGCTCACATGCTCAGAGGCTAACTGATAGGTGGGGATGAGAAGGGATTTCACCATGTCAGATTTGCAGGGGTCTTGCAAAGAAGGTGCCTCTCTGCAGCATGTGGGTGTCAGTCACTTAACTGGGCGTCAGGCACAGGTGCACCTCTGCCTGAGACAGAGCACAGGCTACTCACCTGTGGGCTAATTGCTCTTGTTGGGCTCAGTGTGTAAGTAATGTTGTTGGCCTGTGATTTTGTGACTGGGTCCCTGGGGTGCAACCTGGACGGTGGGACTGCCGAGTCCTCCCAAAGCATCAGCATGGGCTGCAACTCTCACTGTGGTGCAGTGTCAAGCTCCAGACCTCTGGCAGGCACTGCACTTACTGCCACCTGCAGGAAGGGACACACCCGAGTTACACAAATCATCTCCCAGCTTTGCTCCCAGCACAGTTAGCTACTCCCCTCAGGGAGGCGGTTTTCCCACAGTGCTGGAGAGCTCTCGCCTAGTGCTCGCACTGTGACCACACCGCCGTGTTCTCAAGTGCTGCTGCAGCAGAGCTTTCAACTCAGCAAGGGAGACAAAGCCTAAATTCTAAACCAGGGGTGGGGAACCTTTCTTGGGGCAGGGGCCACTGAACCACAGAAAAAAATCAGTTGGCGGCCACACTCAAATGATGTGGCCCCCAATTGAGAAGAAAGAGACACTCTGCATTCTCTTCCCACACCTGAGCTTGGGGGTTCAGCCTAGTAGATTTTGTGTACTCCAGCCCCACGGTGGAGCAGTGACGCGTCTGGAATGCCAGCACCAGCCCCCAATGGTGGTGGTAGAGGGACCTGAGCCTGGATCCAGGCAAGCCAGAGGCTGCGTCTGACCCCGGGGCCTGAGGGTCTCCACCCATGTTCTAAACTAAGCCAGAGTTGAATCAAGCTGTGTCTCACTATCAGGTAACATAAAGAGGCAAGTTATAATTGCTCCGTACACAGACAGGACCCACTTTCCAGCCTAGGACCACTCACCCACTGTTTAAGGTCTTTTTCTTCCAGATGTGCTGCCAGATATTGAGGGGTGGTGGGGAGGAGAGAGGCATGTGAGCCTGCTGGGGAAAGTGAGGGTGCCTTATGGAAATTTCCGTTTTTCAGCCCAAGGACAACAACTGGTTGACACCTGGAATGTGATCTTGCAAACTAATACAATGCTGACTCCGGTGCTCAGAATACGAAGGGAGACTTCCCACAAGCTTTTCAGTAGTGTCAATTGTTCACTAAAAAGTTTTGGTTTTTGAACCAAGAGGACATTTTTTCATGACTAAAATTTCAATCCACTCTGGAGTCCTTTCTAACGTTCTGATGTGTCCCCATTGTGACTGGAAAGCAGAAGTCACAGGGCTAGAAAGAGGTAACGCTAGGAAGGAAAGAGGGATCTTTGCTGTCAGCCACCAGCCTCTGTGTTCCCAGTGCACGGCTGTGGCTAGGAGGCATATCTCAAATATATATGCAAGGCAACAATCAGTAGCAGGGATGAGGTGCTGTTACATTGGCTATGGCATTGGTGATGGTTATTGTCTCAGCATAAGCATGGCCAGTTGGGCCTGCACACGCGGGATGTTGAAAAATTGTGATTGGTCTCAGAGAAGAGCTACAAGAATGAGTCAGCATCTGAAAACCCTGCCCTACAGTGCAAGGCGCAAGGAGGTCAGCCTAGTTAATGTGCATTAAGAGAGGACATGACCATGCTCTGCAAGAACATGAACAGTGAAAGGGCCCTTTAACCTAGCAATCAAAGGTTTTACAAGAGCCAGTGTCTGGAAGCTTAAGGCAGCAAAGTTCGAACAGGAAACACAACAATGAAGATAATAAACCCTTGCAACAGCCCACAAAGGGAGGCAGTAGATTCACACCACTGGAGACTTTCAACAAGATCAGATGCTTGCTACAAGCTACTTGCTAGCTCACCCACAAGCTATAGGCTTGGAGCAGGAATCACCAGTGGCGGGTGTCTGTGTCAGGTGGCATGCCAGTGACTCATCACCAGTGGTCACGTCTAGCCTTAAAAACAAATTCAAACCTGCTGACGCTGCCCTGCGGTGAGGTTGGAACCCCACAGGTGTGTGGCCCCAGCACTATGCCCCGCAGCCAAGAAGCCAGCTAATGCACCTCATGCCAGGTTTCCAGCTAGCAGCAGTGGCATAGCTACACTGATGTTGTGGTGCTACCCAGCAGGCACAGCCTGCATGTCGCAATGTGCAGCAGCCTTCCTAGCAGAGCATGCGGCTAAGCAATTGTATCTTCCAGCTGGGCCTTTCCTCTGCTTTTTTGCCTGTGATTAAAGCATAAAGAACAGATCAGACTGAGCCTAAACTTATTTCAGCAAAAATGTTGTCATTGGCAATTGCAGGGGGGCGGGACTTGCTGCACATCTCATGACCTTAGGTGCAGCCAAGGGCCACCTGGCTTATCAGTTGAAGCCCAAATGCCCTAGGCTGTGCTTGTCAGAGCTGCATATTCTCCAGGCTTTTAACAACCCTGCGTGGCATTTGTTCATTTTCATCAGCCCTCTTTGCCAGGCAGTTTTATAGCTGTGGCACCTGGTCCATCAGCCGCCACACAAGGTTTGCTGCTCCTTTCAGAGTACTGCAGTCAACAGAGCATTAGCTATAGTGGCAATTTTGGCAAAATTCCACCTGGAAAGCTGTCAGCTGTTCGGCCAAGTATGAGGTCAGGCTTGGCTAGTCCTGCAGCACACACCTTCCAGTCTAGGCTCTGAGATGAGGCAAGCAGTTGTGCTGAGGCAGCATTTTAATGAGGCGAGAAGACTGGTGCTTTACTCCTAAATTAAGGATGCCCGATAATAAAGCAAAAGTCCCAGTCAGCGGCAGCTGAGGGTTAACATCAAATGCAATGTTTTCTAGGATATAGATCTCAAGTGTTGAGACTGAATGGAAGTATTTGAAGGAGGGACATAGTTTCCCAGCTATGCAGGCTCCCTTTCCTGCCCCCATCCTACGTACAAACATCCAACTCTTCTTGCTCTGATTCTAAGGACAAGGACTCCTTACTTCAGAAGTTTGCCATGGCTTTTCTTGCCCCTCCTAGCCTCTCTCCTTTCTCTCTCGTCTCAGATCAGTTTTTCCTCTCAGCCTGGGCATTATGGTTCTCAACACTCAAAGAAATAAACTGATCCCATGGGCCAGTGATTTATTCTACAGTAAGAAAGCAAGAAAGAACAAAAATAAAGCCTGTATTAGAAAGCCAATAGTGCATGCATCTCCTCTGACAGCGGCACTGAACTGCATGCGAAATATCAACCAGCAGACTGCTAGATATTTAGAGACACGTGCTATGGAGAAGATTAATGACATTGCAGTCACATAGCCACATATATCTTAGATTGCTGATGGGCACCATTATTTCTAGCAGCTGGACTGGCACACGCGCTGTGAGCACCCAAACCCAGTATCTTCAATTAGCTGAGTTGTCTGTAGTTCATGTGTTACAACACCACTTGTGTAGTTAAGTTTTCGTAAAAGCTTGAGTAACTAGTCCTGAGAGAGGCTGGTCTGTTGTCACCTTGCGCTAGGAGACCATTCATTTCTCCTGTCAGAATGTCTGGCCAAATCACAAGGGCATCACTCAGCTGAACAAGTCCAGTGCCTTGCTGAGCATACCATGGCAGTAAAATACAAGGGCTGCTTTCCCACTGGGCCTGGAATGTCAATGAAGTTGTGCCCATTAAGCGAATGATTTGCCCTGACCTAGACGTGCGCTGAGCCCTGTGTGACCAACAGCTGGTCCAAGCCCTAGGCAATGCATTTTGGCTTCAGATGTGTTTTCTGCAAGTTTGGTTATTGTACTTCATTTTCCAACCTAACTGCAGCCTCCGGGTGGTCTATGGCCAGTGTTTGCCAGTATGGGAGTGACCGCTCTAGTCACATTGTGCTGTTTCTGTTCCTTGGTTGGACAATAGTAACTGTAATACAGTGCAAGTGGACAAGCCACTGGATTCTCTTAGCAAGGGTCAGGCAGCACAGATGCCACCCTAACACCGGTGATGGCCACCAGCAGAATTGGCTGGCTCCTGTCTTTGTTGCACTAGGACACAAGCCAGTTGTATCAGTCTTCATCTTTGACTGCACATCAGATTTGCTCACACGTTGGGCAATCAGCTTGTTTGATAATATATTTACATCTGCCTTTGATGGTCTATGTAACAACACTTGCGAGCTATAGTGAGGAATTGCTGTGCTTTCCCTTGGACTCCACTATCCAAAAGGGCAGCGTATTTCATTAGCCAATCACACCGGGCCGCATTGGAACTGCTCCTAAATAGAACCAGCTGCATCATACTGTGCATGTGAAAAGGAGGATGCGCTTGGTTTAGCTTTGACATTCCACTCTTTGGTCTGCAGCTCCCACTTCCAGCTGAAACCAAGCTATTTGGTAGTTACATGACAAACTGGCCCTGAGCCAGTCTTAGGACTGCTTCCCATAATTGGTGACAGCTTCTTAGAATCGCATGGCACATCCAGTTTCCTACACCTGATTCACTTTTCACACCTGTATCCTGAAAAAGGGAGGCACCACCCCAGCAAACTGGGAGGCCTCGGCATAGCACAGAACACAGGGGCACCACATCAGACCCCAAGCCACAGCTCATCCTGAGGAGAAGATTCATGTGACCAAAGAGCAAGGAAAGGGCAAAACACGCCAGCCAATGTCTCCTCCAAGGTCACACTGTTCTCTTCTGCAAGAAAATCCGCACCGCAAATTTGGGCTGTTCAACTACGTAAAAACTCACCAGTGAGTTCCTGGCCAGACGACATTCTTGCTTCAAGAAATAGCCGAAGACTGTCCTCTCAATACAGTACAGCATGAAGGAAGAGCTACCCTGAGAGGGACATGTACAAGGCCCCACCGCAATTCTCTGAAAATTGCCTGCATCAAACCTATCCAGGCTCCATTCACGCTCTGCAAGGTAGAGCAGAATGTGCACTGGGCTCTGCCAGCCATCAGAGACACTGGCTGCCCAGGCAATCCAGAGCACATCTGTCCATTTCGGGGCACTGGCTTGTGACAGACTTCTAGAGGTGAAAGCCCAGCTCCTCCCTTCCATTGAAGTCAATCCTGTATTCCTACCATTTCCTGTAGGAATATAACTGAACCGCAGACTCCGATCCTCACAACACCCCCGCCCAGGTACTGTGCCAGGGAGCTTTAGAAGGCCAGAAAGGCACCACTGAAAACTATCGGGCTGCATTCACTAACTGCAGCCTCACTCCTATTCGGGGGCACCCTGGAGCCAAGCTGTGCCCTCCCGCACAGGTGCTGGGCAGCAGCAGCCATCAGCAAGGCTCTTGCTGAATTTTTACCCAACCCTAGAGCTGCTGCGAATTTATGCTCTTGTGGCATTGCTGCCTAGTGCCCACTGCGGGCTTCTTACTGCTGGTCCTGAGCTGCCACTGTGAAGCCTGCCTGGGCATTTAGAACTTCTCCTATTGTGCCCATCTACATGGAAAAGGTTTCAAACGCTGCCCGAGGCAGCACAAAATCAAGTTACTTCTGAGCCATTATAGCACAAAACTAGCGTGTTGTATTTGATCCACCACCATTATTGCAATGAAGCCACTGATCAGCGGCCAGGGCTGAATAGGAAGTTACTAAAGATGGTGTAGTAGGAACAAAGCCTCCTTCCTGAGTTCAATATATGGAACAAAGAAACAATGAAAGCTTCTCATTTCAGCCTGCAGATTCTCACTGCCATCATTGTCATCGTTCAAGTTCTGCACAGAGAGGTGAGGAAATGGGCTAATCGATTATTTAGTTCTCTGTGATCTGAATTCTCTACAAGAGACTTGAGTCGCCTCCTTCGGAGATGCATGTACAAGCAGAAGTGCCCCTGTGGACCCCATGGAGCACATCCTGGCACAGCTAGGTGGGGGATCAGAGCAGTCAAGGCATTATAAGCACAGGAAGAGAGATTCCTCAGGTTTTGGACACAGATTCCTGTGTTTTAAAACAGCATTGCGATTGGCACAGAGCCAGTCCCCCCCCCCCCATTAGAGCAGGGCTCAGCTCTTCTGGGGTGGCATTTCCAGAGCTGGAAGAAACCATGGTCAGTTTCCAAGACAGATTCCCAGAACGCCCAACAAGCCTGGATTTGAATGTGGGTGCCAAGCTGTGGACAATCAGGGGCTTAGCAGATCAGCAGCCTGTCAAAAACCATCCAAGACACACAAAATGGGCCATCCTAGAGCAAGGTCCCTCTTGTTATATTGGCACCTGTGACAGTCATGCTGGGGGCCTCACATCAATGTGAGTGCTTGCTTGCTTAGGTTTGTTCACCACACCTGCCAACGCTGTAAGCCTTCACCAAGGAAATAGGCAGTGTTACAAGGCAAGTTCTGACAACGCATCATCTTGTCAAGTATTTTGCTGGAGTATACATCGTGCCTGCTTGTTCATGGGTACCGAAGCTCTTCACATCACATGTGCCTAGCTCTGTCCATCTTCACTTTCCAGCCCAGGAGCACAATCCAGCCAGCTACCTTGCACTGCAAAGGCTGTGCAGCCCAAGGGAACCGAATCTGGGACCTCTGGAGCTTGGCACAGGAGCCTCTACTGCTTGAGCTAAAAGCCAGTTGGCTCTCAGCTAAGGCTGTAGAGCACTCTCAATCTCTCTCTCTCTCTCTCTCTGTAAGTGGTCTTAGTGCTCAGAAGGTGACACTCAGAAAGTGACAGTGAACCACACCCAGAAGGTGTGTGGCTTACACTAGCAGGCATGAGCACAGCTTCATAGCACACAGACCCACACCCCAGCTTGGCAGGCACTCAGTCATGTCTAGTGGATTTACAGCTGCACAGCTGTGTTAATGCAGCTGGGCCACCATACGAGTGCTGGCATAGCGGTGTTGTGCCGACAGGAGAGAGCTCTCCCACTGACAAAACCATCTCAATGAGTAGCGGAAGCTATGTCAGCAGGAGAGCTTGTGCTGTGCACAAATTTTTACTGGTGTAAGTGCTCGGGTGAGGGGTTTCACACCTTGAGTGACACAAGTCATCGTCTAGACACATGGCCATACTTACCCACCAAAGCCAACCCTCACTTCCATCAAAGAGGTTAGGATGATTGTGCAAAGATAATCAGGGCCAGTTATGCGCCACCAGAGAGCTCATCACAGAGGACAATCATTGCTAGTTAGCTCTTAGCAGCTGTTTCTAATCATGCTGTCTAGAGTGCTTCATGACCCTGAGCACCAGTCTCAAGGACAGTAACAAGCAGGGTTGAACCCCCCCAACTGGTGGTGCGTTCTGTAATTACGTTTCACCAACTCAGTAACAAACGCCAATGCCTGAAGCACAACAACAATTTTATCTAGGTGTCCCCAGCAGTCCACTTGCGTACTCCAGCCTATCTTGACATATCTGGGTTGCTTCCGGTCGCAAGAGACCAGTCACTTCCACTGGTCAATTTGCACCTTAGATCTCATATCCAAGACAATGTTTGTAATCAATCCTATAATAAATTAGCAAAGGGTTTACTAATTAGGCAAAATAAATGAGTTATTGACAGGTTAAAGCAGCAACACACACAAACATGCGCTGCCCCCGCCCCCCAGCCCCATCCTGAGTTACAGTCTATGGTTCCAAGAGACATGGAGTTGCACAAACCTGTCAGCACCAAATGTCTGAACTTGCCCTGCCAACAGCCACAGAGCTTTGCACAGTCCAGTCAAAGCATGCTCAGATACATCACAAATAACCCAGTACCTAGCTGAGCACCATGTAATTCTATACACTTGAATGTCAGTTTTGTGTCTTGGGTCCCTAGAAAGGACTCTCAGCAGGTGGTTGTGGGGTTTCCTCGAAGTCAGCTGTAGTCAAGAGAAACGGCAAATGGTGATGCTTCCCCACTGCTGCACATGGTGGGCGCAGCGCAGACCATATGGGACCACAGGCCAGCAGCCAGGGCAGTCCAATTCCTGGAACTGCTGCTCTGGTGGGATTGCACTAACTGCGCAAAGCTCCATGGATATTTGCAGGGCTAGTGCAACTGTGCTTCCAAAAGGCTGGGTGCTAGGCTGCTGGTTTCCTGATGCTAGCTCACACTGTGCTGGCATGCTAAGGTCAGTAGCATGGTTGTGGTAGCATTGGCAGTAGCAAACCATGTCACAGGCAAGCCATCTCGAGCAAATCTGCCTGGATTCTGGGCACCTACCCATGCTGCTGCCACCACCCTACTATTTTTAGTTCACTCTACTGTGCAAGAGCCCATTTGGCCAAGCTGGGAGTCACACTTCTGGCTCTAAGGATGGATGCAGCAGGAGCTGCATCCCTCCCCCATTATTCGGGGCTACTAGGGGCAGAAGCGTGGCACCTGGTTAACCCCCTACTTTGAGACTGATCAGCTCTTTGCCGTAATGATCTATGCAACATTCTCTGTTGGGTCAGGCAAGTCTCTCTGGGATTAGAACACCCGCACTGGTCCCTCTGTTTCTTGCCCGTAGGAGCAATAAAGTAGCTCATGCTCCACACTCAGTCGTTGTCCCCTTTTGGGCAGCCAAGCAAGTGTCAGGTTAGTGAGGGGGCTGTGACCTCTGGGACCTGGGCTGAGAGCCCCTGGGGATACGTTTCCCAGGGGCTGAACCTAACAGTGTCGTTTGCTCTGTCCCCCACACTGCCAGTAGGGGGCTTGTCCTCCAGCCATTGATGGTTTCCCCAACTCTTTCCTAAGGTGAGCCACCATCATACACCCCATTACATACATGCCCCCTCCACCTGCAATGCAGCCCTACTCCTGGCCCTGTGCAGAGGGCAGCAAGTTGCCCCACACTCTCTCCCCAGCAGCAGCTCCTGGCCAGAGCCAGCTTCCCACTCTGACAGATGTGGCACCTGTGAGGCACTGCAGCTCGGGCACTGGTCACAGCACTCTCTCAAATGTGGCCCAGCCACCTCTCAGCCAGAGCAGAGATGGTGCTGGGACTGGGCACAGAGGTCACCACACCAAGTCCCATCCACAGCCTTCCCGTGACCCCTTTGGGAAGTGCTCACTTGGAGGGCTGCTCGCTTTTCCAACCTAATACATGCCAAGTGAAGCTGCCAGTTCCAGTCCTTGTCACCAGGCTGACGTTATCAGCACAAGCCAGGGTGTTTGAAAGACCTTTCACCGCAACTTGAAATGTCTCTCCAATACGCAGAGGCTTGCTGTAATCCGGGATTAGCTGGAGCACTGCTGTGCAGAGGTGAGAGCTGAGGCGCAGAGTTTCACAACCTCATTAGTGAAGGATTTACTAACTGCTGTTGAGCAGCAGCTCAATCCTTGTATGTCTCTGTGGAGCCCCATTCCCCTCTATCTGCCACAGCCAGAAATCACTGGCATAATCCATTAGACACCAAGTGTACGTGGCCACTCCCCGCAGCCACTCCCAGCACCAATCCCCCATTAGGGGAGCATGTGAAACAGACTTTGGGGGTCAACTGACCATTGCTGCCTTTTCATCATTTGAGTTTGTGCATCCTATAAAATAGCATCACTGGGGCTTCCTGACATTCACCAGCAGAATGACCTCATACAGGAAATCATGCCAGTCCTGTCATCATTCTCTCTGTGCCCATGTTACTGGACAAAAATCAACCCATCTGGGGTGGGGAAGAAGAGAATATGACAAACTTCCACAAGATGTTCAGGCCAGAAGAGGCCATTAGAGTCACCTACTCTGACTTCTAGTGTAATATAGACCAGAGAATGGAACCTTGAAATTTTTATAGAAAGCCCTCATTTTGTGGGTGAGCTACAGTGTGTCTTTTTTGCAAGGGACACCAATCTTGATGTAAGGACTTCAAGTGCTGGATTATGAATCACAGCTCGAGCTAAATTCTTTCAATGTTTAACAACATTGCAAGTCCATTTGCAATTTTGCCTGGATTTGCATTAATTCCTTGTAATGTGGACCCTGGCATGTAAAATGCAGAAGATGCTTTCTTCCTAAGGCAACAAGTATCAAGTCTTATAAACCCACGCTGTTGGGCTGATGGTGTAAATCTGCACAGTTCCATGGGCTGTCGAGTCCAAGACTTCCCCAGCAACTCTCTTGCAGTGTTTGTCAAACCAGGAGGCTGGATCACAGAATCATCCCCATCCAAAAGAACTACAAGTAAGTCCAAAGCAAAGGGGAGTGGTGGTTCACTCCTTGTTTTCACTACACATTCAGCCAAAGCAGGATCGTTCACTAGAGCTGAGAATCATCACAAGGAAAATCTCTTAACATTTAAACTCCTTCCTGGGGAGCTCTGGCATGGAGGGATGTTAGAAGTCTGAATAATAACATCGCCTCATTTTAATGAGGATATTAATATAATAGACATCACAGAACCTTGATCCAAACAGAAAAATCAATGGGACACAGTAATACCCAGTACAAAATGTATTGGAAGGATAGAACAGGCAGTGCTTATGGTGAGTGGCACTACATATGAAAGGAAACAGAATCAAATGAAGCAAAAAATCTTAAATGAACCAATACCCTAATAAGAGCCACTGTTGTAATACAACTTGTTGTACAACTGAAAACTTTGCCATAACATTTCTCTGGATAGTAATTCTATGTTATAATAAAAAAAAATAGCAGTAGGGATATATTACTATCCACCTGGCCAGGATGTTGATAGTGACTACGAAATGCTCATGGAAATGAGAGGGGCTATAAAAATAAAAAATTGAAGAATGGGAGATTTCAACTATCCCCATATTAATTGAGTACATTTAACCTCAGAATTGGATGCTGAGAACGTTTTTTGACACCTTAAATGACTGTTTCTTGGAGAAGTCAATCCTGGAACCCACAATAGGATTTGGGTTAATCCTGGAATCCACCTGGTTTGACAATTCTTGATTTAGTCGTAAGCGAAGCATAGGGACTGGTCCAAGAGGTGACTATAGCTGGAGTGCTTGGAAACAGTGACCGTAATATAATTACAACTTTGCATCCCTGTAGCGGAGAAAAATACCACTGCAGCCCAACACTATAGCACTTAACTTCAGAAAGGGGAACACCAAAACAATGAGGAAGTTGTTTACACAGAAATTAAAAGATACTGTGCCAGAAGTGAAAAACCTGCAAACTGCATGGAAACTTTTTAAAAAATACTACAATAGAGGCTCAACTTAAAGGTATATCCAAAATTGAAGAAACAGACGAGAACCCATAAAGTGCCACCATGACTAAACAACAAAGTAAAAGAAGCAGAGACAGAAAGGCATCATTTAAAAAGTAGAAGGCAAATCCTAGTGAAGAAAACTGAAAAAAGCATAAACCCTGGCACATGAAATGTGAAAATATAATCAGGAAGACCAAAAAAAGAATCTGAAGAACAGTTAGCTGAAAAATCAAAAAATAACAGCAAAAAAAATTTAAATACATCAGAAGCACGAAGCCAGCTAAACCAGTGGGACCACTGGACAATTGAGATGCTAAAAGAGCACTCAAAGACAATAAGGCCGTTGTAGAGAAATGGAAAAAAAAAATCTTTCCATAGGTCTAAGGATGTGAGGGAAATTCCCAAAACTGAACCATTTTTTTTAGGTAACAAATCTGAGGAACTGTCCCACATGGAGGGTCATCAGAAGAGATTTTGAAAAAAAAATTTACACTTAACTGTAGTAAGTCATCAGGACCAGATGGCATTCACCCAAGAATTCTGAAGAAACTGAAATGTGAACTTGCAGAACTACTAACTGTAGTCTGTAAGCTATCATTTAAATCAGCCTACATACCAAATGACTGGTGAATAGTAATGGGATGCCAATTTTTTAAAAGGGCTCTAGAGGTGATCGTGGCAATTACTTCAATACCAGGCAAACTGGTTGAAACTGTAAAAGAACAACATTGTCAGACACGTAGATGAACATAATTTGTTGGGGGAAGAGTGAACATGGTTTTTCTAGCAGGAAATCAGGCCTCACCAATCTACTACAATTCTTTGAGGGGAGTCAGCAAGAATGTAGACAAGACGGATCTAGTAGATATAGCGTACTTAGATTTTCAGAAAGTCTTTGACAACATTCCTTACCAAAGGCTCTTAAGCAAAGTAAGCTGTCATGGGATAAGAGGGAGAGGGCCTCTTACGGATCTGTAAATGGTTAAAAGGTAAGAAAGCAAGAGTAGGAATAAAATGGTCAGTTGAAATAGTGGAGTTTCCTAGAGCTCATAAATCTGAAAAAGAGGCCAACAGTGAGGTGGCAAAATTTGCAGATGCTATACAACTATTCAAGATAGTTAAGTCTCAGGCAGACCATGAAGAGCTGCAAAAGTGGATGACTGGGCAACAAAATGGCCAATGAAATTCAATGTTGGTAAGTGCAAAGTAATGCACACTGAAAAATATTATATATATAAAAATGATGGGGTATAAATTAGCTATTACCACTCAAGAAAGATCTTGGAGTCATTGTGGCTAGTTCCCTGAAAACATTCACTCAATGTGCTGCAGCAATCAAAAACCGTTAATCATTTTGGGAATTATTAAGAAAGGGACAGATAGTATTACAAAAATGTCATTACCTGTATATAAATCCATTTGCCCATATCCTGTAAACTGTGTGCAGATGTGTCTGTCCCATTTCAAACAAGCTATTGGAATTGCAAAAGGCTCAGAAAAGGACAATAAAAATGATTAAAGATATGAAACAGCTTCCATATGAGGAAGGATGAATAAGTCTGGGACTTTTCAGCTTGGAAAAGAAATGACTAAGGGGGCATATGATAAAGATCTATAAACTAATGAACGGTGTGGTGTGGAGAAAAGTAAAATAAGGAGCTATTATTTACCTCTTCTCATAACACAAGAACTTCCCCCCGCCGAGGAAATTAATAGGTAGGCGGTTTTAAAACAAACCCCAGGAAGTATTTCTTCACACAACACACAGTCTATCTGTGGAACTCCTTGCCAGAGGATGTTGTGAAGGTCAGGACTACAACAGTGTTAAAAAACAAGCCAGATAAATCCATGGAGGGTAGATGCATCAATGGCGGTTAGCCAGGGTGAACAATGATGGTGTCCCTAGACCTTTTGCCAGAAACTGGGAATGGGTGACAAGGGAGGGATCACTTGATGATTCCCTGTTCTGTTCACTCCGTATGGGGCATCTGGTACTGGCCACTGTCAAAAGGCAGGATACTGGGGTGGATGGACCTTTGGTTTGACCTATGTCAGTTCTCAAGACACAGCCCAGAGATGCAGAGAACTGCCAGTTAAGAGGTTTATTTAAAATAGTAAATATTTCCGCAAGAGAAGCCAGACTAGTTCCTCTGCCTCAGTGGGGTGAGTAGCAGGCAACGTGCAGAGAAAGCTCTAGGCTGACATTCCAGTACAAGCCTCCTGGGGAGATGTTGCAGGGCCAGATGGAGCCAACAGTCAGTGTTCACAGGACCTCCTGGGAGCTGGATGGAGTTCTTGCAAAATTTCAGATTCACTGGCTTGATTATAAACTAGAATAAAAAGCCAAACCCAGCCTAATCTAGTATCTGGTTAGTGAAATGTGAAGCCTTTACAGCATGAGCCAGACCTCCCTTGAACAGTGACTACACAGCTGAAAGTCCAGGGCTGAGCTGGCTATCAGTACTGTAACTAACAAACACTTGCTGGGCCTCAGAATGTCAGTTGCTAACACCAAAGCAGCTATATGTTTTGTTCACTGTGGCCCCAATCTTGCAGAGTCTGCGTGGTCTTCATGGAACCCAAGCTGCCATAGAAACTACAATTTTCTCTGACTCATAAGAGTCAGTTTGAGGGTTTTTTCTGGACCTCTGATCACCCATTGAATTGCTCCCATTTGCATATAGCTTCCTGTGTGACACTGTTATCAAGGGAAAGTGTGCAGAGGTGGGGACTTTTTGTCATACTTTGACCCCTCTAGGTACCTTTGGTTCCCCTAGCAGGAGAAAAAGGGAGTAGGTTTACCTGCAGGCAGGCTTTCTCGGTAGGGAGGAAGGTAGCTGTTACCTAATTCAGCACCAGACTCCCATGCCAGGAACCTGGCCCAAGCAGGAACTTTCCACTCACTCTCCTTTGTGTCATACCTGCGGGTTGCCTCCAGCTCCTGAAATTTCGCCCTTCAGGACTTTGCCCCGCAACTTTTCCTTGTCAGTTCCATTTGCTAGAGAAATTATATTTTAATCCTTCCCAACAGCTGTCTAGAGCCCCTTCTCCTAGAAGCATGCCTGAAATCAGACACAGACAGAACTAAAAAGTTTGATTATTTGGTCCAGTCCAAATTCTGAGAAAATTAACACAGTGACAATGTAGGGCCAAATGCTACCCTCTCTTATGCTGGAGTAACCCTGCACTCACACTGGTATTCCTGGAGCACCATCTGGCCCTTCACAAAGGGGAAATCCAACCAGGGAACAGCTGGAGTGCATCATTTCATGCGTGTCAGCACCAAGGAAGCCCTGCAATTGGGTTCAAGTAGAAAACAGCCAGCAAGTGGCCACGACTACAGGCAGCATTGGAAGGGCAGCTAGGTGACATTTATCCAGCTGCTTCCAGCCCTGCGAGGTTTGGTGGAGAACCACGGAGTTCCCTGCCAAAGGAGAGCAGGTAGGAAGCGGGTTTGAGGCGGCACATGAGGGAGTTCTTGGGGAAGTTGGTTGCCTCTCCTCTGGGTAGGGGCGCACAACAGGAAATGATAGGCTGGGAAGCGCTGGACCTCAGAGATGAGACTAAGAGCTGCACCAGAACTGCAGGAAAGAAAGCTGCACAGTGTGGGCAGGGAACAGTAGCCCAGCCAAAGCTGATCTCAAAAGGCGAGTCACTTCTCCTGTGTGACATGCCTTGGCTATCTGCTGCTGAGCAGACAGCTACTGTTTGGTAGCACAGGAAGTGCAGAGCTGGTCATGTGCTCAGCCTGAGACCACCTAACCCTGGTATTAGTTTGGCCCAGGTGGTGTAGTCCTGAGCCTCTGTGTGCACAGAGAAAAGAACAACATGAAAATTCCAAATGTTGAGAAGACATTCATTAAAAATGAAACCCATTCCTGTGAAATGGGAACAGTGTCAACTGAGGATGTTCAAGACTACTCGACTAGTAAATTAACTGATATTTAACATCCTTAGTGTCAATGCTGTGACACTTCCCCAGAGTTCTTTTCCCTTTTCTGACCAGTCTGACCCTTTCTGTGGGGGGGGTCTCTTTTGCCATAGCAATTCCTTCCTTTTTAGACCGTTAATTGTGGTTTCTCTTCTGGAAATCTCTGAGGGTCTGTCTACACTAGCCCCCTAGTTTGAACTAGGGTGGCTAATGTAGGCATTCGAAC
>JANRFK010006693.1:297439-315749 GCA_030068395.1 Apalone spinifera
GTTGGGGTTATTTTTCCCCGATGTGCATTACTTTACACTTATCCACATTAAAGTGTATTTATCCACATTAGGTGTTTGAAATTGAAACACCTTTCTCTAACAGTCTTTGCACTTGTCAAAAAAAGACTTCTGCCCAATGACAATCTGGTTTAATGCAATATCAATTTTAGGCAGAAGCTTAAAATGAAAACTTATTTTAAATTATTACATTCTTAAAAGTATATGGTAAAACTGTGTAATATAATTGTACAAAATAAGCCCATGGTGCCAGCCAAATATAAACATGCCTGGAATATAACTATGAAACCACCTCTGGTTCCTTTTGGGTTTTTTTTTTTAATCAGAACGTGGAAGCCTGCTGAGATACGTGCTATAATATTAAGATGAGTGACACTGCATGATGGGTCAATGCGATAACAGAAAGCTCAATTTCTAATTCAGACAAATGAATTCCAAAATCAAGTTCCAGAGTTCTAATCTCTGTTTTGTGACTTCTGAACTCCCAGAAGCATAGAACACAGGCACTAGAGGCAGGGTCCAGCTAGTCCAGTATCTTGTCTAGGGCAATGGGGAGTACTAGGAAGGTGTAAGAACCCTGAATAGCACATGTGGGGTAATCTGCCCCCCCCAGCATTTTAGGGTTCACCCTAATCTGTAATTGATTTAAGATCTGAAGGATGAGATTTAATATCCCTGCCAAAACTGCTTCATTAATTATGACAACTCTGGATATTCTTCATGTATATATAAATAATAATCATACCACACTCTTACACAGCACTTTTCATCATGTCCAGTCTCTATTTGATTGGAACTGTACTCAAGTATTACTGTAGATTGCACCAAACACTTTCAGTTCAGCTGATATCATGTTATTTTATAAGGCTGCCTAGCTTTAACAAAACAAAACCAACACACAGCAATTTAGAGACAGGATAATATATTTTATACATTTTGTATACATTTCATTTCTGTGGGCTCACTTTTGTTTTAAGTGACTTTAAACATTTTGATTCCCATCACATACCTGAATCTCAGCTCACCTTTCCATTCGAAAAGCTTCAGGATGATTTTCATAACAGACACTTAAGATAAAAATGCAAAGACTTGAAAGTTTCCCCTCTGAGTGAAAAAGCTTGCTTTAGCAAAAGGCAAAAAGATAATTTTCAATATATGGAGAACCTTTAGCATATCCTTCTTTTTTAAAAAAGTTCCACTTCAGTTATGTGGCAACCTCAACACAAAATGTCCAAGACACAAAAATTTTTCCCTGGTGAAAAAAATTATTGCTAGTTGTCTTTGGGAGAGATGGGAAAGAAAACAGGTTTCATGTCGTCACCTTTACTGTTTCATTATGGACATACAAATTGAGTGCGCAACACCGTATGAGCTGGGATCAGCAGCCTATAGTTAATAATTTTACTCCCTCACCAACAGAAAGTATTACAATCTGTACATGCAAGGTATCTAGTTGAAAGACTGTTTATATTTCTGGTGAATAAAGTACTTAAAAACAGAGATGCATCCTGATAAAAAATACCAGTGATGCAGCTCTAAGGTGCCTGAAATTTCAGCTGTGAGTTGCTCTAGATTTTAATGTGGACATGGGAGTGGCACCATATAAATATGTGCTGCTACTCTGAGGGTTTTTTTCACCCATTAACTATTTTCTAACCTACAACAGTGTGATCTGTACTAACTAGCATGAGGAAAATAATGAAACTGTCACCTGTGCAGAGAGGCCATTGTTGTACATGTGTTAGTTGTACACAGTTTAACCATCATAATTCTTATAACTAGCTATACTAAAGTTTTGGGAACCCTGTCAGGGGCTAGGAAAAAGCTAGCATATTAATGTTACGACAGTTTTTAAACTTAAAGAACTCTGTACTGTATGATTCATCAGCAAGTGGCAGCAAATGTTCTATGGTTATTAAATCCTGACCATGGATATAAACAAATGATTCAAGTTTCACCTCTACGTCCAAGTTCCTTTCCATATTCCTGCAGAATATATTTTTTTAAATCCCTACATTTACAATGTTCTATTTTACTAACCTATTATCTTTTATTATAGCTAGAATGTCATTGGAAAAAATCTTTAATTATATTTCTTCAAGTATTTATTAACTTTAAAGTTGTTACTCATTTAAATTTTGTAAAGAACCTGAGATACATACTAATATCAACTTTAAAAAAAAAAAAGAGAATTTCCAGGATCCCATAACAAATCCTTGGTAAGATTAGCAACTACCACTTCGTACTAAACTGCACAATGAAGATATTCAAAAAGATCACTCAACTTTCAAAACAAATGCCAAGCTAAATGCACATTAGAGAAAGGTCAATCCCAAAGTTTAACAGCTGTTGGAAGCCATGTTATCTTCATCTTCTGTACTCATTTAATTAAATGCATAAAAAGCCATCCATGCTTGATGACAGTGATATATAAAGAATACAGGAGTATTATGAAGAATACAAACAGACACAAGATAACAAAAATGGGACATGGCCGAAGTTAGCTGAATATGACAATCTTTTAGAGGAACATTTTTTCTACAACTTCTGATTTTCACATATTATGGAACAAAAATAAGAAGTTGTGCAGAAAGCCATTGGCTCCCAGATCACAGATACTAGTTGCACATGATTCTGGAGAACATTTTTTAAAACCCTACAACTATGAGAAGTCATTCCTCATATCAACCAAATGTTGCTCTTTTATCAAAAAGAATTCTGATAAAAGAGTTCACTTACAGTTTCCATATATTCATAGTAAATTAGAATGTCTTAAAATTTATGCCTACAATAATACATAAATATATTACATTCAGGACTTCACCCAGAAAAAATTAATTTAATAACTCCCTGAACTTCAAAATAAAATCTCAGGAGCGCTCAACTTCTAAACGAGAAATTTAAAAAGATCAGTAAAAACAGGTTAAGTTTGCAAAGTGAAATTAATTATCAGTCGACAGAGAATTAGCTTAATAGTAATACTAATTCTAAGAAAATCCACCTGGTTAGACCTACTAGAAAGTTCACAAGTTCTTCTCATTTATTGCTCGCCACATTTTGGCTTCAGTCCTGCAAATTTATGCACAGAGTTGATTTTGAGCAGTTCCACAGGTCTAGTTGTGCTTAACTGTAAGCAACTGCAATACTGTTTGTGGGGGCAGGGACAAAGACATATATAATATAAATCTTTTGTTTTGAAAGAGAATGTTCTTTACTTGCCTTCACACATTCTGAATGTTTTTCCCCTACAAGAGTTTATTTTACACATGAATGTACTAAAGACTCTAATTAGGAAGTTTAATAAAATCTTCAGGCAACTTCTAGTCTTGATAACTTTTTTCACTTTGATTTGTAATTGAGCAATAATGATTGCAGGACAGATCATTTCCAGCACATTGATAACTGGCCGGAAATAGTTTTTGCATCACTTGCAGTAACACACATGGAGTTACTCCTCCCCAGGAAATGTCCTGTGCTGAGGTAGTTACTGCTATTCTAAACGAATTAAAAAAAACTGGACTTAAACTACTTTAGGGTATTTTTCAGAATTTGTACACACAATATCTTTCACACACACATCACATCATATACTTTGACATTCTGGATGTAACTCGAGAATTATACCTGGTACGCTGAAAGACTTCTCCAATCCATTCTCAGGCTTTCATTTTGCTTTCCAAATGTTTTCAATGTGCTGTCTATGCACCTATTGACTTTACAGAGCTGGCAGTATTTTCCCTGCTACTTTTCATTTTTACATCTAGCATGTGTTAAACTTTTAACAAAGTTTTTATAAATAAAATATAATTCTAAATATATAGTAGAGCAAACAAAACTAGAACTAGGGCTTTTATAGACTATCATGTATAGGCAATACAATCTTCAGGGGACATAACAGTCCAGGTTTTAAGAGTCTGAAAATCACAAGAAAGAAGTCTTCCAGTTACTTCATTCTTAGTAGGCCTCATTTCTTTGAAAAAAAACTTTAATATTCTATGAATCGGTTATTTTGGACAAATCAGAATTAGTTCCCCCAAATTAACAACTGTTTTTTGAAGTTGCCACATCACTGTTAATGTACGATAGTGTTCACAAGAGCCCCTGGGATGTACAAATTGCCTACTTCTAAATAGGTTTCTGCACTACAGATTACATTTCTTAACTTACTAATACTTATTTTTTCCAGTTTCCAGAGGTAAAAAACCGATGACGTTACAATGTAAATGGGAGGTAAAGGTATTTTTAAAAACAGAATAAAAAGCTATATGTTAAAAACCAGGTCACAGACTAATAAATACATACATCAAAGACATGAAGTTTTCAGCAGCTGGTTTTAAAGAGAAGGAAGAAGGGAAAAGCTAGCTGTCCAAAATCCATTCTGGCTTTGTCACCCATATGCTCTGCAATTAAACCTCTGCAAATAAAAGGAACAGAACAAGCTAACAGAAAAGCAGAAATTAAATTTGTAGCTTTTTAAAAATTAAGCTACTAAGAAAAATGCAATGTAAAACCCAATGCAATCTACATCGTTTTCATGCACTTGCTTACATTGCATAAAAAAAGGAATTATTTCTAGCCCAGAAAAATGAGTTATCTGGTACTGTTAAATAAAGCCTTCCTGAATTTTTTCTACAGTAAAAGGATTTTCTAGAGAAGTAAACCAAAACAATGTTTATAACAAAATATAGAATTGTTGCAACCTATCATCAAGTTCCAATATTCGAGCAAAACAAAACATCAATTTGCTAGTTAGTCTCAAAGTGTTAAAAAGATGCTTTGGCAGCTGATGCCAGAAAATGATGCCGGAAGCCAGGATTTCCAGAACGACCCCCCGTTCCAAAGTGATGTGCAGTCCATGAATTAGACAGTGAGAGAAAACTGATCCTGCTCTATTGGTTTCTCCACCCAGGCTCCAAGCCCTGCCTTCAGGAATGCTTTAAACAAACACTCTTTGGCAGTTTGATACTTAGTGGCCACCTGCTTAGTGTCATGGTACAGGTTCGGTTTGAGGATCTTTGAGCGCAGGCTAGAGGAAAGCTGCACAAATAAAAAGAGAAAGAAAACAAACTATTATACAAGCAATTCCAGGAACCAGAATCAAGAAAAATGAGAGCATGAGTGCTGCAATTTGAAAGAATGACAAACACTGTATTCTACCCTTTCCGGATAGAACGACACAGTTGATTTGTATCCAACTATACACCACTTCACAGCTCACAGCAGAATTACTGGTCCATTGGAACACTGAGGATCTACTCATTTCCCCAAATACTTTGAAGGTCACATTGAAACCACCAACATATTGTTTGATAGCCACTAGCTGGAATTTTCTTTGCAGTCCATCCTTCTGCTCTTCATGGGATAGTTCTCACACACCTGTGTGGTTACAAGGGCTCCCCTGACAGCAGACGCGAGGGTGAGAGGTATGAAGTAGTATTCCAGTCCTTAAGTAGGGGAGACGCCCCCCCCCCATGCAGCATGGGTGGGAGGCCTATGTATAACCTCCTGCTAGCCTCCCTTGCCCCCTTAAAGGAGGATGCATTGCAGCAGTACTGATGGAAGTGTCTCTCAACTTTACAGGTCAGATTAATATGCAAACTACTGCACTCAAGCTCTCCAAAGCCTGTGGTTCTGCGCCTGCAGCATGTAGAATTTCTGCAGAAATGGAACTTCAGTTAGGGTCTGTCTACACAAGCACCCTAGTTCGAACTAGGGAGGCTAATGTAGGCATTCGAAGTTGCAAATGAAGCCCGAGATTTAAATATCCTGGGCTTTATTTGCATGTTCCCGTCCGGTCGCCATTTTTAAATGCCACTAGTTCGGACTAACTGCCCGCGGCTACACGCGGCAGTGAAACGGCAATTCGAACTAAGCCTTTAGTTCAAATTAACTGTTACTCCTCCTGGAATAATCTCAGGGAGTTTTAGATCAGAAGGGACCACGAGATCATCCTAATCTGCTCAGTCTGTCTGAAAGCTCTGTCAATGGTCCTCGTACACTGATGCATTTCTGTAGCTCTTCACTGTATAAAATACATGCTGGAATACAACAAAGGCACTTCCTTTGCTCAGTCAAGCTTTAGCCTAACTGGCCGCAATGCAGACTTCCTGAGAATGCTCTCCCGGGGATGTTGGGGTGCCAATCCTCCTCCTTCACTACGAAGCTGATGATGGTTACAAGAACTTTTCCCCTTACACTCCTCTTTAGGTCTGTTCATTATTACATTTCTCTCAAAGAGTTTTAAGTAGTGCTTTGAAAACTTGTGCATCTGATATTGGAGATAACTGGGCCTGAGAAAGTGTCTACATTTTTTCATTTTATTTCTATTACTACGTGAGACAATGGCAACTCTTTTTTGCACTACAGGATGATATCTGCAGCAGTTTGGAAAAGGTATTCTGCATTTTTTTCCCCTAGATGTAGAATTAATACCATTGAAGCATGGATAAGGAAGCATTTTCCCCTGAATTGATGCTGGAAGCTATCAGTTTGTTTCTCATGTTCAACCAACTAACCCATCTTTCATAAATGTCTTTTTGTTTTTCCTTTAATTTTTCTTGTGTTTCTTCACTTGCAGCATGCAGATGTGAATTCACGAGAATTTGTTTTTCATTTGGAAGAGAACACTGAGAAACCAATGTTCTACAGAACCATAAAAGCACAGGAATGGAAGGAACTTTGAGAGATCATTTAATCCAGTTCCCCGCACTCATGGGAGGACTAAGTTTTATCTAGCTTACCCAGCAGGTGTTTGTCTAACCTGCTCTTAAACCTCTCCAATGATGTAAGATTGTATAATTTCCCTCAGCAATTTATTCCCGTGCTTAACCACCATGACAAGAAGTTTTTCCTAATGTCCAACCCTTGCTGCAATTGAAGCCCATTATTTCTTGTCCTATTCTTAGAGTTTACAAAGAACATTTGCTCTCTCTCCTCCTTGTAAGGGCCTTTTATGTGCTTGAAATCTGTTATATCCCTTTACAGTCTTCTCTTTTCCAGACTTTAAAAAAAATCTATTTTTTTCTATCTTCCCTCTTAGGTCATGTTTTCTAGACATGATTTTTGTTATTACTCTTCTCTGGATTTCCTCCAATTTGTCCGCATCTTTCCTGAAATGTGGGGCCCAAAACTGTACATAATACTTCGAATGAGGCCTAATCAGTGCAGAGTAGAGTGGGAGAATTATTTCTCCTCTCTTGCTTACAAAACTCCTGCTAATACCTATCAGAATGAGATTCACATTTTTTTTGCAAGTTATATTACTGACTCGTACTAAGCTTGTAGTCCATTATCACCACAAGATATCTTCCGCAGTACTCCTACCTTGGCAGACGGGTATGTCCAACTGATTGTTCCTTCCTAAATCAAGTACTATGCATTTGTCCCGATTGAATTTCATCCTATTTACTTCAAACCATTTCTCTAGTCTGTCCAGATTGTTTTGAATGTTAATTGTATCCTTCCAAGCATTTGCACCCTTCCCAGTTTGATTTCATTCACAAAATTGGTAAGTGTACTCTATGCCTTTATCTAAATCACTGATGAAGACACTGGACAAAACTGGATCTAGAACTGATCCCTGAAGGACCCCACTTGTTATGCCCTGTGAAGAACGGACAACTACTCTCTGAGAACAGTTTTCCAGCCAGTTTTACAACCACTTTATAGTAGTTCCATCTAGGCTGCATTTCCCTAGTTTGTTAATAAAAAGGTTATGAGGGACAGTATCAAAAACTTTACTAAAGTCAAGATGTATCGTATCCAGGGCTTAACAATTAGTGTAATCTACTTGCCTGTGGCGAGTAGATTTCAAGCCTGAACAGCTGCGCAGCACGGTCTGTGCACGCGCAGCGTGCTGAACCGCGTGGCTGGCAAGCGGGCCTCGCCGTTGCTTGGCGAGCCCTGATCATACTTAACTGCTTCCCCCTCCCCATCCACAAGGCTTCTTAATCCGTCAGAGAAAGCTATCAGGTTGGTTTGCCAATATTTGTTCTTGGTAAGTCCATGCTGGCTGTTAATCATCACCTTATTATCTTCCAGTTGTTTGTAAATTAACTGCTTAATTATTTGTTCAATTATCTTTTTGGATATAGAAATTAAGCTGATTGCTCTGTAATTCCCCAGGTTGTCCTTATTTCTCTTTTTATAGATTGGCCCTACATTCGCTGTTTTCCAATCTTCTGGACTCTCTCCTATCTTCTATGACTCAGTCAGCTCCTTGAGTATTCTACAATGCATTTAATTGGATCTTGGTGATCTGAAATCATCTAATATATCTAATATTTAACTTGTTCTTTGCTTATTTTAGCCGCTGGTCCCACCTCATTTTCACTAGCATTCACTATATTAGCTATCAAATAGCACCAACCTTCTTGGTGAAAACTAAAACAAAGTTGTCATTAAGCACCTCTACCTTTTCCACATTTTCTGTTATTATTTCACCCCACGTCAATTGAGTAAACTGCCTACCCCATCCATAGTCTCCCTCTTGCTTCTAATGTATTTGTAAAATGTTTTCTTGTTACCGTTTATGTTTCTAGGTAGTCTGATTTAGTTTTCCGCCTTGGCCTGTATAATTTTGTCCCTACATGTGTTATTTGTTTATATTCATCCTTTGTAATTTCATCTAGCTTTCACATTTTGTAGGACTCTTTTTTGAATTTTAGATGATAGATGATCTTCTGGTTAAGCCAGGATAGTCTCTTGCCATCCTTTTAGCCGGGGTGAAGTGTTTTAATGATTTCTTAAAGTTGTTCATATTCTATTATACCCAAAGTTAAGCTATGAGCGTAAATTAAGGTTGCAACTTTCTTAACAAGCCCAAAACTTCATTTCTTTCAGTTGTTCTATAGCAAATCCACTTCGCTATACTTTACTTTGGGATATGCTGTGAGCTAATCTCCTGTGATTCTATGACAGAGATTACAGTTGAACAAGACTTATATTAAAAAGCTGCCAAAAAGATTGTAAAGTATATTTAAATTATCAGTAAGAATATGTGTAGATGGTGATATCAGATTTCATACCTGTACAATCAGTGAACTCATACATGTTATGCTATTTCAAAATATTTGCCTTCAAAGGCGCATTTAATCCTAAAAAATCCAGAGAAAACTATTTTTTGCATTCTCTGAGATAAGCACAAATCCTTTTTACCTTGCTATTTTACACATTTGGCAATGTTTACCTTTTACTTTGGAAGAATTATGTTTATTCAATTGCTCGTTTCCTACCATTTCCCTCAGCATTTAAACTACTGTATTGATGTTTGCTGATCTCTAAAGACTAATCAGCCCTTTGCAGTACTGACATTTAGAACTTTCACATTTCTACAGTATGATGGACAGTTAGCTAGGCAGTTCAGCACTGTGAAGATGTTATTAGGGACCCTGACTATCCACCAGAAGTTTTTAGACTTTGGTGTACTAATACCACATAATGTTGCAAAACTTCTCCCAATCTTCTCTCACCAACACCAAATCACAGTAGAGTCTACCCACCAAAAAGCACCCTGTTGTCAAGTCATCAGTGACCCCTCTATTATACAGTTCTACAGATTTCTTATTGTTTCCTAATAGGTATAAACAAAAAACCATGATGTATTCGTGTCCCCTTCCACTTTTTAAAGCCACTTATAGAAGCTCTAATTTCAATCTGTATCAAAAGCGTTCATGTACCAGTATGTTCATGAAAATATTTCAGAGTGAAATGTTAACAAAGTTGGGGGAAGGGAAGAAGAAAAATATTTAAATCTTATTTCGTTATTTTTCTTAATACATCTTGGTTTCTTTTACACAACCCTGCCTGTTCTACTGCCTTAAAAAGACAGAGATGTCTTCCTTTCACATATGCCTGTGAGAAGCGTCTCTGAACAATGACAGGGGACTAAGATGATGGCAGGGGGCGAAAGTGAACGACAAGTTCAAGTCACAACCTCAGCACCCAGCTGTCTATACAGCAGTATTTTGATGCCTTACTGCACTGTAATGAGAAAGGGACTGCTGTAGGAATACTGATTCTGCTGAAACAGCTGGCTCAAGTTGCTATTTGTTTCTATCGATACAATTGCTTTAGATGGAGGACTCTGAAAACCCGAACGATTGTCATCTATTGCTGGTGCCTTTCAGTTTTTCCAAAGTATCATCTATGATAAGGCAAAGCAATCCCAACTCTCGAAAACAGTTCTGACTTTTACCTCCACTTCCTCGGGAAGACCAGGGGAGCCCAAGCGCAGCCACTACCTTTAACCTCAGTAGGAGTAGGATTTTACCCCACACATTCTCAAATAGGAATGCTTCATTACACTAAACTAGACTCCCCCCAGGGGGTGGCTTCTTTGTCTCATGTCATAGGTTGGCTCGGGGTATGATCTGGCAGATCTTAGTCATCCTGACGTGTAACCTCATCCTGACATGTCATCCTGACATGCTAAGCTCCAGACGAGCTTCCACTGGTTGAACCTTTCTAGTCCAGCACGCTCAGGGTCTACCCGGTACCAAATCAGAAAACCTGCCGAACCATGGGAGTTCAGTATTGTAACAAGTGGGTCTCTCTTTACTTGTATTCTGCCAAGGTAAAGACACAGAACATTTCTTGAAATGCTGCTTTATATCTAACTGTAATGATACTCCCTACATAAGCCCACGCCCAGCCAAAGCTTATCAGCTCTCTTCATAACCATGTGTTAGTATTATAAAATGTTATTGTGCTGGCACACAAGGATATAAGTAGCAGAAAACACAAGCTTACACTTAGCAGCATTACTAACACTTCCAATGCTTTTGGCCTATTAAGAGACATTTGGGGTAAATTAGAGCTAAACAACAGCACAGAACATTGAGAGCCAGGACTGGTGGCTGTAAACAAACTTTATGTGACAGTGGGAAAGTTGGCCACACCCACAATAAGCGGCCATTCAGGTAACTAAAATCATGCTTGCCTATGGATGTTGCTGGACTAGAATGGTTCAACCTGAAAAAGTCCAGGACCTTGCGATTATTAGCAAAGCTTAAAGGGGTTAGCATATTTACTGTACTTATTCTAGAGGCAGTTAATTAGCTCATCACAAACATTTATGCCAGAAATGAGCGTATTAAAGAAAATGTGGAACAAAGACATCTCTCCCCCATTTTTATCTATGGTTCAGTAATACACAAATTATTAACTTGGAAAACATTTTCGAGAAGGCTTTTTATATCCACTGCAACTGCTACAACACAGGAAGCCGGCATAACTTTTATTAGAAAGGTGGTTATTAGATTGAGCAAAATAGAAACCCAGCACTAAAAAATGGACGGACCGACAACTCCTCCTATCCTTAGATACATACCTTTGCATGAATACGCATCCAGCGACTGTACAAAGCGTGCTTACAAAGGCGAGATGCACGACCCATCTCATCCTTTCCAGTTGTGGCATTAATAACTTCAAGGCCAGTATCGCCTACTGTCCAGTTGACACTGAAATTAGGTGCTTTTCCTGGTTGTCGGGCTTCTGCATTGCTAATACCTGAAAGGGAAGAGATACATAATAAAAATGTGCAATTCCTATTAAGTTGTCAACAGATGAAGGAGCGATTGGACAGCCGACACACATCATTTCATTAGGTATTTTTATAGCTGTGGCTCTAAAATACCTTCATGATTTTCAAATGCTACTTGAGGCTTTAGCTATGTACATTCCATTACTATTTATGTGGAACATGCAGCTAAGATGTACTCTCCTGTTATCACTCTCACTTCTGCATATCTGCTTTATCTGAAATCTGAGAATACATGCTTGTGCTGGTGACTAAGCAAGGTAAAGAAATTATAGAGCTCTGTAACAAGGGTCACATCAAACAGTAGCACTGGAGCATCACAGTACACATCACATCTTGGATTGATCTTAGGTTAGCTCAAACTAACCAACAGCTGAATACAGAAATGCCCAGGTTCCCTAGTCTTGTTAGTAGCCCTGCACTGTATGTGTCTAAGTACTCTTAAGTAGAAATAATGCCCTTAATCAGTTCTCACTCATGGTACAAAGAATATCAAAATAGCAGATAAATACAGCCACATGAAATGGCTCAGAGAAGATTTCACAAAAACTCTGGCTTAGAGTCTCGTAACACTGAAAAGGGATCTATCTAAAATAGCTGGTAATAGCTTAATGTCAGGTTTAGGACAACTTCCTTGCTATAGTCACAAAACAACTTGCTTACAGTACACGGTTTGCAAACATTTGAGAACTTCAAAATTATGTTACTGTTGGAACACATTCAGTTACTATACAGCCTTCTCCATTAGATACTTGCCACTAAGTAAAGGTCTGTTGAGCGTATACAGAGGAGGTAGATCTTCTATCTCTGCTATCCGCTGATATACTGCTCTGGACAGATGGTCCCCATGATATAAACTCCCCAAGATGATACTAGAGAAGTAAATTGGCTCTAAAAAGAGGCTAAGTAAGGATCCTTGAATACCCAACACATTCCACCTAGGGAGAAGAGGAAAAAAAATATTTTTAACAGAACAACAAAAGGAGACCATCTCAATGGACTAGAGATTCAGACTCTTTTATTGTTATTATAGCCATGTATCCAGCCAGAGTCTCACAGCACAGCTCTTCACCATGCCCAGGGGGCACACATTGTAACCTTGAATGTCAAAAGGTGCCGCCAATCTGCCATATGGCAGCAAAACCACCATTTCAGAGGCAAAGTCCATGACTCTGGCTCCCAACTGCCATAACTGGTGAGGCCTATCCAAATATCTTAGTGTAGGGAGAGGGATGAAATCTTGCCAGCTGAAGGAATGCCAGTCACTCTTTAGCATGAAGGGGACACTCATGACTTCAAAAGAGATCCGTCAGGGAGAAAGTCCCTTTCCTAGGGTCAGAATACAAGAAAGACAGGACATTTCCAAAGATTGTCCTTCTCCCCCTAAAAGACAATTTTGTCCCCTTCACCCACAAATTGCCTTTCCCCTCTTACTACTTTATATGGAAAAAAGTGCAACTCTATAGCTACTGCGGTATCTATGGCTCTGCATAGGGCAACATTTATATTCATGTTCAAAAGCATCAGGATTAAGATGACTGCCAAGTATTTAAAAGACTTTAAAAACCACAATCCCCATGCTAGGGTATTTGAACCAGTCTTGTCTTGCAGCGTCCCTGAAGAATACTTTGGCTGAATTACTATATCAAATTTAACCATAATGGTGTCCAAGTGAATGAAAAAACAGGGGAGGTACGATTAGGTTTCCTCTGGTGCCCTTGCATAGCAACTAGCTACAATTGCAGTTTTTGTGCTCATCTGAGCATAGGGCTTGTGGTACCACTCTTAGTAAGGTGCCAGGAACAAACTGGGACAGCCAAGAGAAGCAGACTGGAGGTACAGTACTACTTGGAGCTCCTGAGGGGTGGCACAGCTCCATAAGCAGAGATCAGAGGCTATCGGGTAGAACTTAAGACGTTGCTAAAAAGTGCAAAAGAAATAACTCTATAAGAGCTTTGTAAAATTATTAAAAGCTCAAAGCAACTATTTACTCTCATAACCTTACTATAATGAGGATGGAAATGAAAACACCATATATTAGTTTACCTACTTGTCATTAAAAATGTTTGTCCGGGGCTAGGGGGACAGCAAGTAGTATATTGCAGTAATGCAAAACATGTAAGGGAAAGATTAAGGCACATTTTATATTATACTATCCTTAGATTTGCCAATAAAATATTGCAATATAAAAATAAAGGAGTTGTAAGAAAATCTATTTCATTCGTTTTAAAGCTAAACAAGGTTTACACCACACATATGTAAAAGAGCATATTGATGATCATCTTTATATGTGAGAAGTCAGTCACAATTTTAGAATCAGACCCACTGAGAATATTTGTAGACTTTACCAGAATGAGCATATTGTTGGCGCAAGCAGATATTTAGATGGCATTTTAAAGCGGCAGCACTTGTGAAGCCTGGGTTCAGCTGGACCCCAGGCTCCATGAGGGTGCTTCCTCTTTGAAATGCACAAGAGCGCCCGCTGGGGCACTCCTGCCAAGATGGCACGCCTGCATGCAGCCCGGAGGCAGCGGGAGTTCCCACTGGCCCCGGGCTGCACATGATGTTCCGCATTCCTCCTTTGAAATGGACAAGAGCCCCAAAAGGGGCTCTTGTCCATTTCAAAGGAGGAATGCAAAAGTGCCTATCGACTAGTCGAATAATGGATGGAAATTCCATCCACTACTCAACTAGTAAATTAATCGTTAGTTAACATCCCTAGCCTGGGGATTATAGTGGATGAGAAGCTGGATACGAGTCAACTGTGTGCCTTTGTTGCAAAGAAAGCTAATGACATATTGGGTTGCATTAACAGAAGCACTAAAGCGACTGTTCCTATCTATTCAGCACTGGGGAGGACACATCTGGAGCCGTGTGTCCACTTTTTGGGGCCCTCTCTACAAAAAAAAAAAAAGGTGTTGACAAATTGGAGCAAACCCAGTGGAGGGCAACGAAAATTATTACGATGCTGGGGCGCATGACTTATGAGGGTGAGGGTGAGGCTGAGGGAACTGCTCTTATTTAGTCTGCAGAAAAGCGAGGGGGGGGGAGAGATTGATAGACGCCTTCAACTACATTAAGTGAGGAGTCCAAAGAGGATAGAGAGATGCTGTTCTCAGTGCTGACAGATGACAGAACAAGAAGCAGTTGTCTCAAGTTGCAGTGTGGGAAGTCTAGATTAGATATTTTAAAAAACTATTTCACTAAGAGGGTGTTGAAGCACTGGAATAGCTTACCTAGGGAAGTGGTGGAATCTCCATCCTCAGAGGTTTTTAAAGGCCCGGACTGAGAAAGCCCTGGCTGAGATGATTTAGTTGGGGATGATCCCTCTTTGAGCAAGGGGTTGGACTAGCTGACCTCCTATGGTGTCTTCCAACCCTAATTTTCTATGACTCCCTATCACCACTCCCATTAAGATTTTATCATTGTTCATCTCATTATGTTTATATTTTCTCAGAGAAGCAGCAGTAGCGAATAAACACAAATGATGCCATTTTATTTAGAATTTTATATAGATACTGAATAGATCCAACAGTTATGAGTTTGGCATAGATTAAGGTAATTTGCTGGTGTGATTCAAGCTTGTAAGTTAGCTTTTAAAACTACAGAAAGGCTGATCCTACAATTCCTAGTGATGCAAGTAGGCCCACTGATTTAACTGGCTACTTCAACTGCACAAGGAAATGTCAGATTAGATTTCAGATCCAGTGATTAGTTCTGGTCTATCATAGAACATCCATCTTCATTATTAATGAAGTCCCATAAACACTGTAATGCAGTTTTTCACCTTTAATATCAGCTTTCCTGACAACTTGGGCTGGTTGAAAATTTTTCATTTGTCCCTTAATCTACCGATGTAGGATGACAGAGGACTGATGTAAAATACCACCTTCTTCGGAGTAGAACACAAGCATGTCTTCTTGGGTGATTCAGTTTTCCTTGGGATGTTATCCCTATGGAGCAAAGAATCATCGGCTACGTCTACACTGGCATGATTTTCCGGAAATGCTTAAAACGGAACAGTTTTCCATTGTAAGTATTTCCGGAAAAAGAGCGTCTACATTGGCAGGGTGCTTTTCCGGAAAAGCCCTTTTTCTGGAAAAGCGTCTGTGGCCAATGTAGACGCGCTTTTCTGGAAAAAAAAAGCCCCAATCGTCATTTTCGCAATTGGGGCTTTTTTGCGGAAAACACTACTGTGCTGTCTACACTGGCCCTTTTCCGGAACAGTTTTCCGGAAAAAGGACTTTTGCCCGAGCGGGAGCAGCATAGTTTTTCTGGAAAAGCAGCTGATTTCTTACAGTAGATCGTCAGTGCTTTTCCGGAAACTCAAGGGGCCAGTGTAGACAGCTCGCAGCTTATTCTGGAAAAGCGGCTGATTTTCCGGAATAAGTGGCCCAGTGTAGACACAGCCATCATGTTTGGAAGTGGAATATCTGAATTTTGAGAGATTTAAGTAGATGTAGGTAAGGTGAGCCAATCTGATGTATGTGATGGCCCAATAAGCTCACAGGAGAAGAATGGGCAGAGTCCAGCTACATGCCTTACCCTAGAGTTTTAGCCTGTGATGGCCACAAATCCTAAATCTCCAGGATCCAACATGGAACCTGGCATAACCAAACTCTGTCTCTGACATGTGGTCCCCCTTGCAGAGAAAAACCATACATTGCCACGTACTTATCTGTTACTAATGGCAGGGTGAATAGCTGGCCTAGCTCCCCACCATTATAGAAGTTGGTCAGAGATCTGCACTGAGTGAGCAGAACTGACCACTCCAAACTTCTTCACTGTGAAGACTGAAGAGAAGTCAAGAACGAAGATATAAGCACAAACGACTAGAGGCCAATTCCTAGAGGCTGACAGCATGCTTAACAGCTGAGGCAATGTCTCCACTTACAGGAGGATTGACGCTCTGGAGATTGATCTTCCGGGGTTTGATTTAGCAGGCATAGAAAATACCTGTTAAATTGAATGCTGAGAGTGCTCCCATCGACTCCAGTAGTCCTCGCGGTGCGCTGAGTACTCCTTGCTGAGGATTGAAGCTCTGACTATTGATCTTCCAGGGTTTGATTTAGTGCATCTAGTAAAAACCCACTAAATCAAACACTGAGGTACCCCTGTCGATGCCAGTACTGCTCCGCTTAAGGTACGCTGACTCCAGCTACGTTATTGACCTGAATTTTCCTGAAATTTCCCTGAGGCTGTCACACTTTTCAGAGGATACAGCCAGGGTTGCCAGGTGTCCAGTATTGACATGCACAGTCTGGTATTTTTGCCTCCTGTCGGGTAAAAAAAATTGAGAAAATACCGCACGCCTAAAATGTCCAGTACTTTCTGATTTTTTCCCAGCCAGGAGGCAAAAATACCTGATACCTGGGTGCTTACCTAGTTCCGCAAGGGAGCTGTCTGGCACAGAACGGGGAGACAAGATGGTGGACTGCTACCGGCAGCCTGTTAGGGCCAAAAAGTATTACTTAAAGGGGCTTTTGTATTACTTGTGGGATAAGTCTTGTATGTAATATATGATAATTATTTTTCTTGGGCCTGAGCCTCACTGAACGAATGAGAATTCTGTCAATAACTTCAATGGGAGTAGAATCAGAACATCTAATCTTTTGTGGTGGGTGGAGGAAATGATGGTCTAGGCAACAAGCTTGATCTGTACCCTCTACATTCATCTCAGGACTCAACTAATAACAGATTGAAACAAAATGCTGTCAACATGACTGAAAACAGTTTAGAATTTCCATTCATCCAGATATTCAGGCTATGCATAAAGTAGATATTAAGTACACATTTCAGTGATGTATGTTTTAGGGTGCTAACGGTAACCAGGGTCCTAATTTCAGAATAAAACCAGAATAGGGAAGAATAGCAAACACTTAATATCTTACCTAGCTATCTTGTCACTGCAAGACATGGTAAGCAGTCTTTCTCCCTGTAACACTCCATCCCAAGTCTGGATTGTAGTAGTAGATCTGACAGGAATTGTCCCTTCTCCAGATTCTATTTTTGTCCGGAGCTGTCCTCTTGCTTTACGATTTGGATGTCTGTCTCCCTGATCTAAGTGACAAAAATTGTTTTAAGTCAATTAAGAAACAACTGTATAGACGGTGTTGATTATGACCTGAGAGAAGGCAATGCATTTTTATGCTGTTAACCATCTTGGAAAAGGTCACAAAGATGGATACCAATTTCTATTACTCATATTGCTTCAGCATCGAAGCTCATTCTCGTATAAAATATTCTCTACAATAGATATGTCATTAAATGAAGCTCTTCAAGAAAGAATATCTTAGATAAAGCATTTAGTTCTGAAGTTGAGTTGTGTGCATTTCGATGCTAGAATGAAATTAACACGTCAGTGTAATTGTAGCCATGTTGGTCTCATGATATTTGAGACAAGGTGGATGAAGTATTCTCTATTAGTGAACCAATGCTTTCACCAGCAGCGGTTGGTCATATAAAAGGTATTACTTCACTCACTGTCTCATTAACGAATCAGAAATTGAGAGAAGACCAACAGAAATTATTACAAGGCAGTAATAATGAGGCAACACCCAATGAGTTACAAAAAGACACTTGGGCTATGTCTACACTCACGGCTTCTTGTGCCAGTACGGCCGTTCTTGCACAAGAATCTGCAGAGCGTCCACACTGCCCGCCCGCTCTTGCGCAAGTAAATTTACAGTAGGGCGTGGTAAGAGAGGGCTCCTTGCGCAAGAGCTACGCTCTTTTGTAACAGGTGTAAGCTCT
>JANRFK010006693.1:340749-374440 GCA_030068395.1 Apalone spinifera
GATGGACCTTTGGTCTGACCCGGTACGGCCTTTCTTATGTTCTTATGTAAATAAATAAATAAATAAATATATGCCCTCGGCATGTGCTGCAAGTATCATTGTGGCCCCTGGGGCTTCCAAAGTTGAATAGTCCTGATTTAAAGGAATCGTGGTAACTTGACATGCTTTCCAGAGATTGCTGCAGCACAGGAAAGGAGCCAAACCACAATGGCACATTAAAAGAGAAATGAGAAGCAGACACAGTAAGTGCTGAAGATCCTTTTTATTTTTAAAAAGGGAATGAAGACAAAGTAATCTGCAGTACTACAACCTTTTACAGGTGTCATGAAAGTGTGGGGGGGGGGAGTGGAGAGAGAGCAGTGGTTTTGCAGGGCCATAGGGGAATGTCCATTCCTCTCCGCATTTCGGACAAAATTCCTTTTCTGGGTGTATATGTGACCATGTCATCCTCCCTTAGTTGAAGGATGCCTTCTCCCCAACTCCAAAACTGTCATTACATCCCACACTTGCTAAATAGAGAAGGGTGTATTTAGATTAGCTGCAGTATTACCACTTTATGTGTCAGGCAGCCCCCAAGCACGTCTATTAAACTTGGGAACAGACTGTGCTAACTCTTATGCACCATCCATCCTCTTAACTGCCGTCTTTATTTAGATGTCTTAAGTCACATTTTTTACAATCTACAACCTATCCTGAAAACGATCCCTCCATGGGCAGTTGCTGCAGACCCCAAGCCCCACCCCATCTGCTGAGGCGCCAAACTCCATGGGGAAGAGAGCAAGTGGGGAAGCACACTGAGCATGTCATTCTGGGAGGAGGCAGGGCAGTGTGCCGAGCCTGCCCCAGCCTCCCTGGAGCATTGGGAAGTAGAAGAGAGGGGGAACAGCTCCCCCACCTCCCCAGAGCACCAGGAGAGGGGAGGGAGCCATGTGGCACGGTCCTTGAGCACCTGTGGCGGCAGAGGCCACACCGTTCCAGCCTCCCCAGCCAGGAGCACAAGGAGGGCGGGGATTGGACAGCAGCAACACTCCGCCCCCAGAACACCTAAAACAGGCTTTCTGGGGGCGTAGTGTGGGCATGGCCATGGCTTGGGAAGGCAAAATCTTACCCCATCTAGGCCACTGGATACTTATGAATCCCTCACTCCCACGGGTCTTGGGAAACAGGCCAATCCTCGCCTACACACCACCTCCTAAATCACAGGTGGAAAACCTTTTTTGGGTTGCAGGTCACTGATCTACAGAAAAAAAAAAAATCAGTCATGGGCCGCAGACAAGTGAGAAGCAGACACGCCCCCTTCAACAAACCCTGTTGACAACTCAGTCCACGTATCTATACAAGCAACACCATTACAGGACCTAACCACATAAGCCATGTCATCGGGGTCATACAACTACACATCCTCTAATGTCGTGTTTCTCAAACTGTGGGTCCTGACACCCCGGGGGGTCATGAGCAACTTAGAGGGGGGGGAGTTGCGGTATCACCAAGTTTGAGAACCCCTGCTCTAATGTAATATATGTCATCAAGTGCCAGCAATGCCCCCATCATGTATACTGGCCAAAGTGGACAGTCTGCAACAAAATGAGCTCAAAACTAGCTACAAAAATAAAGGGAAACAAGAAGACTTTCAATAAATATATTAGAAGCAAAAGGAAGGCCCAGGACACGGTAAGTCCATCGCTCAGTGAGGAGGGAGAAACAATAATTGGAAATTGCAGATGTGCTTAATGACTTCGTTGTTTAGGTCTTCACCAAGAAGTCTGATGATGAAGGAATGCCGAACAAAGTGAATGCACTAGTTGGAATGGGGTAGGTTTAGAAGATAAAATAAAAAAAGAACAAGTTAAAATCACTTAGAAAATTTAGGGTCTGCAAGTCACCAGGGCTTGATGAAATGCATCCAAGAATATTCAAGGAGCCAATACCTCAAGTTTCAGATACCTCTTCTATCATGTTTGAAAAATCATGGAAGGCAAGAGAGATTCCAGAAGACTGGAAAACGGCAAATGTAGTGCCCATCTAGAAAAAGGGAAATAAGAACAACCCAGGAAACTACAGACCAGTCAATTTAACTTCTGTGCCAATGAAGATAATGGAGCAAGTAATTAAGGAATTCATCTGCAAACACCTGGAAGATAAGATGACAAGCAACAGCCAGGATGGGTGCTGGGGACAGCATCACTCCACCCACCCTACCCATGCTTCTGACCAGGGAGGCTGGAACTGTGTGGCCGCCTCCCTCCCCCTGTGCTCTGGGAGCCACGCTGCACGGCCTCCTCCCCTCCTCCAAAGTTCTGGGGAGGCCGGGGAGGCACACTGCACATATGTCTCTCCCTTGCCTCTCTTCTCCCCCGTGTTCCGGGGAAGCTAAGGCATGCTGCCCCATCTCTTTTCCCCTCCCTTGTGTTCTGGGGAGGCTGGGGTGCACTTGGCACACTTTGCCTCCTCCCCTCCCCGTAGGGGATGAAGCCTCAGCACAGGAGGCAGGACTGTAAGTGGGTTTGGGGGCCTACCTTCCCCAGCCCCAGCTGCACCAACCACTCATGTCAGCACTTCTGAAAATTAGTCTATTTCTGTAGGTGTCTAAATACAGACTACAAAGCCTAACAGTAGGCACTCATTTTTAAAATAGTTTGCCCAAGTTTTTCATTATCGTTTTTCTAAAATATGATCATGAATGCAGACTACAAAATGGAAGTTATTCTCTGTACAAAACTTAGTAGTATACTTAAATTGCATGTCTACATGCATATACATTATTTCATATGCTCTCATAATTCACGTTCTCTCTAAAAGTTAACTCTCCTCCTCACAAATTATTGATTATAGCAACACAGTACAGGCTATAATCAGTGCTGGCTGATTAATTGTGCTAAGGTTATTTACAAAATAAGTTAAAAAGACACTGGGTAATGCTGAAATATCAGGACCACAGAGAATTATCTTTATACAGCAAGGCTTTTGCTCAAGCTATAATATCAGTTAATCTTTCTGCTGTACTTAATATAAACCTCAACACCACTGGAAATGGGATTATAAATCACATACACAGTTCAATTTGTGGAAAGTAACCATATAAATAGAAAAGGCATATGAAGACGAAAATCAGCATTTTCTTTCTAGGAACAACATTAAGTGTAACCAACACCTAAGCAGGGAATGTGATTCTATCTTTTGTAAATGCATAGCTAGCATGTTAGTGACCTATTTATAGAATCTCTTATGTAAAATGAAAGCCCTGAAAAATGACTGGAAGAAATCCAGGCAATAATGCTTTTTATTTTTAGAACAAGGTGACTTAGACCTTGTTTATTTGCCAAGAACATACGTGAAATATCTTAGAATGGCAACTTACTTCCAGGAAAGCTCAGATATCAGAATGAACTCTCATCTATGCCCTCATTCCCATGCATGTTGACCAATGCAAAGTTCTCTTTTCTGGCATTGAAGAAACCTCAGATTGTCCCATTTCTATTAACTCAAAACGCTGCTGGAAAGACTTTATTCTGACATCACCTCAACCATGCATCTCACACATCCCTTTTGCATTCCTACTTTGGCCCCCCGCACTCCACTGCATCAATCAAAAAACTGCTTGTCTTTCTTTCCAAGGTTTTTCATGGCCTATCCACACAATTATATCATCTCATCTTCATAGAGTCACTGACATCTGCTCTCTTTGAGCCACAAATGGTACCATTCTTGTTTGTTCGTTTATATTTTTTCCCCCCCAACCAACCACTTAAACATTCTCTTCTATTCTGCTTCTCCTGCAAAGCCATCACTTTGACCTTTCTTCAAATCCTCCCACTTTATTCTCCTCTGGCACTATGTGATGTTCAGTAGCAGCCTAACCATCCCCAGAACTGGGTAAGTTGTTGTGGAGTGAGATTCCACAATTAGGAGCCTGCAGACCTCTTACTGTTTGTTTCCAGGAATCAGGAAGCATCATAGTTACAGACCTTTTAACTATCATGTTCAAGATTGCTTAAGTAAAGGCTTGGAAGTAGTACTAATTGCAGAGTCTCCTGCACTGGCAAAACAAAACAATTTTTAAAGGAAATGTGTCTAATGATTAATGGCATTCATTAAATCTTGGGATTTATGAGAATTTCTAGGTTGTACTGCTGGCTGTCTCGACCAGCGATGTAGGCAAAATTTAAATTTTACATGCATCAATTTTCCCAAATGTAATATGAAGTAATATTACCTAATTACATCAGACGGCGTTGTGGAAATTAATATTTGTGAATATTTCCTACAATAAATATATATTGGTATTTTTTAGGTTTACTTTTTAAACTAAACTGAATGAGCAAACAGCAATGAGTTAAAAAAACATTGCAAGGGGACCAAGATGGTTGTTAGTTGAATACGTAGTAGCTGGTCACGAAGTATATTATGAGCTAAACAGAAATCCGAGGTGCTTGCGCCCTGCTGTATTATTTCTGGTATACACAGAGCAAATGCACGAAGTGGACTGTCACTGTTGTGCTCAGGGAAACAAGCACTAAGTGCTGGGATCACCGTCACACAGGCTGCAATGTCACACAGTTCTTCAATGGCTGCAGAATTTTCACATCAGGAAAGCCACCTTTCTGGAACTGCATGGCAGCTCAAGGACATCAGAATGAGAGCTGCACTCCTGGTGGAGAAGTGGATGACCATCTCTGTATAGAAACTGGCAAGTCCAGATTGCTACTTGTCAGTTGTGATTTGATTTGAAATCCAGAAATCCACTGTTGGGGCTGCATTAACCTAGTGTGCAGATTCATTAATTGCATTTTGCCACAAAGGACTGTGACTCTTGGAAATGTGCATGAAATAATGGGTGGCTTTGTAGCCAAGTGAAAGATGGCATGCATATCTGGACCATCTTGCAACAGAGTACTTCAATAGAAATGGGATACTTTATGGTATTGCAAGTGCTTGTGGATCACTGCAGGCATTTCATTAACATCAATGCATGGTAGTTCAGGAAGGTCCATGGCGCATGCATCTTCATGAACACTTCAAAACAAAGAAAGTTTCAAGTAAGGACTTTCTTCCCAGACCAGAGGACTCCAACAGCGGATGTTGAATTGTCCCAGAAATGCTCGGAGACCCAACGTTGCCCTTATTATTGTAGCTCATGAAAACACACACAGGAAACCTGGACAGTAGTAAGGAATGTCATTAACTGGATGAGCAGATGCAGAAGGACTATCAAATATACATTTGGCATATTCAAAGCCTTATGGCTGTGTGCTGGTATACACACACCCTTTCCTGAGAGGGGAGGTTTACAGGAGTGTGTGGACAAAGCTGTTATTTGTTAAGCCAGTCAGAGACTTAATTCAGTCTGTCTCTGTAGGGCAGTGCAACCTAATGACCAGAGTAAGGGATGGCCCCTTGGTCACTGGGCAGTACAGCCTAATGGACAAACTCTATAGAGCAACCCCTATGTTGCAGGACAGCAAGGCCTAATGGTCTATAAACAAGGGGGTGGTCACCAGAATAAGAGGATGGGGAGGAAGAGGACTCCAAAATGATCTTTGCAAAGTGACTGCAAGATGTTTGACAACTTTAAAGAGAGTGGGTGGTTGGGAGAGAGGCCTGCCTCTCAGACAAGGCAATAAAGGGATGCTGGGTCAGGGCATTTAACACAAAGTTTATGTACCAAGAAGGAATTGGTTGAAGAGATTTCCACCCAGTGTCTGAACCCTTTGTTCAGTTGTTTCTCCCCATGGAAAAGTACTAGTTTCAAGATGGATTCCAGCACAACGTGGCATGATCATGTATCTTTCTAGGACCAACTACAGTTTGGGCTTACAGGACAAAAAAGACCATTCAAAGGTTGTTAGTTTGAGTACTGAGTTCTGAGTCATTGTAGTGGGGCAAAGTGGCCACCCACTGACTACAAGGGGGAGGAGCCCCTCCCCGAGATCTGGTGAGCAGCACCTGGCCTCAGCAACCCACCTGATCAGAAGCAAGGCAGCAGGGCTGGGGACATAACAGACCTGTCTGAGATGCCAGTCGGAGCCAGAAGCCTCCCTGGCACATCCAAGCAGGAGCTGGGCCTAGGAGAATCTGAGAACTGGCCTGGGCCACTGAGCCCCCAATTAGACAAGGACTGCTTACCTGGCTGGGGGTTCCAGAGCACCGAAGCCCAGAGGACCTGCACCGGACACAGGTACTACGCAAGGAAGAGAGTAGAAAAAGCCCAGGGTAAGCCGACCACCGTTTGGCTGAGCCAGAATCGGATCAGCGTGTTGCAGTCCGGATCCCCACTGACTCAGCAGCAGACTGCTCTGCTGCTACTACGGCCTTGAGCTGGGACCCAGTGGAGTGGGTAAGCCTGGATGGCAGTCTCCTCACTTGGCTGTTCCAGAACAGTAGCCCACATCTGCCAGACCCCTACCCGAGTCAGGAGATCTGACTGGGTCTGTTCCCAAATAACTCAGAAGAGGAAAGTATTCACCTTGATGCAGTAATAACAGTTCTTCAAGATGTGTCCCCCGTGGGTGCTCCACTGTAGGTGCTGGGCTCATCCTGGCACTGCAGATCGGAGTTTTGAGCAGCAGTAGTCAGCCGGACCATGCATGCGCGGTAGACATCTCACAGTGTTCGCAACGTTTTGCATATGCGCATGATCTGGCTCCTGCCAGTTCCTCTCGTCCACCCAAGTGGCTGAAAAAAACCCACAAAAGAAGGACAAGAGATTCGGGAGCAGGGAAGAGGGTGAATAGTGGAACACCCATGAGGGGACACACCTCAATGAACCATCGTTACTGCACCAAGATGAGTAACTTCCTTTTCTTGATGTCTCCATGGATGCTCCACTATAGGTGACTGTGTAGCAGTACTCGAGAATGCCTGGACAGCAGGTTCTGGAGTCATGGTTAATATGGTGTCAAAAGTACTGCTGAGGCTAATGAGGAGACCTCAGCCAAAAGATGCACAGTCTCGTAGTGCTTCATGAAAGTGTCACTAGATGACCATGTGGCTGCATGACAGATGTCCTGAAAGGAACTACTCACAGGAACGCTGTGGCTGTAGCTACAGCTCTTGTGGAATGAGCCTTTGGTTGGCATGGAAGAGGTCTACTGCGTATGGAATAGCAAGTGATTATAAACAAGACTATAAGCTTAATGATACGTTGGGATGACAGTGTTTCGCCCTTGGATCGATCAGCGAAGGAAACTATCAAATGTTCCGTTTTGCGGAAAACCAGAGTCCCATCAACGGAGAAGGCGAGCGCCTGGTGCACATTGGGAGTATGGAGAATTGCCTCTTGTGATGAGGCGTGTGGCTTAGGGTAAAAGGAAGGGAGGATTATTGGTTTGTTAATGTGGAACTCAGAGCACACTTTGGGGATAAAGGCTGGGTGGGGCCATAATACAACATCATATCTGTTGAATGTGATGTATGGTGGTACTGACATCAGAGCCACGATTTCACCTACTCTGTGGGCAGATGTTACAGCAAGCAAGACCACCTTCGGTGTCATCATTTGGAGCGACGTAGTAGCCAAGGGCTCAAAGGGTGGTCGACTAAGAGCATCCAGCATTAGGTCCAGGTTCCAGGGTGGAAGTGGGGATCTGTGAGGCCGATTAAGGTTTGTTAACCCTTTTAGGAACCTCTCTGTAGTTGAGTGGGCAAACACCGAAATGCCATCTATAGAGTGCTGGAAGGAAGCAATGGCTACACCCAACTGTTTCAAGTAAAGGATATACTTGAGGATCTGGTGAAGAGGTGCTGAATATGGGTCGCTCTCATTAGCAGAACACCACGAGGCAAACCTCCGCCATTTAGCGAAGTAAGTAGCTCGGGTGGTCTCTTCTACTGTGCATCAAAAGCTCTTTGACCTGTGCTGAGCAGAGATCTTCAGATGTGCAGAACCGGCTAGGAACCAGGCGTTTAGGTGCAGGGTCTGGGGCTGCAGGTGTAGGAGGAAGCCGTGGTCCTGGGTCAGCAAGTCTTGTAGATTGGGAAGAATATATGGCGGATATACAGACATTCAGTGGAGAAAAGGAAACCAGGGCTGGCGGGTCCAGGAGGGCGCTACAAGGATCAGCTCGGCTCCATCTGTGTTGATTTTCTCGACAACCCTGGGTATAAGTATGACGGGGGAAATGCATATAGGAGGGGGGGCCCCCAAGTGAGGAGAAAAGTATCTCCCCAGGATCCCTGACCAATGCCTGCCCCAGAGCAATAATATCAGCATTTCGTATTTTTGTAAGTGGCAAAGAGGTCTATTAAAGGGAAACCCCAGTGACTGAAAATACATTGGAGTATGTCACTGCGGAATTCCCACTCATGCGAAATGTCTGCTCAGGCAGTCCACAGTAGCATTGTTGACGCCAGTTAAGTACGATGCTATTCAAGTGGTCTTGCTGCGAATGCACCAATCCAGAGGCGCACTGCGTCTGCACAAAGGGATCGAGACCGAGTGCCACCTTGGTGATTTATGTAGTACATTGTGGCGATACTGTTGGTGAATGCTCTGACTGTGGAGTCGCAGATGTAGACTGTCCTGAGTGCCAGAAAATGTATGTGGAAAGCTGCCTCTCGTGATGACCATCGGCCCTGTATAGACATGCCGTACACATGGGCACCCCACCCAATGAGGGAGGCATCAGTGGTAATGTGGGCCAAAAGTTGAGGACGGTGATGATGCCTACCAAGCGTTTGTGTGACTCGATCCAACATTTGAGGGACATGCAAAAATTGGCTAAAGAAGTCACTGTTTTGTGAATGTGATGTCTTGTCGGAGCATACATGGACGCTATCCAGTGTTGAAGACAGTCGAAGTGTAGTCGACCATGGATGACTACATAAGTTGTGGCCACCATATGGCCCATTAGTTGTAGGCATGTGAGTATTGGAACAGCAGGACTGGAGATTAGTTAAACAATCAGGTCTCGAATGGCTTGGAACCTTTGGATGGGTAAGTAGGCTCATGCTGTGGTGGAGTCGAGATGAGTGCCTATGAACTCCGAAGTTGGAGCGGGTTCGAGCGTGGATTTCTGATCGTAAATAATGTGGCCGAGGGAATCGAAAGTTTGTCTGCCTATTGCTATCATATGTTGTGTCTCCATTGAGGAGCCACCTTTTAGAAGGCAGTCGTTGAGGTAGGGGAAAATTATAACACCCCGTCAAACAAGCATGCTGTCACTACCGCAAGGGTTTTTGAGAATACCCTAGGAGCAGAGGCAAGGCCAAAAGGAAGGACCTGATACTAAAAATGCTCTCTGCCTACTATGAAGTAAAGAAATCATCTGTGGGTGGGATGGATGGTGATATAAAAGTAGGCATCTTGAAGATCAAGGGCTGCAAACTAATCCCTGTCGTCTAATGCCAATATTATCTATGCAAGAGATATGCATTTTGAACCATTGTTTTTGGAGATAACAGTTGAGCTTTCGAAGATCGAGTATGGATCTCCACCCTCCTGTTTCCTTTTGAGTGAGGAAATAGCAGGAATGGAATCCTTCCCTTGAACTCGCCCAGTACTTTCTCTACAGCTCCGATGGAGAAGAGACAATGAACCTCTTGTTTTAGCAAGTTCTCATGAGAAGGGTCCCTGAAGAGAAACGTGGTAGGTAGGGTGGTTGGAGGCAGAGAAAGGAAGGGGATGGTGTAGCCAGATGACATGATCTTCAGAACCCAGCCATCGGACTTGATGGTGGATCATTGATGGTAAAATGGTCACAGATGGTGGTGAAATATGGGTGAGGCATGACCAGTTGGACTGGCAATGGCAAGTGTTTGCAAGCCCAACTGAGAAGTCAAATCTGCTTGATTGGGGGTGCGGTTGATCTGATTGTGCCCTCTTTAGGGTGTTTGCCTTGCTCATGGCTAGTCGAAACCATGTTGCTGTTGTATGAATAGTTGTGGCACCTCTGATAAGGCATGTAACACCTGCATCCGTATGGAAGCAGATACATACCGAGAGTACGGAGAGCAGTGCATGAATCTTTGCTCTAATGTAGGACCTCAGCTGTTTTCTCAGCAAAGAGCTTCTGTTTGTCAAACAGGAGGTCCTCGACCTTATTCTGTAGTTTTCTTGGGACTCCGGCCATTTGCAACCAGTAAGCCCTCCTCATCACAATTGCGGTAGCCATCAAACGGGCGGCTGTACCCGAGATGTCTAGCGCAATCTGGAGACCTGCCCTGGTGGAGGCATAGCCTTCCTGGACAATGGATTTTAGGATCCGTTTCTTGGAGTCCAGTAGGTGTTCCATAAGCGTTTTAAGTTTTGTGTAATTTGTCAAATCACGATTTTGACAGAGTGCAGCATAGTTAGCAATACAGACTAATGTTGTCGCCAAAGAGTACACTTCCCTCCCAAATACATCCATTCTTTTGCTGTCCTCCTCAGTTACAGCATTCTTACACTTAGGGGCCTTGGGCCTGTTTTGCGCAGCATCTACAACCAAAGAATTGGGCTGGGGATGAATAAATAAAAATTCCATCCCTTTCGACGGGACAAAGTATTTCTTGTCCACCCTTTTGTTTGTCAGCTTATTGGTTCTTGTGTTTGATCAACAGACTTTCAACATGAGAATTAAAGTTTATGGGGCATTTGCCAAGGAACCAATAAAACGAAGGACTCTGTAGAAAAAGTTATGAACCTTTGTAACACTGTTTCATGTTGGAGCATGACATATTTTGTATGACCCTTTAACTCTTGATCTCGGAAATTAATATAACAGGACTATAAAGAGCATGGTTTAGCAAAATATGCATGACTATAGTTCTACTTTTGCTCTCCTGTTCCCAAGAATGTCAATGGGAGTTTCTCTGCAGGCTTTAAGTTGAAACAGGATAGGGCAGTAAGGGTCAAATTTTCATGATGGCTGCCAATGACAGAAATATCTGACTGGTGCCATAGACATTAGAAATTCTGGATTACAGATTTCAGAAACAGAAGCATAAAATTAAGCCATACATCACTCCAAATCAGCTCTACTTGTGCACAAACCCAAACGTAATCAATTTTCAAACTAATGGCAAATTTGATTCAGATTACATTCTGAAAAAAGAATAATGTTTTGATTTATCATGCCTTCTAATCAATAACATTACTTAAAACAATTCACTATTTTGTAACAGTCTTCTAAAATATAAAAATGTACTGGTAATTGATTTTGCCATGGAAAAGACTTAAATCTAAATTACTGTTCATTGGAGACCTAAGACCAAAAAACCGTCACCTTGATAAATACCCATTTCCTATTCAGTGGTGTCAAAAGTAAATAAATGTTCAAGAACAAAATAAAATCATTATACTGGCATATGAAGAATTACATACAGAACCAAAATACACATTTAGAGAAATCTGAGTCCCAATGACAAACATCCACTGAATTCACTGGCATCAGGATTTGACTCTCTAAAAATCCTACACAATAAACCAAGTCTTACTAGAAGGATTTCTAAACTCGTGTAGATATTCCACGTTTGTTTGGGTTTTTTAAGTTAAGTGTTCATTGCTTTGATAAAAAAATATTTGTTGAATCCTTAACTACTCTATCTTCATTAGCACTGTATACATTGCTTTATTTCTTCGTCCCTATACAATTATTCATAGAGCTTCTATATTCCTTCCATACACTTACAGTTTAGCTAAAACAGATGCATTAATTTACACAATTGTTCTATCATGTGATCAGACTACTTGGATCAAAACTAAAAGAAAAACATGAACAGGACTTGATTGTACTTTCCTATGAAATATTCATATTTTAAAGACTTTTTATTATAAAGTCATTTCAGGATCAATTTGAATATACGTGCAGTAAGAAATATGCACTTCATGCAATACTATTATGCCAAAGAGCTTTCAGAACCTGAAAGATGGGTAATGATCAGTGATTTTAGTGAAATCCGGCAGGTGACAATGCACAGAATTCTAACCAGATTCAAGTTGTCTTGATACATTATCATTATCTTCTTTTTCTATAGGCATGATACAATTCCAGTGAAGCTGTCTGGATGTGGCCCTTTAATTTTTCCCTTCATTTTTCCCCCACCACAACCTATTCTAAAATATAATACAATATTAATTTTTGAAAGCACTGTGAAAAAAATTTTCTAACAAAAGATAGGAGTAAAGAAAAAAATACGTAAATGTTACTGGCTTAGCAGGGATTTGGAGTAGGGTGCAGGTTCCATAAGATATAGCGAACATGCCCCGCTCTTGATATACTCAGCTTTATTAGTGATTTGGGTTGAGTTACTAATTTTTTTATACAAATTCATGATTACTTATGAAATCTAAAAGTTGAAAAACCTAATTCCAGTTTGAAAGCCATTATTCTTCTCTATACTGCTTCAATTAGTACAGTCTTATGCTATATTTTTCAGATATAAATATGATCTCTCTATTAGGGTCATTACAGTTATTGTAGTTAATTTCTTCTGCAGAGGGTTGTATTTGCTGCAATATTCTATAATACAAATAACATTTGACAACAATGGTGGTAATTCTAAATGCATTAGACACCAGCCATATTGATCAACCAGATACAAAAATGACATCCAGAAGAGTTACAGATTCTGACAGACAGAAACAGTATCAGAAAAATAATATTAACAGGAGCAAAATTACAACTTTCATTTATATGTGCATGTGTGTGCACTATTATATAGATTATGTGTGAGTGCACAATATATTAAATGTTCTGTTTTTCCAAATCTTATTCCCCAGAGATAATTCACTATTTTCCAATTGTACATAGATAGAAACAGTACAAAATATTTCAAAAATGATAACGAAGCTATAACATGGTTCTCATTAATTCACGGTTCTCATTAATTCACTTTGTTTTCAAGAGATGTGAAGCTAGTTGGCAGATTTTAAGGAATAAAAAGAACTCCTACTTTACCTAATCTGAATATATTAACTTGCAAAGGTGTATTTAGGTGAATATCAATGCAATCTAAAGAGATTTCAATAACTTGGATACTTTACATATTTTCATACAAATTTAGTAAAAAGAGAAAGGAGACTTGTACTTGTTCAAGGTAGGCTTATTTTAAGACAGAAAAAGCTCATTTTTAACCGATTAATGAATATCCATTGACAAGACTGATAGCTTATCGGACACATGAAACTATACATTAAGCATGTAAAACAAGCAGTAAAATACAAAAAGCTATGCAACTGAAAGACTTTTGCATATTTGTCTAAAAATAATTAATTTGAAAGCCTGAAAGCTAAGTGAAATATATAATACTGGAAAACTGATTTCCATTTAAAGTTCATTGCTTTTGGTGTTCAATACTCAAACATAAAAAAAGAAAATCTGTAACACTTTTTAAAGATATATATGAAAAATTTTAGTTTTTAGTACTGACATTTCAGTATAATCTAAGAACACTTCTACATTGTATTTTCTAGTTATAAAAGCTCACCAATATTGTTTTGAAAGTACAAAAATTCATGCAATACCTTTCCTCTCAGAACGTCTCTTACGCCTCCTTTTATAGCGACGTCTCACAATGCTTAAGAAGGTGCCCATATTCAAAGTCCCAGTTAGAAGAGATGCCATGCAGACTAAGTGCTACAATCCGCTGCCAGTTCAGGTTGTCAAAGCACTAAATCTCACTCACTCTCAATAAGTCATTATTAATACAGTGATTATTTCACTAAGTCATGGTAGTAAGGATAACAGTTAACTCTGTTAACATGTCAGGACTACAAACTACAAACTGCAGGATTAACTGCACAGTACACTAAAGGCTGCAATTCATTCCTACTATCCGCAAGAGGCACATGTGACAATTAACCCTTAAATATTGTTTTGAAAATGACAGAGCAGTAGATTTCCAGAGAGGGGACACCCAATACACACACCAACTAGTTACAATTTGTCTTCTCTTAGCATTATAAAACGTAAATACTCTGTATCACTGTTGCAGTAAAAGTGAACAAAAACACACAGAAGGTTCCAAGACCAAGATTAACTCATAGGATATCTCTTCCTTTATGTGGACAATATATTCAAAGTATAATGTGGCAAAAAACCCAAAACACTACATCATAGGCACAAATATATTAATATTCCTGCAAGAATCTTTATTTTGGCTTCTGCTGACTAATTTTAATTGTTCCAACTTAATGAAACATTAGTATAGATTTAGCTTTCAATTTTACACAGGTAAATATGCATATAGCGTGTGTCCACACACACACACACACCCCCCCCAGAAGGCCCAGCCCTAGCTCAGGGCGGGGCAGCAAGAAAGCAGTCTAAACAACCTATACAATCGGGCCTCCTTGCTCAGGAGGGTTGCAGGCAGATCGCCAGCAATGGCGGAGAGGGGAAGGCTACCACTGAAGCAATGGGTGGCAGGGGGGCACAGGCCCATCAACTTCACCGTGCCGCGGCCCAGGGCCCTAGAGGCAGCAGTTTACTGCTCCTGGATCAGCAGGGGCTCCAGCCCAAAACATGCTGATCCGGGCATGTCTACGTCCATGCTGTCCCCTGGGCCGCTTCCCTCCTTCCCCTCAGCGCGTACCTGGAAGTCCTGTAGGTCTCCCATGGAGTCACAGGGATACAGGTCCATTGGCCACTCCTCAGCGGCTTGCAGGGTGTTTGGGAAGTCCGGGGAAGTCTACTGCTCCTCCAGGCCACTGGTGGTCCTCGCCAGCTCACCACCTCTCCAAGCATTTGCTCTGCCCCATGTCATGCAGAGGAGCCCTCTGGCCTCTGCTGTTCCTTTGGGCCACTGTGCAGCAGGGAGACCGGTGGCCCATGCCAGCTCTCCACCTCAGCATGCTTTCGCTCCCTTCCTCAAGGTATAGGGGAGCCCTCTGGCCTCTTCAGTGGTCGGTGCCTCACGGGCCTGGCTGATAGGCTTTTTCATCTCTCTGACCCCACCCCTTGGCTTCCGGGCAGGTAGCTCATTAGGGCCAGGTGTAGTCCACCTAGACTCTGGGAGGGGCGCCTCCCCTTCGGGGGTCAGTGGGTGGCCACTCCAACCCACTACAGTTAGATGGTGGTCTGACTACCCTTGATTCTTGGATATCACAGAACTATCATGGTTTCTGCCAAGATCACTACCCTCTCTCTCAGGAGTCAGTGGTAAATGCCCACACAAACCTGCTCAACGTAACAGGCTGGAAATTGAGTCAAGTTACTTCACAGTAGAGGATATTCTCCTATGATGTTGAATCTTTCTTGTTTAAGCACTGTCTGTATTAGCAGAAAGTGGCATACAAAGAATAGAGTTTGCTCTCATTTGCTTTACAGTAGCACCAATTAGGGATTTAAGCCATTAGCAGGCTATCCGATAAGCATAAGTTTATTGGATAGCCGACTAGTGATGCGACTAGTCACTTCCCCTCACTTGCTGCCTCTATCCGAGAGAGGTAGCAAGGGGAGGGGGAGCAGGAGCCAGAGCCATTGCTCAGGGGACCCGGCTTAAAAGGGCAGGGGAGGTAGAGGCACAGCAGTAAAGGGCGCAAGTGGGGACTGAAGCAGTCTCCGTTCACTCCGCTTCTGTTGCGATTCTGCTTTTGAAATGTACGACTGCCCCAGTGGGGCTCTTGTACTTTTCAAAGGCTCAGGCGCTGTTGAGTGGGCCAGTAAAGGAGATTTTATGCTCAGAAAGAGGGTGTTTGATTATAAAAACATCAGGGAAGGTTCAGTGCTTACTGAGTTGGAAAAGAAATCTAGGGCTGAAAATCAAACAAGAAAATTAACTAGAAGCTAGAACACTGAATAGAAATTCACCCTCACTAAGTTTTCACAATGAAGATAAGAGTAGACAGAAGGAAGAAAAGATAAATATTGAAATCAGTGGGAAGATAAGAGGTATGAAATTATTGGATATTTCTTACAGTCCCATTGAATGGTTTAATTTTGAGGCAGGTTGGGTTCAAATTTATATCTTGATAATTCTCAAGACCAATAATCACTTATTTTCTTAAGAGCTTCAGGGGGTAGCCGAGTTAGTCTGTTACAGAAAACAACAACAAATAAAGTGCTACCAGATCATTTGTTGTTATTTTCTTAAGTGAGGTATGGAATAACTAGATCAAAATAGAGAATTAGGTACAATGTCAAGATAAAATTGGAAACAAATGTAGCAAAAGGCTCTAACTTCATTTTACATTTTCCCTCAAACATATCTCCACAAATCAGTAAAAATGATAGTCTGTTTCACTGTCACTTGCAGGTTCAGTCACTATTAACTTGAGTCTACTCGCTCCCGCCCACATTAAACCAACTATGATAAAGGGAACACTGTCAAACAGATCATTTTATTCCAATTTGTTCTATTCCTTTTGCACAACAGAATAAAGGAAAATTATTTCAAATGTTTCATTACACTACCTTCCTGCTATTCTAAATAGCCAGCCAGCTCAAATGACTCTAAATCTAAGCCGTGTTACTACACTAAATTAGTACAATTGCTGAACACTGCAATAAACCAAATAACATTTGCATTGTATAACAAATGTTTTCATGACACTAGTGTAGAATACCTGAACAATACAGTAAAACACTGATTTAGTACACTCAACAATTGACTACAGACAAGTTTTGTTTAAATCCTGAAATACAGATGTAAAATCCAACAGCACCCTCTGCTGTTACAAGCTATATTCCAGCTGTAATTCTCCACTGAGTGACAAAAGCACTAAAATACTAGTTTTTATTTAAAAAATGTCTTTAACTTGTTATAGTAATAATGGCCAGAAAAACCTTAATCTGGAAAGAGTGCTTCAGGCTAGGGACGTTAACGTATAGTCATTTAAACGATTAACCGATAAGCCTGTGCCAGTGCCCATGGTTTTTAAGCTGGCTCCTCGCCCATGCTGCTTCCTGTGAAGCCGCTTGTCCTCCCCTGCTGCCTCCTACAGAGGCAGCAGCCTGTGGGGGTGGGGGACGGGGGGCGGGGGACGGAGGGGGGGCATTAGCAGGGAACTGCTGCCGCTGCTGCACAGCCTCTGTCAGCAGGGAGCTCAGGCCCCCCCACGGACAGGGGCTGCTACAGCCCCACACTGCTACCTCTGATACAGAGGCAGCAGTGCACATGGCAGGGGACTCCCTGGCAGTAGGAATAGGGGCTCCCTGGGAGTAGGCCCTGCCCCCGAGGAGTATTTTAGTAACTATGCAACCAATAGACATTTTGCAGCTACAGGATTACTAAATTAAACATTATCTAACATCCCTACTTCTAGCTGAAATGGCTCTTAAATGGATGACAAAATAGATATTAAAAAGGACAATTAACACTATTGCCAGGATTACATTTTAAAAACTATGTTAAAGCATTAACATTACAAAATTAACCAAACAAATAAGGAATGCTAAAGTTAAGGTTACAGTCAACCATGTTCCCATCTCTCTGAAATTACCACACAGCCTTTAGCCCCCCAATATGCTTCCAGATTAAAAAAAAATAGAGATGTAGGGCTTGGTACCAAGCAGGACCATTGAGGGGGCAGGGGGCTGGGAGCAGCTGCCCCAAGGCCTAACTATTTAAAAGGGCCTGGAAATCCCAGCTGCTGCTACCAAGGCAGTGGCAGCAGCAGAAGTTCCAAGCCCTTTAAATCACCACTGGAGCTCTGGGCAGGTGGACCAGGCAGTGATGAAGGACTGGCTGGGAGAGATTAGCCCCAGCTCCACCCCCTTCTGACTGAAGTTCCCACCCTTTCTGGGGGTCCAGAGCCAGCCCCCAGACATACATCTTACGCAGAGGCTTGGCAATTCTGTTAACTGTCCTGGTACCAGGAAAGCGACATTTTGGAAGTGTGCTACCATAGCCAAGGATGACATACCATTTCAGTTGGAAAACCACAATACTCTGTATCTCTGCCTGAGTATTAGGGATGTTCAAGTGAAACTGTGTACACCATTAACCCATGAGCCTGGGCTTTACTGCCACCCTGTGTGTAACAGTAATAACTGAAATTTTCAGCTTTTACATGGTTACTTATTTAAATGCATTTTTACATCCCTGGTGAGTATTGTTGGCATTGTATTGTACTTTGGGAAAAAGTATAAGCTAGCTACAATCAACTATTGCTCTGTAAAAAAGGTTAGTTTGTTTATTTCATTTGAATTAAATATCTGAGTCGATACTTGAACTGTGGGATGGACTGTCAAATAATAGTGGCTGATTACAGGCAAGGTATGGAAAACTGTGGGAAAATAATAATGGACTGTATTATTTGCAGTAACTTGGAAAACAGAGTGGGGCTCCCGCTGTTGGCCACCAGGTGCTGATAAAGGGGGCTCTAACTGTCAAAACCATAACAGAAGCCCAATACTGTATATTTCACATTTTCTAGAACATAGCAAATTGAGTACAATGTTATTAATATGTATTTAAGTTGTTTTGAAGATTAGAGGCTTGCTATTAAAACAGCAAAAGGGGAAGAATTTGGGGGGAAGAAGTGGAATATTAATAGAAAGAATATTTTGCATATTCTCCCTTATTGGAAAAACAGCTAACACAATTTTTCCTGAACAGGTAATCAAAATATTCATCTTCAGCCTCAGACCTTGATTATAAATTTTCAGCCTGAAAGATTAATTAAAAAAAAAGTCAAACAAATAATTGGAATGCAAAGTGGCTTAAAATATCACTATAGTGGGTACTATAAGTACCCAATTGCAATTAACTCACATGATTAATTAAAAAAAATTAATTGTGATGAATCGCTCTGTTAAACAATAGAATTTATTCCATATTTTAGATGTTTTTCTACATTTTCAAATACAGGTTGAAATTCTCAACTGGGATTCTCTGGTATGGCAACATCCATGGTGTGGCACGGATGCTGAAGGACCACAGAGTCCTGTTGGAGGGCCAGCAGTAAGGATCCCTGCAGGCGCGGCAGGGCAGTGGTCCGGCACAAGGAGCTGATGGCAGGCCGCCACACATGTGGGACTGCCCAGGGAGCCCCAGTGCATGGTACATGCAGCTGTCTGGAGCCCTAAAGCCAGCTTCCCGACAGAGTCACCGCAGTGATGGCTGCTCAGTGGGTCAGCAGGGCAGTGGGGTCAGCAGAAAAAGCATGTCCCACCACCTGGTCTATGCCCAGTCCCCTAGTTATCTAAGGGGTAGCTAATAGCCCTCTCTGGGAATGAGGCAGATGCCCTCCCCATCTTAGAGTCTCCTCATGTGCCCTGATCTGACCCTTGTGGGAAGGCATACAGCCAGTAGGGGTGTGAGATGGATGGTGCCCAGGGTCATGTCCTGCCTCGGGAAGTATTCCCAGGAAACTCTTAACAGTCTGTTCGGGGGGATGAGGGTGGGGAAGGGGAGGAGATAGTCATTGCCCTCCCCAGATTTCTTCGCCCCTTGGCGTCTTCTTCCACTGCATCCTTGTCCTCTTTCCTTGCAGGGGACCAAACCTGACCTCCCGAGAGAAGGCATCCAGCTGTCAAAGGAGTGAACTGGAGGGTGCCCCAGGCCGTGTCCCACCCTGGGGGGCATTCCCACAAGACCCCCGAGTCTCCCATTATGGGACAGACCAATGCTCTCCCCAGTCTTCTGCGTCCCTCGGCATCCTCTTCTGTTGCATCCTCATTAGTCTTTTCTGCACCTCCTGGGGAGCACCCAGCTTTCTGAAGAGTGGATATTAGATTGCCCCTTGTCACTCCCTGGTTATAGCCCCCCCCAGCGGGTGGTGCAATTCGGGTTAGTCTGTGGGGGGGAAAGGAGAAGAAGAGAGAAAGCCAACTGCCCCATGTAGTTTAGTCTCTGTGCGGTGAGGAAGTTATTGTCAGTGGGCTGGTGGGTGTGGAGGAAAGGTGGCTGCAGTTCTGGAGGGGGAGGGTGGCCACTCCGTGGCAGCTCCAGCTACTCCCCCCTTGAAAAGGAATGAAGACAGGTGTTCATTGTAAATGTCACGGGTCCACCGGATGATATCTAAGTCCATCAGCTGTCTCAAGAGACAGGCGTATCTTTTGCCTATGCCACAGTCCTCAAGTACTGGCTCACTGTGGGGTGGAGGGGGAGGTTGTCTCATGTGCCCAGGTGCCTGTCCTCCTTGGCAGCTCTAGGTAAAAGAGGTGCTGTCCCCCTGTGGGAGAGCGAAAAGAGAGGGTATTGACTGAGGAGTAGAAGAGCCTTGAGACACCTCATGTCAGAGGAGTGGAGAACCCAGCTGTGTCAATTCCTGGGAGTGATCCGTGTGCCTGTAAAAACAAGGAGTTCAGTGGCACCTTACAGATTAACCCATGTATTTAGGCATAAGCTTCTGTGAGTACAAGCCTGTGTTGAGCAGCATATTGCTGAGGTGTGAATATATAAGAGAGTCAGCAGATGGCACCAAAGAGCTTTTTGGAGCCATAGTTTTAGTAGGAACGTGCAACCCCACCAGAGTGTGTCTCAGGGCTTTGAAGCTGTGTGCAGCATTGGGGCCAAGTGCTTCACTGGAGTTGGCTGTTTTGCCAGTGCCACAGATAATACTAACAGCACTCAGTGCCAGAAATAGACCTGAAGCCACCAACGAGGTAAATGGCTCGATCCAGTTGCGCACAACAGCGATGGCACCAATACCTGCTATTTCACCCTGGCACACCTTAGATTTACGCTCAGGAGCTGCAATAGTCTAGAAGCAACTGTGCACCTCTTTGTCAGAAGCTGTTAGCACCACTCATCTAGCTGAGGATGGCATTCTTGCAGTTTGCGCCTCAAAGCTGAGCGAAGAGCCTCTCTCTTCTTAGGGTACGTCTACACTACCAAGTTTTTTTGAGAAAATTTATATTGACACAACAAAAATGACAAAATAAAAAATCACCAGAGGGTTCATGCTTGCTCTGTCTGTCGACAGATCCTGTCTACTTTGGAGGTACCATCATCAACAGTGTGAGCAACGCACTGTGAGCACGTACATCACAATGTAGTGTTGTGAGAAGGCAAAGCTGATCCCTGCACATCATGGGACTCCCTCCAACTTCTCCCACAGCATCCTCAGCTGCTGAGAGCAGCATCCTGAGTAGTTGTGTGAGCTTTCCTTGCTGAGCAACGTCAAAGCAGCACAGCGTCTGTCCCTCTTCCCCTGTAGCAGCCGTCTGCCTGCTGCTGTGTTCCTAGCCCACGGCAGAACAGGAGCTTTCCAATGATTTGTTCTTTGCTGCCCCAAAAGAGCAGCCAGCTCACTCAGTTGTCAGATACTTCCTAGAACTTTGAAAGGGGAGACACACATGTCTGCAGGGTAGCCAAGATCAAAGCACTGAGCAGAGCCATCAGGGCACGCGTTGTGGGATACTGGCCAAAGTCAGTTCTGTAGACACAAAAACAGCAGAGTACACACTGGCTCCATGTAAAGTGGAAGGGAATAGAAAACAAGTCGCGTAGGGGTGAAAGTTTTTTTCCCCACCGAGACTGGGTGTATCCACAGAGAAAGAAGTCGGAGGGCAGGGGAAGGTTGGCAGGAGAGTTATTGAGGAAAAAAAGCCACCTGCCCCTTTAATGGCAGCCATTTTGAATTCTGCTGTTCTCCATGGCACACCTCCAACTGCCTCACGGCACACCAGTGTGCCACAGAACATAATTTAAAAAACATCCTAGAGCAGTGGTCCCCAATGCAGTGCCGGCAGGTGCCATGGCACCTGCCGGGGCATTTGTGTGTGGCACGCACCCAGCACGCGGGTGGTCCCGCCCCCAGGTGCCCAGCAGCCCCAAAAGGTTGGGGACCACTGCCCTAGAGACATAACGGGTAGCAAGACCATATTCTACAAATATATTAGAAGCAAGAGGAAGACCTAGGACAGGGTAGGCCCATTGCTCAGTGAAGAAAGAAAAACAACAGGAAACTTGGTCCTGCCATGAGAACAGGGGCCTGAACTTTATGATCTCTCGAGGTCCCTTCCAGTTCTAATATTTTATGATTCTATGAAGTTCATTTCCTATTGCTTCCTCTTCCATTTCTGTTCAATTACCAAAACAAATCTTTGAAGCAAGAAGAGGTATCCTACAATGCCTTAAATGATTCTAAAAGTAAGTATCCTACAGATCTTACAACATGTACTTAAACATTTAAGGAACAAACAACAGACTAACAAAAAATGTAAATGGTATCATGAGCTTTCATGTGCACAACTCACTTCTTCAGATGAATGGCGTTAAGAAGTCCAGGGTACCACCCCTGAACTTCATTCATCTAAAGAAGTGGGTTGTGCCCACATAAGCTCATGATACCATCCATATTTTGGTTGGTATCTAAGGTGCTGCAGGATTATTCATTGTTTTGTTTTGTTTTCAGTTACAGACTAAACACAGCTACCATTCTGAAAAAATGTGTAATTATTAATTCAGTCAACTGGATTTCAGCACTATACTTTGATCAAAGGATTTTAGAACAAAGTTCAAGCTGTATTTATTTGTCATTACACAAATTGGACTATTTTCATTTTAACATTTTCCAGTTTTTAATTTTCTAATACTAGGATTGAAATCCCATTTCAAACCAAGAAAACTGTGCAGAGTAGCTACTCTTCCCAGGCTACCATGGAGAGCTCCTACAACCTTTATTCTGCCTCCTTTGTGCCCTCCTTTCTTCCCCTCACATTCCACAGTCTGCCAACTCCTCTTACCACTACCAGCAGGCCTGACCTGTTCAAACAGTTTAGTCCTAACCATCACAGCTATTCTGGCACCCTTGGCCTGGTCTTTTTAAAATGGCCATTACCATTGTTCCAATTGCTTACCAAGTTATTTTCAATTTGAATAATGCCTGAGCATTCTAACAGGATATCAACTAAATGTCCTCCTGGCTATATCATGTAATTAGTGTATAATTAACATTTAGTCCCTTATTGTTATTTCAGACAGCTATAGTAAGATGTCATAGTTTGAATACATCTAAGTTTTCCATTACAAGTCAGCACACTAAGTTGCATATTCACAGCCCAGACTCCAAACCCAAACAGGCCAAAGGGACTGCAGACAGAGGAATTTGAGAGGGAGAGACCCCTGCTTATTGAACAAGGTGCAAGTACTAGTATTTAGGTGAATGAGTTTGGCTGTTTGTGTTTTCTCTTTCTCTTTCAGTTATTTCAGTTACAGGGTCATTTGGGATTGTGTGAACCTGTGAACCGCCTATATCATCCTCCATCAGCCTCAATCAGACTTTTGACCACTCAACAGGAACAGATCCCATCTGCTGTCTGGAGAGGGGAGGGTTAAATGCTATCTAGGAATTTTAAAAACGAGTAGTCCTATGGCACCTTAGAGACTAACAAAGATGTATAGTACCATGAGCATTCGTATTCACAAGTATAGTTGATATTACTAAAAAAAAAAAGTTAGTGAGATTAACCATCCCGCTGCAGAGGAGACATTAAATACTAAATTATGAGTTAGAAATTTCCTTTAAAGAAAAATTAATTTTTAGTCATGTCAAATGTACTCCTGCATGTTCTCATGATGTACATAAATGCATATTCATTTTTCCCCCCATCATGATGATAACTTGACCTTAATGTTACCTTGTGACAAACTCAACATTGATAAAAACTTGTCAAGTCTTTCAAACTGCACTGAAAGTCTCCTTGTCCTCTTTAAAAGAGATAAATAAATTATAGGGCTCAATTTATCTTCTTTATAACAGTTAATGCTTGGGTGAGCTGAGGGTTATGATAAACTGTTTTCTCAGAAAATTTTAAAAATTTCCTCTTAAAGAAGACTCTCCATGTGTCTAATCATTTTAGTTCCTTTTTTCTGCTATATCTTTTAAATTGCAACCAGAACTGATCCTAGTATTTCAAGTGAGAACATGACATAATTTAGAATACATTATATTTTCCTTGTTATTCAGTTCTCTGTGTGTCCTACTGCACAGTGACCAGTGCTTATCCAGGTCTTTTCTGATCAGCTATTATAAGACATTACAAAATACATGAATAATTTGCATTAGTCCTTTCAGTGTGAATTACCTTGCATTGGTCATCAGTAAGTTCAGTATCTGCCATGATGCTGTCAATTCACTTAGCTTCAGTAGCTCCCTCCAGTTCCTCACAAATCATAAATGAGGTCATCTGTAATATTTGAAACTTTACACTCACTCCCTTTTCATGATTAAGAAATAAATTCAAGTTCCAATGTTTGTTTAGAACCTTAGCAAAACATCAAATGTAGTCTTTTCTATGTTAACATATGAGACCATTTTTTCTATCTCCACTTTCTCTTTTAGCCAGTTTCTAATCCATGACAGTACTTTGTCTCTTACATAAAAGTAGTTAAGCTTCCTTAATATCCCTTTGATGAACTGTCAAAAAGTTTTTGAAAAATCCAAGTTTTATCTGCTGATTCTCCTTTACCTACTATGTTAGGGACAAAATTCTAGTAAACCATGATTAGCTTGACTATCAACTCCTGATCATCTAAGCATTTTATAAGCCTACTTTTAGATTCACATTAATCAAAAATGGAGCTGGATGGAGAACAGAATACCAAGAATTATCAACCTCCCAAAGAAGAATAGTTAACTGGCCCCTAACACTTCAAAACTATTTATCTTGATACTTTGGGGGGAGGGGGAGAGTTGCTCTGTTTTTCAGCTGTTCTCAGTTTCAGAATCAAAGGTGACTTTATAGAGAAGGATGTTTGAGAAAGAGGATCAAGACATGCATCTGATGAAGTGGGTCTTAGCCCACAAAAGCTTATGCTCCAATACACCTGTCCATAAGGTGCCACAGGACTCCTTGTTGCTTTTGCAGGATCAAGAAAGCAAGTTTGGGTTTGAGATACCAAGACCAATAAAGACTGGGCATTAGAGCTAAGCCCCCTCAAAGAACCAGCTAATTCCCCCAACCTACTGTGGCATACTGGAGGTTCCCATATTTCATTTGTGTTTCCTCTAGTTCTGAAGCACCAGAGGATGGAGAGTGAGGGGGGAGGGGGAGGGAGAGAGACACATTGGAAAAAGCTCCTACCTGATGCCAGAGAGGAGTGATTTAGACTACGTCTACACTACCACTTAAGTTATCAAAACTTAGGTTGCACAGGGTGTAAATATTCTGCCCCCCCCCCCAAGTGAATTAAGGTAGGATGATATAAATGGTAGCATGCATAGCTGTATCAACAGGAAAGCGTCTCTCATCAGCACAGAGGGACTGAACAAGAAATCTTAGAGTGGCATAGCTGCATTATTAGAGCTGCACCACTGTAAGCTTTCTGCTACTTCAAGAAGAGGCAACATATTGGGAAACTGAGTATGGGCAATACTTCCATTGCTGGATCATCACGCAGAAGCTGGAGGAAGGGACAGAGAGAGGCACATCCATGTTTGAAAAATGAGGATGAATAATATCGGCTTGATCTATAGAAAGTTCTACCTTTAAATAAAGGTGTGAGTTTACACCAATTTAGTTAGATTTGTGACGAAACACTGTTTCCATGTCAGTAAATTTACAAGTGCAAGTTAAACCAATAAAACTAATTTTGGAAGACAAAAGGACCCAAACACAAACGGTAAAATCAGTTTAGTTTAACATATGTAAGTTAAACTACCACAACTTGTATGTAGACAAGCAACCAATCAAACTGGAGTATGGAGGAGCAGGGAGACAACAACAACAATTAGACATAGAGCAGTTGATGTGGAGAGATCATAATCCCATAATTGCAAAGCCTTCCTCTTCTCCCTGCTGGAGCAGCTGCTGCCATCCAGCGAGAAATTGGATGCCAGTGACTTGGGGCCTCTACAACAGGAAAGATGAAACCTGACTTAATTGTGACTAGATGATTCCTTAGGAGCCCAAGCGAAAGAAGGTCCATATTGATGAAGACCTCAGGAACTGGTCCTAAGATTTCAAAGTCAACATGGGAATAGTAAAATTCTAGCAGCAGTCCTAGCAGTTACCAACAGATGGCTCACTACAGGACATCTTCGCTATAAGTCAGCCCAGTATACATCTGTTTTGCACTGAAGTCATTGACTCTTGTAGAAACTGATGCATTGTAAGTCTTCACATTTCCCATTCTTCAGTTGCCCCCCCAAAAAACAAACCCAACAATTTGTGCAAATACAAGTCATCCGTGGGGATAAAATTCCCTGCTTTAAGTTTTCAGTTTAAATCCAATTTTTTGGGAATGTATCTTAGACTTATAGTGAGGACGACCGGTATACCACATGCTTATGCTGATCACAAACAAGACCTCTTCCAGTCAGCCCATATACAAGCAATAATTGCTAATGCATGAGCTAGACATACATACAGTTAAGAGTGCCCTCCATAACTACTTTCTCCTTGGGTGAAAACAGCATTTTTGCCATGCTCTGCAAACTAAGGCTCAATACGGTAGCTCTTAAAAGGGATTAAAGGACATCAGCACTAATCCTAGGAGTTTTTTCAAGAAATGAATGGTGCAAAGAAATTGCATTACTGCACAAAATAGAGAAGTGTGAGCATTTAGGGACCAATTTCATTCTCCAATACACAGAATACTTGGTAAAATAAACCCTGAGAATGTTTTTAACAGCTATATTCCATTACCGCTGCAAAATCCTACCTCAACATCTCATCGTGGCGCAGCGGTGACCCTGGCCAACTGACAGCTATGGTAGCGGGGCATATGCCCTGAAAGGTCTAACCATGCTACAAAGGTGTCGGACTATCCAATCCAGGGAGGGGATTGCACTCTCAGTTTTTCCCTCTCCTTAGAGGTTGAAGGCTAGCTAAGATTGAGGAGGTACGCATGCCTGCGGACCTAGCTAGTGGGATGGCTTGAAGTCGATGGCTAAAACACCACAAGTAAATGGGTTTTAGTCCTCTGAGTGTCATCAAACCGTTCTACAGTGGGGAAGTGGAAATTGAGCGATGAAAGGCCGACAAAAAAGTCAGGTGCTACGCCAATATGGAAAAGGACAACCCTCACTGTGTGTACTTGTAGGTCGCTGGCAAGGGAGGAAATTGTAGGTCGCTGGCAAGGGAGGAAACAAACCATCTGACGGAGGAAAAGAAAAGGATAAGATGCAACATCCTTGGTGTTTGCGAAACCTGACGAAAGAAGAAGTTGGAAAGAGATTATCGTGGAAAACAGACATAACAAAATGCGATCGGCAGGCCACACAGAACGGCTCCTGGACAATAGGTGGACTGCAATTATTGCTGAGTGGTACCTGCGAGAACAGAAAAGATCATCCTGTCGGCCTCCAAGAAGATGGGAAGATGACATTGTTAAACATTTTGGATGAACGTGGAGAAGAAAGACAAGAGTGCGAGAAGAATGGTGGACGTGTTGTGATCGGAGCAGTCTTAACAATAGCTGAAGACCAATCAATCCAGGTGATATTCCATTATACACAGAAGATTCCAAACATGCATTCCTTCCCACTCTATTGATGAGAACTGTTCAGTCAAAATAATAAGAATGCACTTATTATTAAGTCTTATATTGCACATGGATTAGAAGGATGTCAGGTTTTAAAAATTACTTCTTTATTTTACTAATAATTTTTAATCTATGCAACTTTAAATCTTAGTTTTATTACTTGTCACTACTCTTAGAAATGTGAAAATAAATACTATTAGCTTGCACAATGAAACCAAACTAATCAATTTAACTTTTGTTCTCTTAGTTCACTTGTTGATTCTCACAGTAGTCATGTAATCTTTTTAGTTTGAATAAATAACTTTCCTTGCAGTTTTGCAAAAGACATTTTCCAAAAGCATTTAAAATCATGAAAACAGTTCCTTTTTGTAAAATCTTGTGTTTTTACCAAGGTTAAATGTGGACCCAATATTATTTTTATATGAGGTTCTGGAAAATTCATAATGAAAAACATCCACTCTATATGATCCTTTTAATCTTGTGAGTAGCTTCCAAATGAGCAGAACCGTTCAGCCAACTACAAATAAGCCAACTTGGCTGAATAGCTCTTGGAGTTAAAGAGTATACAAGATCCAATCAGCAGTATAAAAAAAAGACTGTCTTTAATATTAAACCCTAGAAACACAATACTTCAGAGAAAGAAGAAATATTTCATTAGAGAAAAATGCAAAGTAAACAGAATTGACAAAAACTCCATTTTGGGACAAACAAAAAGCTTTTACAAAAACTGAAATGTCACAGATTTCAAAAAAATCATGAGAAGTTTTGTTGTCAGAAATCATTTCCCTTCAATCTGCAAACCAAACACTGCTGCATTTTGCCAGTAGAGAACACCAATAAAGTTTACTACAAGCTGACAAAAATTTTCAAGTGTAAAGTTGGGACTTGGACTATTTGATTCTGTAAAACCTCAAAGATACAAACACTAGGCTTACCAATCTATTGGACACTCTGAAACCAGACATCCTTGGCCAGGCAGCAAAATATTTTTTAAAAAAAGCACAATACCATGCTGCCTTGGGGCTTCAGCCACTACAAAGGCCAAGGGAGAGCAGCTTGGGGCTTCCAATCCTTGGGGAGCTCGGATTCCGGGTTTTAGACTGGAGGGAATGCTGGGGCCCATAGCTCCCCTGCCCCTGCCCATAGTTTATGTTCTGGTCTCCCAACGCCCCTCCCCCACGCTCAGCCTGAGAATGGAGCTGCAGGGCTAAAGACCTGATCCCTGGCACATCTCCTCCCTGAGGAAACCAGGAATGGAACTGAAGCCCAAAGCCCCAACACTCTACCCCAGGTTTAAAGCCCTGAACCTTCTGCTGAGAGCCCTAGCAGCACCTATCATCAGAAGCCCTGACCCCCCCCCAATCCTGAACCCTGACACCCACCCCCAATCTGTTGCTGCAGCCCTAAATTCACCTGTGGCTGAAGTCCATAACTTCTCATTTAGAGTTATAGACTATTTCAGAAATACAAACAACTTCCATTCCCAAGCAGACCCTACCGCCGCGCCTGCGCCCTCGGAGGCACGCCAGCTCCTCCCTGGGGGCGGCGCTGGGGGAGGCCGGGGCGGAGACAAGCAGCCGGACGGCTGCCAGGTGAACCAGCGTGCCACCGGAGGGGGTGGAGCCCTGGGCGGCATCCGGCGCGGCGGGCCATTTTAAAAAGGCCCGCAGCCGGAGAGGAGGGGGGAAGCCTCCTCGCAGGGAGGGAGGTAGGCCCCGGGGAGCAGGACGGACCCAGGGCCAGATCAAGGCCAGCAACCAGCCCAGCCCCGACCGAAGGAGCCACAGGACAAGTGCCGCGGCTTGCGGCCAGGAAGTTCCAGCCCCAGCAGCCCGTGGACACCGCGCCGGCAGCCTTGGAAGGGGCAACCCGGCCAAGAGCGGACCCGGCGAGGGGAGCTGTCCACGAAGCAGCAGCGGAGCGACTCCAGATCGAGACTGTGGAGGCAGGGTAGGACTTGGGACGGGCGTGCGTCTCGGAAACCTGCGGGAGGGGAGGAAGGAGCCCGGGGCAGGGGCCTTCTGGCGCCCGTGGGTGGACGGGTTACGGGTGGAGTGACCCCCGTCTGCCGCGCCGGGGCGCGAACAAGCCTCAGCGCTTAGGGCCCCGGGCTGGGACCCGGAGAGAGGGCGGGACTGGGTCCCCCTCCCTTCCCCAAAGGAGCCGCGGGACAAGCAAGAGCCCCCCTTTCCCTCGGCAGGAGCGAGAGGACGAACCAAGGGGTGTAAGCCCCACCCTGCAGGGACGGGTATCAAGAGCCGGGTCCACTGACCTCCCCTTCCCCCCGGGGGAGGGGGTGATCACACCCAACCGCCCGGACTTCAGGAGGAGGAGCCGGGTGGGACACAGGTAGAAAGAGGCGGCAGGGTCCGCCGAACCCCCCTCCCGCTTCTGGGATGGGGTGATCGCACCCCTGAACACCTCACACAGTCTAACTCAGAGATTCTATTGTACCTGAAAGCAGCCACCTTTTGAGCTGCTGCAGATCTAACTGAATTCAACAGGAATGGGAGCTGCTGGCTCACGGCACCTCACACATTTAGACTGCCTATAAAAGTTAACATTTTAAATTCATTTTCACTGCTTATGACTGTCCAACTGCATGGGCACAGGTTTCCACGTGTGGGATCTGTCTCAGGTTAATTTTTTTAGGACTTTACAGTATGCTATAAATGTCATTTGAATGCTAGCTAAATTGAGAAGAGCCTCTACAACCAAGTATAAGAGCGACAGCCAGGTCTGTTTTTGCGGATACTGACAAAGTAGGATTTTTGCCCATGAAAGCTTATGCCCAAATAAATCTGTTAGACTTTAAGGTGCCATAGAACTCCTCAATGATTTTAGAACCAAATATAAACTAAAAACAAATGTAGTAATTGGTGCCTAACCTTAGGCAACAAAATCCATATTTGGGCACCATGCACCCACTGGCATCAGCAGAAGTTGTGGAAGCAGCAGATACTTACTCTGTACCTGTGCACAGCAGGCCACCCATTTGTGTGCCCAAGAATTTTTTCTTGAACTTATTACTGTTGGTACCAAATGCCTTAGGATATAATATAGAGATGCGCTACAGTATACAGCCATACTCACACACACTAGTTATGTTACATATCAGTTAACTGAATAATCAATTAATCTCATGAACTCTTATCAGTTACTCAACTATTCAGTAGTCCCCAGGGGCGGGGTCAGCAGCCAGTGCACTCCGACCCCATTCCTGAGGAGCCCTCTGCCACTCTATGTTGCTGACTCTATCAGTAAAGGAGGCCAGGCAGATGATAGCAGGCTGGGGGCGGGGGTATCAGCTCCAGCCAGCCTGGCTCCAAATACACTTTAAATGCAGAGCCGCAGCAAAGTTAGGTCCTGGACCCAGCACAAGCTGGAACTGGGCTGGGCTGGGCTGCTGGCCAGCCTTCTAAATAATTTACTGGCAGGAAAGGGGGGGGAGGAACGCGTGTAGTCTATAGCATTAACCGATAAGCTTTTGCTTATTGGTTAATCGACTATACTATTACATCCCTAGAACACACTCAATATTTATAATTCCAAAATTTCCAAATCATGTCAGATCCCAAAAATGAGATTGTTTTTAAAGTCTTTTGGGCAAAAACTACATGATATTTAACTTGGTACATTAACCATGTTTATCTTGGACTCTCTATGAAGGAGCTTTCACTACATGTTGTGAAGGCCGAGACTAACAGGGTTCAGAAAAGAACTAGATAAATTCAGGGAGGACAGATCCATCAATGACTATTAGCCAGGTTGAGCAGGGATGATGTTCCTATACTTTGTTTGCCAAAAGCAGGGAATGGATAACACAGATGGAAAATTTGAATACTACAGACGTTAGCATGTAGTCAATTACACTATTAACCAATAAGTCTGGGCTTATCGGTTAATCATATCAATTACGTGCAACCTCCCCAACTTTGTTGCCTTCCAGAGCCAACAGCACAAAGAGGGTTTCCGCCTGCCCTTCCCATGCTGTTACCTTTGTGGGGGACAGATGGCTCGTGGCGCCAGCTCCCCACACATGTGCTCCCCTCTGCCCTCTCCACGCCATGCTGCTGCCTCTTCAAAGCCATGTCTCCATGTGTCTCTGCTCCGTGGAGTCACCTGCCCTCCCCCACCTCCCACCGAGGCAGCAGAGTGCGTGGGAGCCAGCTTTCAAGCCAGCTCCCTCCAGATATCAGCTCCCGCAGAGCCACCACTGCCTCTTCCCTCCCCTGTGCTGCTACCTCTTTTTCAGAGGCAGCAGGAGGAGCCAGAGCTTGTGGGGTGCCTACCCCCCCCACACACACACTCAAGTAAACATGTAACTGCTAGAATTTCTGGTGGTGACATGTTTAAACAAACACCCCTATGAAATACTACCTATTCTGTCCGGTCCCTTGGAAACACCTGGCATTGGCCAATGTCAGAATAGATAAAAACGGCCATGCTGGGTCAGATCAAAGGTCTATTTAGCCCAGTATCTATCCAGATACTGGGCTAGAAGGACTTTTGGTCTAAGCCAGCATGGCCCTCCTTATGTAGGTACTCTGGCCAGCTTACAGACCCCATTTCGCTAGGCACAGTACAAACACATAAGAGACTATTCCTGCCCTTCAGAGCATAGAATCTAGTGAAGAGTATAATTTGTTATGTGGGAATTAGACATAGGAAACAAACTAATTTCATGTACAGGCTACCAAAATTCCATTAGATAAGTACAAATCATCCTGACTGAAATGAGTAGGATTCAAAACGAGTAAACATACAGGCAAAAGCCTCTACAGCTGGGTAGGGATGTAATAATGTAGTCAATTAACGGATAAGCAAAAAACTTTTAGGTTAGTGCTATAGACGACATGCATTACCTCCACCTCCCAGTAAATTTTTTAGCAGGCTGGCCAGCAGCCCAGCTCAGTCCTGGCTCATACTGGGTCCTGTACCTACCCCCACTGCAGCTCTGCATTTAAAGTGTATTAGGAACCAGGCAGGTAGGCAGCCCAGTTCAGTTCCAGCTCATGCCAGGTCCGGGAGCTCAACCCCTCCCCTAGACAGGGGCTGCTGCTACCCTGTGCTGCTGCCTCTGTATCAGAAATAGCAGCACGGGGTGACAGGATGCCAGTCCGCAAGGGGAGCTGGTTTTTAAACCGGCTTCCCTTGCAGACCAACTCCTGCCTCTGATATAGAAGCAGCAGTGTGGAGTGGCAGGGGGCTCCTCAGGAGTGGAGCTAGAACACGCTGGCTTCTGGCACAGCCCCCAGGGAATATAGAATAGTCGACTAACCAATAAGAATTCAGGAGGTTAATCCACTACTCAATTAACCAATATTTAACATCCCTACAGCATGGGTGGGGAACCTTCAGCCTGGGGAATGGACATGGCCCTCGGCTTGCCTGGATCCAGCCCCTGAGGCTCAGCCCCACCCCCAGCATTGGGGAGCGCGCATTGGTGCCATCCTAGGATCTGGAGCACACAAAATATTCTAGGCTGGGCCCTCCTAGGCTCTGGTGTATGAAGGGAATGTGGGGAATATCTTTCTCCCCTTCAGTTGGGGGCTACGAAGAGGGGTTTTTTCTGCTTCTCATTTGTATGCTGCCCCCAACTGATTTTTTTGTAGGTCAGTGCCCTCAACTCAAAAAAGGTTCCCTAACCCTGTTCTACAGCAAAGCTTTAATACAGTGTTTCTTAAACTGTGTTCCATGGCACATTGGTGTCAGAGGTGTGCCATGGAGAACAGAATTCCAATGGCCACCTTTAAAGGGGCAGACAACCTTCCGCCCCACCCCAAACCAAAAATCCTTGGTGTCCCTCATAAAAAAAATTGTTTGATGTTCCTCAGTCTTAAAAGTTTAAGAAACACTGCTTTAAGACATTCCACTCTCCAAAATTGTTGAAGTTTCATCTTTAAGAGTGAGGCTTGTTTTTGGAAAGATATGCTTACCAAACCGAGTTCTCCTCCTATTCCAGAAACAGACAGTGGTCTTGTATTTACAGATAGCAATACTAAATGTAACAATATCCCTATTTGGATTATCTCCGAGGAACAAATCCAAGGCCTCTGGATATAGAAGCATGAGCCTCTACCACTTGACCTGAAGAACCTGATCTTTTGTCTGAGATAACATGTAAAGGTTTACCTGGCAATGACAGTGCCACACTGTGTTAGCATGGGTTACAGATTCCCCTAGTTTCAAAGACTGTGCAGCAAAGATAACAAACATTTGCTCTATTAGAAACTGACTGCAGGGACCTTGTGCAAGCTCTCAGTTACCTCTGAAATAGGTAAATTACGGTTACATTCTCATGACAGCAGTTTAAGATATATTCTCATAAGGTATTCAAAAATATAGTTCCCTGAAAACTTCCACACAGTGTGCAGCGGCGATCAAAAAGGCAAAT
>JANRFK010006693.1:423012-441422 GCA_030068395.1 Apalone spinifera
GAGTCTGTCCGTGTCATTACGGGGGTGCAGGAGACGAGAAAACCCCAACGCGCCGTCACACCCCCCCCATGCTAGAGTGGAAAGTCAGGCGTGGCTAGATGCCCACACGCCGGCGGAGGAAAGCCGCCCCCGCCCGTGGAGGGTTTGGTAGCTAATGTAGACGTGCGCATGGATTTCTACCAGCTGTCCTGGTAGCCACAGCAGCACCGGAAGTTCCCCAAGGGCTGGCACCTTGGCCTTTCACAGAACACTCGGACTTTTCTGACCATGGATCCCCTCTCGGCAATACCCCAGCCCAGCCCCTGTCCGCACCAGGCCTGTTCCCAAGCCGGCCAAGCAGGGCCTCAGCCTCAGCCCGATTGGGGGCACTAGAACAGGATATGGGTGCCAGGTCTCCTAGGCCTCCCACAGCTCCAGGGAAGGTGCAGTCTCTTGGGGCGCAGGGGTTGTGCTGCTCCCCTACGATGCTAGGAAATTCAGGTGCTAAATGGGCTCTGTGTGTCCCCACGCACAGCTGGAACGAGCCCGTGTGCAGATGGCACAAGGCGTCCCTTCCCTGGGTTGGTGTCAGACTGGGACATACAGGATGGCCCCATGCGGACATGCTACGTACTCTTTGGGGTCATCTCTGAAGAGGCTCCTTCGCCACACCAGGGGCACATGCCTGGCCCAATACCAACTGGCCGGGCACGGGGTGGGGGCAGAGGCCTCAAGGAACAGACCGAACAACACTGGGCACACAGCACCTCTCAGCAGGTCCGCAGCCCCTGGGCATGGGGCACCTGCACCAACAGCCCTGCCCCGGGGCTGGCTTGGCCAGGCGGCTTCACTCCGCGGGGCCGCAGTGGCCCCCGGGGCCCCCACACGACTCACTGGGAAACCTAAGGCAGGCGGGCACCCCACCTGCATGTCTGAAAACCCCACCGGGCACCTCACCCACTTCCTCGGGTCTGGGCCTGCCCCCCACCCTGGCCCCTGCGAGCCGCAGCACAGCTGATCCCAAGTGTGGGGAGAGAGGGGGAGGTGCCCATCTGCCGGGCTGCCTAGGGTGCTGAGCGCCCCGGAGTCTCCGCCCTGGCTGGGGGGGTCTGGGACTGAACTGGGATCAGCTGCGCCCAGGGGACACTGCGGCGCCAGTTGCGGGCTGGGCGTGATCAGACTTGTGCAGAGCGGCCCCAGCGGAACGAGGGCGCGCGAGGAAGTGGCCATGCTGTTGCATGCCAGCTAGGTCCACACGCAGCCTGTGACCCTGGGCGTGGTCGCTGGTCCTCCTTGGCGTAGCTCCGGCCCTGCCCCAGGAGCCCAGGGCTCGGGAAGGGAACAGGCCGGCGTGTGACACTCTTCCCGGCTAGTGCTGCCCTTCGGCTCACATGTCAAGGAGCTGCTGCCAGACGTGCCTCTGCCCAGCTCATTCCTGCCTTCGCTTGCCCCCACGGCAGCAGCCAGACCTCGTTTTGGCCAGGAACTCGCCTCACACCAGCGGGAGCTGCCGCAGGCACCAGGAGCCCACCTGAACCTGGGCCCTTCTCCTGCTGTCAACAGCTTGAACTGCAGAGCCAGGGCCGGCAGACAGCCACACCGCGCTGAGAAGGGAAGGGGCGCAGGGCAAAGCTCCCCGCTGACAGCTCCCAAACCCAGCCCTGCCCGAGGCATGGCTCTCATCTGGGGAGCGGAGGCCCCGCCCGGCCCCGCACACACTGCTTGGGAACACGGTCGGTGTGCGGCTCCTTCGCTCGGCCACTAGCTTCTCCCTCCACTGGCCCGGAAGCGGCCCGTGCAGCATCGCCAGGGGGCTGGAGAGGAGCAAGTGCTCTCACCTCACCGGGTGCTGATTTCTGCAGGGGCTCCCTGCAGGTGCAGCCCGCACTGAATTGATTTATGAGCCAGGGACACCCAATCCCAGGCTAATGCAAACAAGGGAAACACGGGTCTCCACCCTGGGAGCGTGGGAGGAAGCAGCAGGGAGGCTTGTCGTGCTGACAGCTCGCTCTGGGCTGGCTCTGTGCCAGGGCGAGGGAGGAATCTGTCAGCACCATTTCAGGCCCGCCCTGAGATTTCTGCCTGCTCGCCTTGTGGCTGCAGCGTCCTGCTGCGGGAGGCCGAGGGAAGGGTCATCCTGGTTTCTCTGTCTGTGCCCACTGGTGAATTCTGAGCTCCGGGTTAAGCGGCGGCTGCGGAGGATTTAGCCAGGGCAGAGCGGGCTACCAGGGCGCACAGTTCCTCAGCTGGGACAAGCCACGGCAAAGCACATCTGCAGTGTAGGGCTGGGGGCTGCAGTGACGCGCCAGTCACGCTGGAGCCAGGGGCACGCCCACGCTCCCCTGCTAGCCCTACCATGCTGCGTACTACGTACTCTACGCCCCCTGAGCTCACTCCCGCCAGCAAGACCATGCACCCTGCCCCCACAGCGGAGGGGGCTCGGACGTGGCAAGTGCCAAGGGCAAGAAACAGGAGTTCACTCAGAAGCGGCAGGAGCCCGGGAAGCGGGTTGGTGGCTTCAATAGGCCTGACCCATTTCAGTTATTTTTTCCACGGCCCCCAAATCTTTACTCCCCCACTTCCAGCTCCTGCCCCTCACAGCGTGCTGGCCAGACGTGCACCGGGACAAAGCCGTTCTGGGGAGCGGCAGGACAGTAAGAAGAGCTGTGCTGAGCCCTGCCTGTAAACTACAGAGGAGCCAACGGGGCAGCCTGCGCCTGCTTTCACAGGACCCACCGGAGCCAACCACATGCAGTTTCGTGGTAACAGGGATTTTTAATGTGGAGTTTTACCTGCCGTGACTTTATGGGAACAAACAGAACCAGCGGAACCAGCCCCAGCGGTTAAAGCCAACAGGGACCGGAAACATGTTCAACTACGGGACTTGCTTTAGCTTCAGGGCAAGGGAGACACTGACTCGTGGAAACACGTGGCCTCTCTGCTGCCTGTGGAACGGGCCATCAATCCTACACGAGCCAGGGACACAGACGAGAAGCAGGACCCTGCATCTCAGTAGGCTGGTCCAGGAAGAAACATCCCTGCTTTCAGTGTTCCCAATATCTGGTCTCCCTCACAGTGCACGGAGAATGGCGGGGCAGCACCGTCAGTGAATCCTCCACCGTGGGCCCCCGAAGCGTCCCCCGCGGGGAGAAAGTACCCTTTCCTCCCCTCTACTTGGCAGCCTGGCAAGAGAGGAAGGGCCCAGATTTGCAGCTCTGCTCCTGCCATCTCCCCACCGCAGCCAGGCAAGTCCATTGCAGCGAATCAATCGACTGAATCTTGCACCGTGCCCAGCACGACATGCCTGCACAACCTCACAGGGCTAGCTGAGGGCCTCCCGCCCACCTCGATTTTCCAGCCCCAGTCCCGTTGTCACTGCCCTGGTGCAGGTAGCTATGTGCGAGTGCATGCTGCCGATCGGGTGCTCTGCTATCATGGCTGCTCTTAGGGCTTCTGCCAGTAAAACTGCAGCATGCAGACAAGGCGCAAGGTCCTGGAGAGCTGGCACGGCGGCTCCCAGCCCAAGCCAAGCCTGCCTGCTTGCCACCAAGACTGTCTGAAGTGGGCACCAAAGATTAGTCTCAGAAGACTCTTGGGAGCCTAATTTTAGGACCCATTTCTGACAGTCTTGGCCTATGGCTCTGTAGGGGCACTGTGCTGGTCTTGCTGCATGGCGTGACCTCTGGCAGCTGTTGTGGGGCCTCCCCACACAGGAGGGATCGTACGTCCAGCTTGGGGAGCGTTAGTGCCTTTGCAGCATTCCCCACATGGGAGGACAGGAAATCTCAAGCCCTCTGCAAAAGCAGCATGTGGCCACGAGAGACATGCTGACTCAAGGGAAGACCGTTGCAAGCCCATCTTATTTCCTGCGCATCTCTCGTGTGCCTCCCATGCGAGGTGCAGCACGCGTGCCTCTAATAGAGCACAGGGGGACGTGCCTTTATCCTCACGGCAACAGCATGGGGCCTGGCTAGCAGTTAGATATTTTTGCTGCATGTGTGAGAATAATTCTGTGACGTGAGCAGCATGCCCAAGACGGCTGGCCTATGAGGCGGAAATAGACAGGGCTCAGCAGTCCCAGCTGATCACATGGAAACACTAGTGCACTGAGATTTCACCAGGGATTCCAGGTTTGGTCACAGCACAGAAGAGCCTGGGACAGATCTCGCCCCAGAGATGATGGCAGTGATAAGGACGCTGGGCCTGTGTCAAATGCCCGTGCGACAGGGTGCACGGCTGCCCCCCACGGATAGCCGAGTGGTGAGAAGAGCAAACTCGCAGGGCTGTTCCAGTCCCCCCTGCAGCCAGGGGCAGGGAGGGGGTTAACATGAGGCTCACGGGGCAGGGGAACTCAAGCTGCAAGTTGGGGCGGAGCCTGGCAGCAGGTCTGCCCCTGTGGTAATGCTGCTGTTTATTTTAAGTAACATCTCCTATCCAGGCACCCCAAGAGAACTACTCCCCATGTGCCCAGTTCCAGTACAGCTCAGCAGCACCGCCTCCTCCGTGCCACCGAGGCTCCTTCTGCCCCTTCCCTCTCAGTGGGAAGCAGCCTCTCCAAGAACACTTACGTGCTTCCCGTTACACAGGGCTTGTGGCAAAACTCCAACAGGGGCCTCTACACGCTCAGCAACGCCGCCCTGTCTAGGGCTGCCAGATGGCTGCATCAGAAATACCGGACACACTTGCCATTACATGACAATCCACTTGAAATCTTCGTTAGGAAATACCGGACATTTCTATTGTCTCAATTTGTTTCCCGAACAGAAAGCTCAAATACTGGACTCTCCAGTTCAAAACCGGACACTTGGCCACCCTAAACCTGTTCAAACTCACCAGGCAGTCCTAGAAAAAACCCAATGCGATTGGTCTGACATTCAGGAGATTCTTTTTTTAAATTACATTCTCAGTTCCCTCTGGTTTCTGAGCTGTTAGCACACACCTGGGCCCTGGACTCCAGCTGTTCTCCACAAAGAGGACTAGAAACTCACTTCAGCATTAATGAAAACCGAGAGCTGTACATGACGCCGGGACTTTAAGAAAAACACGAAGTATCACAAAACCCTTGATATGGTCCTGAGAGCCGGAGACACTGCATCTCTGGGCCAAAGAGGGATTGTAGTTGGCCAGGTTGCATTTCCTTTCAGCTTCAAACAATAAACTCCCTTTTTAAAAAAAAGTTGCTGTTGGCAGCAGACATCCTGACCGAAAGAAGGGGGACTGTGAAAGTCAGCAGTTTCCAAGTGGCTGTTGTGCTGCTGTTTTCTCACCATGTACTTTGCATGCTAACTCCCTTAGATATCCCAAAATAATACCTGATCAAAAACGAACAAGGAGGAGCAAATAAAAAGATACAAATTTCTGCATATTATTTATCCTGCGATCAGGGCATCTACAAACTTTTCTGGAACCCTGTCTCGCTGGTTTTAATTTAGTGTGGGACAAAGGGATCTGTGCATTGGATTGGAACTTTTATCTGTTCCTTCAGACATCTTCCTGCACTTAAATACATTGGCGTGATTTACCATTCACCTTATGGCTCACATTCAGGGTGACATTTGTTCCCATTAGATAAACTTCCTGTTAGAATTGTTTTCTTTGTCATTGCTTCCTGCACTGCTTGTGTAGTTGACAAATGAGACCAGTCATGCAAACGGTTAGTTATTTACAGTGATCAAGCCTAAGCTAGACACAGCTCATTACACTTCCCTCCTAGTAAACAGGATACACCCAAGTAGATTTGTCAGCTGCCAGCGTGTAAGATGCTTTTAAAGGTGTGGACCCCCAAACTGGGCACAGTAGTTCAGTAACCGTCACGTCCATTCCACCTGCAAAGGGCATAGCAGCTCCTACGCCTACGTGATGCTCACCGAATCATGCCGCCAACGGGCCCTTCCTGCTGCAGCATCTCACTGGGAGCTCATTGTCATCCCCCTAAGCGCTTTCCAGCAGACATGCCTCGTCCCGCAAGTCGGGCCTACACCCTCTGCTCCTCACTGGACAATCTTACATTTGGCTTGATTAAAACCCACGTTGCTAACTGCACCCAGCTCACTCAGGGAGTCCGTTTGCTCTTTACCAGAGGCCTGTCCTCTTGGTTATATCCCACCACAACCTCCTATTTACGGAAAATCACTGCAGAGTCCGCCAGCAAATGCTATGGTAGCCGACGTATTGAGAAGATTTTCCACACAGTTGATCCACTCTAGACATGGTATTCTTTGCATTCTAACTACAGCCAGTGCAGCCAGGCTGTAGGGGAAGTGAATGTGGAATACATACTCCCCCGTTATTGGTCTGAGATGATTATTTAAGCAGAGGCAAATCCGTGGATTATATTTTTATATGTCCTACTTCATATTAAGAAAATCCTCAAACATTTAAGAGGAAAGACCTAAATCCATTAATAATACCATGTAACTCTCCTAGCGATGTTTGATACTCCGTTCTTGGGGGCGGGTGTGGGGGCGGGGAGGGGGAGAGGAGCTGTTTGTTACCAGCTTGATTTTAATTGGAAAATTTACATTTACTCAACCATGGAACAAAAAATATTCACAGCTGCTCTTTGTTTGACAAAGTCATTGTGAAAGTCAAAGCACTTGACACGTGCCCCATTTGGGGTTCCTGGAGTGGCTGAGAACACAGCGTGCAAAGTTCTTTGCATCAGGTACGTGTGACCATTGTAAAGCCTGTGACTGATGACACTATCTTGATATCAGCAAAAGCATCAGAGCAGACCTCCTGTCAGGGCTGCCCCCCGCTCTGGCACTCGGAGTGCAGAAGATGGGGCCCACAAAGAGCTCAAAAGAATAACAACAAAACCCTTCGCCTCTACAAACACTAGTTACAAAAACACTTCCCCCCAGAATCACAGTACACAGATTGTGGGGAATCACTGTCACCATCAAGTGACTTTTATCCCTGAAAAAACAGGGGTGAACACCTGAGCCCTCCCCCAGGGGTACCCCAAGCTCTTTTGCCGTAAGAGAGCTTGAAAAAAGAAAAGAGGAAAACAAGCTGCAGTCTCGTAGCTGATACACAGACAGACCTTCCAGGACACAAGAATCAAACATTGCCTAAAAAGAAGTGATTTTTATCAGAAAACAAAAGATAAACTTGATAAAGCATACTTGGGTGCCAGATGTTACAGAGCAACTAAGGAAAACAAATTAAAACACAGAGAAAAGTCTCTGGGCACAATGTGAGAGGCACAGATTCACACAGAGCAGTTCAAAACAAACCGCAAAATGAAGAAAAATACCCTGATTGCGACTAGATCCACTTTTCCTTTTACTTACTTCCAATTTTCTTGTTGTTCAGTCCACTCCCATGCCCCAAACTCCTTGGAAACATGGCAGTCCTGCCTGGGTTTAAATCACTCCTGGTTTTCCTCTCCCATACACAGAAAGCAGGCAAGGAATCTATATCCAATTCGAATTCCAGCCCTCTATCTTGATTGGTTCTCCTGCTCCCCTGGCCAACTCCTTTGCTAGATACCTGAGTTTAACCCCTTAGTCACCTGGTGCTGATCCGCTCTCCTCCTGTCCATTACTTTGCATCACTGACCAGTGGCTTGACGGCACATTTCTACCGATTCTCTGATTAGCTGACGAGACCCATGAGCAAGTAAGGTCGTGACAAGCTCTTTCGGCTCGTTTTTCTCACGTCTGAATAGGAAGAGAAGGGAAACTGTGGGGGGAGGGGTATGCCCTCAGGAGACATCAGTGTGGGGGATGGGCCCATCCTTCCAAGACTGGACATTGTGGAGAGGAGAGGCCATCACCAGGCGGGGGCTGATGGGAAGGATCAATTACAGAGCCTGCTGGGGAGGTGGATTCGGGGGCAGCCGGGGCACAGTCACACGTTTGGAAGCTTATGTGAGCAAGTCTCCCCGCCCGGGCTGCCGGGCGTGGTCTGGAGGGGCTCGTACCAGCATGCCCAAGGCAGCAGGGCAGAGCGCGCTATCAAGTTGTCTCCGGCGGAGTTTGGATGCGGGAGCCTGGCAAGGTCTCTATGCAGCTGTTTAGAGCACTAGCCCACAGCCCGCTGTTGACCCTGGCTGGGCAGCTCGCTCACGCACTCTAACAGCTGTGTAGACATGGCTCAAGAATCTGTTCCCTAGGATAAGGCGAAAGCCTCCATGTTCCCCTGCCTGCCAGAGGCCTGACCTGGCTGCAGCTTGTGTGACTTGGATTGCCCCATGGCGTGGGACTGCTTTGAGCAAGCAGACGGGAAATCCAGCCAGAGCACCAGAACTCTTCACAAGGTCTGTGTTCTAAACAGCAGCAAGGCCTGGCCTGCCAGCCAGAGCCTCCCCCTCCCAGGCACGACCCACACCTTGGACCTGCTCCAATCCCAGAGAGGAAGGAAACGGCGACAGTTCAGTACAACTTTGTATTCAAAAAACAAGCTGTTTTCCCTGCTGCCCGGAGGCCCTCGGCGTTATTCATCGCCCCTGGCTCCAGAGACTGGCGTGGGGTATTACAACCTTGGGAGTGCTCCAGCCGCCAGAGACCTCATCACCCCGTCGTGAAGGCCAGAGCAGGCACTGGAACGGAAGTGCCATTCGCTGGAAGAGAGCAGGAGACGTAGGCGCGCAGACATGGCAGGCGAGCAGAGGCCTGGCGCTCCAGGCTCAGGATGCTGATCTGGGATTGTTTTAGCAAGGCCAGACAGAGCCGTGCGGTTCCAGCATCCCGCGGGATCTGCCCCAGGCATGCAGGAGAGGGCAAGTGGTGGCAGCGGCTTCATTGTTGTCACAGCCAGGATAAGGGAGGTCAGGTCGGAGCAAGAGTCAGGCCAAGTCAAGTCTCAGGCAACTGTCCGCTAGTTCATTGCTCGCATGGCAGGGCTGGTTTCTGACAGCGAAGCGCCCAGGGGCACAGACCTGACTGAGGTGCGAGTTGTCGTGAGAACGCAGCCACCGGGCCAGACTGGACACCTCTGCTTCCATTATACAGGGGCAAGTGTCAGGCCTGGGGAAGGGAGACCGTTAAAAACAAGCCGGGAGTTCAGCGCCTTCATCCCCAAGCCCTCCCCCCTTGCATGGAGCAATGTCTGTGTCCGGGTAGCGCCCCCGGCAGACCCGTGTCTTTGCATGCTGGTGCTGAGGGCTACCAGGGCCCGTGGATACCTGGTGCCGGGTGCCTTGCTCCGGGTGTAGCCATTTGTACCCTGTCTGCACAGGCAGGGCCGACTGGCCCAGAGCAGTACATGGAGAACCCTGCTGTACCGGGGACCCACCCGCCGCACTGAGCTGAGCGACTTTGCCAGGTGCAGAGAGTGGGAAGTCCAGGCCGTGGTAACAGCAGCATGACCAGGGCAGGCCAACATTTCGACTCGCCCTTTGGGCATCTGCTCCCCTTGTAACACGCCACAGCTGAATTACAGCTCGCGCCCCCCCCCGTCCGCTGCCGCTCCGGGAACCCAGGCCTGCCCCTGCTCTCGGCTCCGGGTCAGGGACCTCTAGCAGCCAAGCACCGGTCCCTCCTGGACCTCACAGCCCCTCCTTGAGCCTTCTCCTGCCATCTGGCACCTCCCCCGCCCCGGGTTTGCCACTCCCATTCCTCCTCTCCCCAGGAATAGCTGCAGGCTGCCTGTCTCCAAGCCCCAAACTCCACACCTCATCCAGCAGCAACTGGGGCCTCTCCTGTCAACCCCTTCTGGTCTCCCCCTCCTGCCTATGTAACCCCAGCCCAGCTCCTTCCATCCGCCCCCAGCCTGAGCCACCTCACTGCCATCAGCAGTGGCCTGCTGGGCTAACTAGCCCCTACCTCAGCCTTCCTGGCCCCTTCCTGGGCAAGCGCCTGCCCACAGGGTGTGACGGGAGGGCTCCCTGGTAGCCAAATGGCTCGTCAAACTGTACCACTCTTGCTGCTGAAGCAATCGTGTTGCACGTTCTTGTCCCAGGGTAGGCAAGTGCCCCACACATCTGCCATGGCTGGTGCCCAGGTCTTTACGTCTAGCATGGCAGCCGGCACGTGCCACTTGCTGCTGTCCTTGGAGCAGAGCCTACGGCCAGTTTTCCGTTCCCCCCACAACTCTCGGGCAGGCGGTTGTCATCCATACGTGTGACGCGGCCCCCGTGCCAGCACGGCTTCCAGCTGTAGTACTCCAGCCTTGCGGACTGTCAGGCCATTTGCTTCCCAGTGCACTGCGCTGGGAGCGTGGCTGCAGGCCGTTTTGCATAGAGCGACAATCAAGGGGCAAGTCTCTAACGAGCACAAAAGACCCTGTAAAGTTGGCCTTCTGTGGACACTTTCAGCCGCCGTCTTGCCAAAGAGTTTTTGTCGCTGAGGCAGCCAATGCGAGCACGCGGAAAGTTCGTCGCCGCTGCTGGCATTGGGGGTGGCCGTGCTGTAGCAGTAGGACTTGGCATTGTTTAAGTGGCAGCTGTTCCGTTGTATTTCGGGGGCGAGGGACGGGACAGGCTTGTGCCAGGAAATGGCTGGCACAGGATTTCGGTTTTCTTTACATTAACATGGAGGCCAAAAGGGATGCCACAGGGGCCCAGGAATTCAGCAAATGGTGCAGGTGCTTCTCGGGAAGGAGGAGACCGGAGCTGTCAGCTAGTTCTCAGCTGACGCTTTGCTGGGCTTTGCTTTCAGCCTTGAGTCAGGAGGCTTAGAAGTTTGTCATCAAATTGCGTTGTTAGAACGACTCCTCTCGTGGCAGTGCACGTGGGGCCTTCCAGCCCTCGGCCCATCAACAAAGTCACTATCGCAGGGGCAGGCACCCAGCCTTGCTGACCCCGCTGGGCTGCAGGAAAGATGGGTGGGTGTCAGCAGGCGGTCCAGGAAGCAGGGTACAAGGCCTGGGCAAGAAGGGACCAGAGGGCAGAGCGCCCGACAGAGTCGACTGCCTTATTCAGGTCAACAAAGGCTACTTGCGGGGCAATTGTTGCTCAGCCGCTGTCCCCGGGGTTCATCGCATGTCTGCAGTGCTGCACAACGGATGAAAACCATGGCGGGCAGCAGCAGCAGAAACCTGACGCCTTTTCAGCAACCGCTTACCCAGCCTTCCCAGGGGGCAGAGGCCTGCCCCGTTACACCTGTGGATTGATAGATTTGGGCAGCTTTGAAATCCTGGGGCACAACCTTAGTTTCCCAGCGGAAAATGCGTAGGTCTGGCAAAGCTCTGCCAGGACCCTGTGTCTCTGCCACACCCGCTGCCTTTCCATCTGCCATTTCCATACGCATAGCTGAAAGTCTGGCCCCACTACAGACGGCTTCCTAATTTGGCATTTATGTGGCTGCCGAGTCCCAGGAGTAGCGCTGAAGAGTTCCGGTCCTGACACCCAGCCCTGCAGGCTGCTAGACTGCAACGCGCCTGTCATGATCCCGAGGGTTAGCCAGCATCCTGGGGACTAAGGGATTAACTATGTCCCTTACCTAGACCAGGTGGCAGGCAGCCAATAGAAATGTAGGTAGGAAATTCCAACTGGGACAAAGGAATTTTGGGGGTTCCCCTCCTTTGTTTGAGTAGTTGCTCTCCAGCTATCGCAGGGGACAGGATGTCGCCCTCTAAGAAAATACTCTTCACAGTCTGTAAGTAGGGTAAAGTTTAGATAAATCCGTTCGGTTTTATTGTTTTATGGTTGGGGAAACGGGATCTGGTCTGTGCATTTCAAAATAGGTTTTGCTCTCCTTTGTAACTAAGTGGTCCAGGGTAAATCTCTCCTCCATGATATATTATTTTGTTACTGTTCCATCTAGTCAGTATGCTTGCTACAGGAATATTGTGGTGATAATAAAAGTTCTTTCTCGTTTCTTTTTATTAACCCAGTAGAGGTTAATTTGTGTGTCCTGGTTTGTACTTTAGGGGTGAGATTTCCCAAGTGGTCTCTCCCTGGTTGCTTTATTAATATTTGGGTGGTGGCAGCAGAGATTTTATCCCCAAAATCTAGGTTAAGATCTTGGGGCAAAGTTTTATACCAAAGCCTGGGAGAAGGTTTTGGGGCACTTTTGCTGGCCCCCACTCCTGCATTTATCTTGCCAGAGCAGGGAAGGAGCCATGACAGCGCTTTATTGCAGCAAAGCTGAGGCTGTTCGGAAGTTTCTGAAGGTTTTGTCCTTTCACAACTTCCTAGGTGCAGCTCCTGGTCAGTGCCCCAGGGCGGGATGGATCTTCACAACCCCACTCGGCCCACGGGCCAGCTGGGGAGTGCACAGCTGACCTGAAAGGCAGATGCCACCACTCGACAGCCATTCAGTGCTGCTCAAAGACCAATTCTCTGACTTGGGGCGAGTCCCCTCTCAGCTGGGAGCGCCACAGCTTGTGTCCCTACACTGCAGCACCCTTATAGAACGAGAGTGGGGGGTTGTGGTGAAGAGACCCACTCTTTGTAACAGGATACAACAATGGGCCTCAGCTTCCACTGGCCTTTGCTAAAACACAACCCAGACAAACGCAGTACGGCCAGTGGCAAAGAGGGTTTATTTCCATGTCTCTTTAAACAGCAGCACCGGCCCTTCTACCGAGCTCTACAGGAAGGGTGTGCCTGCTGCAGTCCCCGTACCTCCCCCTGCGCCCGTCTGGACTGTCACCGGGGAGGCAGGTACAGCACCCGAGAGCGGGCCCAACATCCAAGCGAGAGGTACTCTGCGCACGGAGGAGGAGCGGTCAGATATCGCTGCATGCGATACGGCACAGGGACGCCCACGGCACGCGCAGCTTTCTGGGGGCTGCTGCCACGGGATTCGCTGACCGGCTGGACCGTTTCCAAGGTGCGCGGGGGCAGGAGTCCGTGCCGGTGAGCAGCTGGACTCATCTGCACGGTGCTCGCGCAGGCCCCGCCGTGCGTCACAGCGCGTCTCCCTGCTCCTCTTTCAGTCGCTTGCAGAGGTGCTCGCTGACGGCTGCCAAGGGATTGGCTTTGTACAGGGGGTTCGCGATGACCTGGTGAAACCTGGCCACTTCCTCCTGGCTGGGAGAGGCGAGAGAACCCGGACCCGGAATGAGGCTGTGCAGGCGTTACGCCGATCCCGGGGCCGGCCGGCCAGCACCAAGCCGTCGTTCACACCAGGGCACGGTGTGTGCCCAACCCGCCTGCCCCAGGGACTTGTCTGCGTAACACGAGGGCCCGTCCACCCCACTGGGGCGCACCCTGGTGGGCGAGAAACGCCCACATCCCACTCAGAATGCAACAGCAGCTTTGGCGTAAATGCACCACACTGCACTGGGAGACCTGCAAACCACACCCCAAGTAAACCCCCCCCGCAGTCGGGAGCAGACACACGGTGGCCATGGGGAGCACGTGCATGGGCACCCCCCAGCCAGCTGTTTTGCACAGTCATTGGTAGCTGGGAACTTACAGCAGCCTGCGCTTCTGGGCTGGCTTCATTTGGCTGAAGTCCGTGGGTTCTGCCTTCACTCTCCCGTGGCTAGAGAGGAAAAGACGGGAACAGTCGGATGGAAGGAAACATTCTGCCAAAAGCAGCTGGTGCCGGCCGCTGTCAGCGACAGGGCTCTGGGCGAGATGGGCTGTTGCTCTGATCCCGTCTGGCCGCTCTTACGAGATGGGACCAAGGGATCAGTGATTCTCAAGCTGTCTCCTCTAGGGAGGCAGAGGCCATCCTCACTGCCCCAGGCCCACAGAGCCCCTCTGCTGGCTAAGCCCTGCCGAGGGTGGAGGGGGCATTCTGGGTCCCAGCTCGGCAGGCAGACAGAAAGCGCTTCCTCCCCACCGCCCGGGCAGCTGTGCTCTCTGCTTCCAACGGGTAACTAAGCGAGGGTCTGCACACAGCAAGGCCTCCCCGGTGCCCTGGAGGGACCCGTCCCCTTCCCTCCCACCCACCCACTCACACGTCTCCCAGCGCCCTTGGGCGAGCTCCTGGCTGAACGCAAGCGGCAGGCGGGTTAGCGGCCAACGCGCTGGGTTAGGCAGGGGAAGGCTGGCTGGCCTGGCTGCCTCGTGCAGCTATCCAGGGGGGTGGCCCCATCGCCGGGCCTGGTCCATTGGCAGCAGCAGGGATGGAAAGATGTTTTTCAAGTGTGATTGTAAACCTGTGAACCCGGCAGGGAGGGTCCAGAGCAGGGCTGGGCCTGCTGCGAACACACTTCGCGCTCCGGCCCCGAAAGCATTCGCTCTGCAGCTGGCATCTCTCCTGGACACAAGCCCGGTGGAAGGAAAGTGTCGTAGACACCGAGCACCGCGGAGGAGACCGGCTCCTCCCAGCTCCTGGGCATGTTCCAGGAGACTCCAGCAGTCCCCTGAAGGTGCAATTCCTGGGGGAACTTCAGCAGATGTGTTTGCAGACGGGCTCTGCTTCTGGCCCACGAGCTAGAACCCTGCAAGTGTGGGACTGGAAGGGCCTCGAGCAGTCCCCATGTCCAGCCCCCTGCGCTGAGGCAGGACCCAGGAAACTCAGAGCAGCCCTGACAGGTCCAGCCTGTCCCCCAGAACCTCCCGCGATGAGGATCCCTTTCAGTCTCTCCTGGGAAGCCTGCTCCCGCACCTGTTGCGGGAAAGCTTTTCCCAATCCCGGTCCTCCAGCCCCGGCAGCAGAGGGAGCCCATTCGTGCTTGCCCACTGAGAGCAGCAGAAGGATGTAATGAGTCAGCCCCGCACTCTTCATCGCAGCCCTGACTGGATTTGAACTTATCAAGCCTCTGCTCCCAAGACCCAACAGCCCAGGCTTTTCGCCTCTTCCCCTCGGGCAGGGTTTCTACCCCGCTGGCCATCTCTGTGGCTCTCCCCCGACTCCCCAGATCCCCGCAGTGGTTCTGCTCCAGCGGCGGCTCCCCAGGGTGGGGCACAGCGGGACACGGTCCCACGCCCGGCACACAACCGCCCTGGCCCGTTTCGCAGCGGGCTTGCCGGCTGCCATGCACTTGTTCCCTCGGGCAACATGGGGCTGGGCCGCCTCTCAGCTCGCTCTGGCTCTGACCGGCAGCCTCGTTTCATCGCACTGTGTTGCCTTCATTCATTAGAAATGAGAATAAAAGCCTCTCTGCGCTGCTCTTACCCGGCAGGGGGTCAAATTCCTGGAGCAGCTCATCTTTTATTAACCAAGCTGACAAATCAGGGGGCATTACCCTTCGTCCGTGCAGCGCTCTGGAGCCTGGCCAACCCTCCTCTGATGCTTTCCAACTCCCCCCCGCCCAGCCAACTCCCCCTTGGCTGCTGGAGCAGGGGCTCTTCCCCGAGGGCAGCCAGTGCTGCCGTTCCTCCATGCCACTGACCTTGCCTGGGGAGCAGGCGAGTCAACTGTGGTTGGGCTGCCCAGAGGAGCACGTCAGCCAACTGGGACGCCCCCCCCCCGCATCAATCCGATCCCTCTGCTGGCTGCCCCTTCCCGAGTGGGGCTTCTCTGCGCCACTGCCTCACCTCACGGGCTGCCAGGGGAACCGCCAGACCAGGGCCAAGGGCCAGGCCGGGAGGCGTGCTCTCCCACTGCAGGTGGGGCTGCCCTGGGAGCGGATGGCTCTATCCCACCAGCCACAGGAAGCGTGCGTTCGGGAAGTCAGCATTCCCTGTTTGGTGTCTCATGGGTGAGTATGCCAAGGGAACGGCCTTGCCTATGGGATCCTCATGCACAAACACAGCCCCCAAAATGGCCTGGCCTGGTGTCACAGCTTCCTCCAAGCCCCCGGAGGGGGAGTCCCACGCAATGTTCCCTCCAATTCTTTCCATCCGCGTGCAGAATAAATGTTGTTCTGTGCATTGAGGCACATGCGGACGTGCACCACCAGGAAACACACAGCCTGCTGGCTGTGCGCTCTGCAGGTGCTCGGCTAACCTGCGGGGTGGCATTTCAACCTCTCCTGGGTGGCCATGCTGCTCTGCTAACAGGGAACACACCCGGCTACGGGGCACAATACTACGGTATCTCCATGAGACAGGTAAACAAGCCTCCACCACTAATTCCAGCTCAAAATTCAACCAGTCCAAACTCGAACCCTTGGAAAAGTCTGAAACAACATCGTGCCCTTTTGCGCTGGGACTGGAGCCAAAAATCCAAAGCGTAGAAAAGCCCTTCACAGAACTGCGATCAGGGCTTTGCCTTCCGGGGGCTGGTTTTCAAAGGCACATCTACAAGTAAGGGGCCTACTTGCTCCCCGTGCCTCTGAAACTCTCCCCTTCGGAGGGGAGTCTGCGTCGGAGGGGAGCGAGCCCGTTCAGCATTCTCTCCCGACTGGCTCTGCAATACAGGAGAGGCTGTGCTCATGGTGTCTCCGACCAGCGCCAAGTGGGTGCGCCAAGACATTCCAGCGCTTTCCCAAGCTGCCTCGAAGCCCGGCCCGGCCCGAACATAAACCCTGCTAGTCATGGTGACCCATCTCCCGGCTGCCAATGGGGACGTGTTTATGCAGAGCGCGAACGCTCCTGTGACCTCGGGGAGCCAGCCAGCACGCAGCAGCAAAGGGAGACAGGCCCCCCAATGCAGAGAAGTGCCGGGGGCAGTTCCGCACGTGCAGGCTGGAAATGCAGAGAAAGCTTAGGAGCCGGCTGGAGGGAACACGTCAGAGCAAGAGGGCTGTGCACGACCCCCCCTGTCCGCCCCGCGTAGCTCAGCCACACGCAAGGCCCTTTCGGCCAGGACGCCGGCCCCAATCCATCGGGCACGTCTGCGACGGGACCACCCCCGGCTGCATGGCCGGTGGCGCCGGGGGAGCTAGCCGCTTTCCATGTTGCCATCCCACGTGCGACAGGCTGGGACACTGGCCGTACGCACGGTCCCAGTCCTACCGAGGGGGTTAGCTTCAGACACGTGTGGCTGTTCAAAGCCCTCTTCCTCCTCCCCCCGCCAAGTCTGGAGCAACCTGCCTTCCCCTGCCTGCCTACTGCAAACCCTGCTCGACTCCCGCTGCTGGGCCCCAGTGGCCTCCCTCTCCCGCACAGCAAGGGCACCCTGTGGCCACAGGAAGCACTAGGTCTGGGCATGCACCTGAGCAGAAGGCTGCGTCCTGCGTGGCAGCATCTTTCACCCAGAGCAGAGAGTGGGACCGAGCCAGCCTGCACCAGGGAGGTGCCAGGACAGCAGGAAGTAAGCAGGCGAGGCAGCCCACCAGATCGGTACCTACGTCGTCTTGGGGGGCCTGCGGGCCTGGCTGGGCGTGCTCAGTTCAGAGAGCTCGGGCAGGGCTTCCAGCAATGGCTGCATGTCTCCCACCACGGGGGTCGCTTTCCGCTTTGCCTCAGCTTTTTGCTTCCGTCTCGCCAGCTTCACACCTTCTATTTCTGGTTCCGAAACAAGATGGTTGAGAGCGCGTCAGTCTCCCAGCACCTCACCACAGCAGGCTGTGCCACGGCGAAGGAGGGACACACAGGATTGAGATGGGGACCCAGAGCACAATTCTCAAGTTTGTGGACGTTCCTAAGCTGCAGGGGTTACAAGTGCTTTGGATTGAGCTGGACCAACGGTGGAAATGGCCTGAGGTAAACAGGATGACGTTCAACAAGGACAAATGCAAAGGGCTCCACGTCGGAAGGAACAATCCATTTCCCACACACAGAACGGGAAGGAGCACTGCAGAAAGGGGTCTAGGGGTCAGAGTGGACCACAAAGCTAAATGAGAGTCAACAGTGTGACACTGTTGCAAAAACAATGCAACACACAAAGCATCATTCTGGATACCTCAGCAGGAGTGTTGTGAGCAAGACACGAGAAGTCATTCTTCCGCTCTACTCCGCACTGATTAGGTCTCAGCTGGGGTATTGTCCCCAGGTCTGGGTACCGCATTTCAGGAAGGATGTGGACAAACTGGAAAAAGTCCAGAGGAGAAGAACAAATGATGAGAGGTCTGGAAAACACAAGCTACGAGGGAAGACTGAAAGAATTGGGTTTGTTTAGTGTGGAGAAGAGAAGTCTAAGGGGGACATGATTGCCAATTCCAAGCACATAGCAAGTTGTTGCAAAGAGGAGAGTGATAATGTTTTTGCTCATCTACTGACAAGAAGCAATGGGCTTAAATTGCAGCAAGGACAGGTGAGGGCTAGGCTGGATGTTAGGAACAACCTCCCAACGGTTGGGGCGGTGAAGCACCGGAGTATACCCCCTGCGAGGTTGGCTAGTGAGACTGTTGTATTTCCCTTGCAGACCCAGCGAGGGGGTGACCAGCAAGGCAAGGGTGGGGAACGGCAGACAGAAGAGCCGACGGGCTAGATTTACACGGCCCCACCAGTGAGACTGGAGAGGAAGGGGAGGGTGCAGATTTGGGCCCAGAGGGGCGTTGGTCTCTACCACCCAACCTGGCTGCCTTGAGTTCTAGTTGCAGGGGAAGGGTCTGTTCTGGCAAGTGCTCTGGGCTGGGACTCAGAAAAGCCAGATTCAATTCATGGCTCTGGGCCTGTCACCAGGAGCTCATCTGCAACTGGAGACTTCCGCTGGGTCCGCTCCCCTGCCCGAAGTGGGGGGTGCCCACGAAAGCTCATGACACCAGCGACACGTTCTGTTAGTCGCCACAGCCGTTTGGTGGAGTTCTGTCAGTGA
>JANRFK010006693.1:446683-460430 GCA_030068395.1 Apalone spinifera
AGACATTCCCTCGCAGAGCCCGGCGAACGTCACCTTATGGCAAACGAGAGGAAAACCTGAGTACCATCAGCTTCCCACAAAACCAGCTGTCATGTGTACATCCCAGAATGGAATATAGGTCTGGGAATGTTGACAAAGGGAGAACTTTGCGTGCTGATGAGTTATTTGCTTTGTAAGTGTTGGCTGCCTTTCCCATCAAGAGGAACTATTCTTAAACATGGAAAAATATATAAACGGGAGGTTTACAGCCTCCCTCTTTTCTCAAAGAGGGATCAAACCCACAGAATTTTGCAGAAATATGATAGGGTCCTGAACCCAATTCTCTAGAAGCCTATGTGATTCAATAGGAGGCAACGTTGCTGCCGTTTTGTTTAAAACGGCCTGTTGAATTCTTAGAATTCTGTAAAATTCTCAGGAGAGAATTTTAAATTAAATTTTATGGACAGAACATAAAGATGCCTTTTTCTATCAAGAGTTTTCCATAGGAGCTAGACTTTAAAAAATAAATCCAGGCATCTATATAGAGAAGAAAAAAAAAATCAGTATTTTGGTATTTCTGACTTTGATAACTTAAATCAGGTTTTTGTTTTAAAATTGCAATTTTCCTGTGGCTAAAACTAACTAAAACCCCACCTCATATTCACTGCAACAACGGAAGGCTGAGAAATAAAGCCCTTTCTGGGCACCGCAGAGCCAGCTCACTATGGTTAGGATCATCAGGTGATAAGTATCATGGTTCAGTGGTTAGCATCAGTGCCAGTCTCTTGACTAAAACACCCCATCAAGCTGGGAAATTCTCAAGTGCCAAACAGCTGTGTCCCCTCAATTCTCCAACCTGGGGTGCTTTTTATGCTGCTTGGCTGAGCGCGCGATCATTCCTGGCCTGCTCCCACACAACCTCTTGCATGTTCATCTCCCCCTGCTGAGTTCTCTAACTAGAGTGCTCTAGCCAGCCACTCCTTACACTGCAGCATGACACCAACCGATTCCCAGTCCCAGACTGCTCCCCAGAAGTGCCCAGCGCTTTCCTGCTAGACCACATAAGCTCATAGAAAGTCCGTCAGTACATTGACAGAAGATGACAGGCACAGACCTGGTTATCGCAAAGGCGGTTTCCCCAGCACCTCACTTCAAACACACACTCGTTTAGATAAAAAATATAAAACAAGTTTAACTACAGAAAGTTAAACGTCCAATGATTTCAAGGATTCAGACATACAAGTTAGAACTGGCTTCACAGAAATAAAAAGGTAAAATACAAACTAGTACCTAACTTAACAAGTTAAGTGAACTCAAAGCAAGAAGGTTTCTTTCACCACATGCTTACAACATAAGAACATAAGAACATAAGAACGGCCGTACCGGGTCAGACCAAAGGTCCATCTAGCCCAGTAGCCTGTCTGCCGACAGTGGCCAGCACCAGGTGCCCCGGAGGGGGTGGACCGAAGACAATGATCAAGAATTTGTCTCCTGCCATCCCTCTCCAGCTTCTGACAAACAGAGGCCAAGGACACCATTTCATCCCCTGGCTAGTAGCCATTTATAGACCTAACCTCCATGAAAAATTATCTAGCTTCACTTTAAACTCTATTACAGTCCTAGCCTTCACAGCCTCCTCTGGCAAGGAGTTCCACAGGCTGACTACACGCTGTGTGAAGAAGAACTTTCTTTTATTAGTTTTAAACCTGCTACCCATTAACAGTCTGGCTAGATTTCTTTCAGCCAAGACATTTCCCCCAGTTCAATGATGCTCCCTTTATCTTTCAAGGGTTGTTTATGTTGTGAGTAGAGATGAGGGGATAAAGATAATCTGGAGAGTTTGCTCCCCTTTCTTATAGCATTTCTCTTCAAGAATCACCTCCAGATGGGGTTCAGGCAACAGCAAGCCTGTGGGATAGGTCCATCCAGTTGTTTCTTTGCCAACAAGTAAATTTCTTGCTCACATCCTTTACTAGGTGATAGTTCATCCGATTGTTCTGATACATGGCCAAAGTTATGCCTAGCCTTATCTCTTGGGAACTGGCTTGGAGTTGTTTCCCTAGACGTGGAATTGATCTTCTACAGTAAAATTTTATAAATCTACATACTATGTTACTGTACATGTTTTACCAAGACAATAATGTTCAGCAGATTATGAGTTTTCAGACAATACCTCTCAAAGCCTACTTTGTACAAAATTTATCACAATCTTGTAGAAAGGATAAAACATCAGGATACATACAGACAGTAACACAAAAGCATACTGTGTTTATTACTGGGTGTACATTCAGTCGTTGAACTTGTATGGACTGAAGTTCAGCATGTAACTAAAGCATGAATAACTCCACTGGCTTTTTTGGGGCTACATATGTGCATAAAGCCAAGCAAGTGAATATGGCTATATGACTGAGGCTTTCGCCTACTTATACTCCCACTGACTGATTTTCTAGGTAGTTGTGACTGTAGCAACAGGGAAGCAAGCGTGACTCACTATCACAGGATAGAATGTGAATAATAAAACACATCCCTACCATTGCTGAACGACTGCCCAGACCTGACATGCACACACTTAACATTCATTGCTGGCTAATAGTGACTGAATGGATCTGTATTTCACTGGCGGGTTTTCCCCTGTCTGAAAACACATTCATGAGTCCCCTGGAAAACAGCGCCTGGTAGGATTTGCTAATGAGAAAGACCACAACCAGCTGGCTAGTGCGCAGAAGAGCCAGGATGCCGATATTGATTTATTTTTGCCCAATTGAAGCAGAGCATTGAAGGAAACGCAAAAGCTGCCTGCTTGGTTCAGCCTTGAACCCCGCAGAATCACAGGGCTCCCAACAGGAAATTACTCAGACTGGGGAGAAAATAATCCAGTGGGCAGAGATCAAAGTCGCTCTAAAGTGCTGAGGCTTTTTACCCTGAAATGAAAATGCTGTAATTGGAAAGCAAGGCCCGGCAGCTCACTGTGTTAGCGCCACGTCGGGTCCCACAGTCACCCACTGCTGCCGGGGCAGACAGCAGGGGGAGCCCGACACTCTCCGACAGTGTGTCAGGAGCTGCAGCTGGACCCCTGAGCCCACAGGGAGCCGGTCATGTCCACGGGGCTCCCTGCCGGAGAAAATCGCCTGTGCATGTGGAACTGCAGGCAGGACTGGGAGCTGGGAAGCCCTCCTGTGCGCCAGAGGTGCGCCGGCCTGGGCGCATGTTCGTATGTCTCACGCATGTTGGGGCTGTGTTAATACTCCCTGCACGTACACTGCACCCAGGAGTTCACGGCAGGCGAACAGGGCCCGAGCCAGGAAGGGCCAGTGTTCAAGGCTGCTCAGGCAGGTCTCTCACAAATGAGAATGCATTTCCTGTCCATCGCAGGGCATGGGTGGGTTTTATGCTGTCCTGTGCATGGCAGAGCCCACGAGTCATCTGCACACGGGACAGGCCAGGCACGAGGCCGGGCTATTGTCAGCTGGGGCTGCCCTCATCGGTCTCGTGTCGAGGCAGCTGTGGGTGGTGGAAAGAAGGGGAACGTTTCCCTAGGTTTACATCACTAAACGGCCACAGCCTGTCTCCTGCACACCGTCCCTGCCTCTCCCCGAGCGGCCAATGGGACAGCCTGGAATCGCCCTGCCCCTGAGAGAGAGGACTGACTGGGGCCATCCCCAAAGCTGCTGGATATTCCCCCCCTTTTATCCAGCCAGCCCCAACTAGCTTCTATAATGCCTGACCACTTACCCATAAGCCAGCAACACTGTTCCCTTAGAGCAGGGGTGGGCAATAATTTTTCCCGGGGGCCACTTCAAAAATTTTTGAAGTAGCCCTGGGCCACCCTGGAAGGGGTGGGGTCTAAATAGGGAGAGACGGGGCCTAAATTGGAAGGGGCGGGCTACCCCACCCCCAGACCATGATTGGAAGTGGTGAAACCCCTTTGCCCCCCCCCCCACTAGGCACTCATGCCTTGGAAGAGGCTTGGCACGCTCCCCCACCCCCAGGACAATCAGGGCCTGGGGAGCACAGGAAACCGCCTCCCACCCTGCGAGGAGCACATGGCACTTTGAAGTGCCACAGGGCCGGGGCAGGGCCAAGGAAGCTTCACGCAGCTCCCCCGCCCCCAGACCCTGATTGGCCTGGGAGCAGCAGGGCCTCCGCGGGCTGGATCCACCCCGCCTTAGAGCAGCCCCACGTTAGGCCTCCACCCAGACACAAGTGAAATGTGATGGGCCTTACTGAAAGCTCTTCGTCCTAGGAGGCAGTGCTGGCAATCCCAAAGGGCTGAGTACCCGACCGTCCAGCTTCATGACCTGCCGCAAATACACACTTGCATCCTATCAGAGCGAGCCTGGCCCTAGAGCTCGCGGCTGAGTAGCCAATTGCCTTGGTAGCCGCCCGCCGCAGGGCAGCTGGCCGTGCACGGCCTTGGCTTGATAGAGAAAGGCTTCAGGGACAGCTCGGCCCGTCGTGGGGAGTGCAGCGGGAGCATACGTTCATCAATAGCTCACATCCAGGACCCAAGAGTCGGGCTTTGTCTAAGCTTCTAGGAGCGTGGCAGAGTCGCCAGACCCACAGGGGGTCCCTATCTGACGCCAGACACCTCCTTCCCGCCACCCACCCCACGCAACAGGGCGCAGCTGTGCTCGGCGGCTTGCGAAGGACACGTAAGGAGCTACGCGCTGGTGTCCTGCTACTCTCCTGTAGGGTTTGGTGGTGGGAGGAGGGGGGAGCAGCTCCACCCCGACTTCCGAGACTACTGGAGCAGCTCCCCCATCTCGCCTGGGCTCCCCATGCCACGGGGCCATACGAAGGGCTGGGCTTCCTGGTTTGGACCCCAAGATCCACTCAGCTCATGTTTTCAGCCCCAGCACAGTTGCCCTCCCCTGCTCCCCAGCCCGGGCACTAGACATTTACTCAGGGAAAGGGAAGAGAGTCTCATCACATCAGTGTCCGTAGGGGCCCTGGAGCTCGGAGCTGAGGGTCACAGGGGTCCTGAGCTCGGAGCTGCTGGCCCTGGAGCTGTCCGTTGTTCTCGTTATTTTTAGTAGGAGTCACAGACAGGCCACCGCCAGCCCTGAATCTTCGCTCATTGCCCACAGCCTGTCTGTGACCTTTACTAGAAACCACCCTGACAGTTTCTTACCGTCCTCATCCCAGAGTCTCTGGCTGCAAGGAGCCCGTTCCAGCAGCTGCCATTCAGTGCCGACCGCTCGGACTATCCGAGGGAGGCAACATCACCACTTGGCACCGCAGCCCACGCGAGTGTCCTGCCCCGTCCACACAGCGGCCACACCAGCCCTGCCTCTTGTTCTACACCCTGCAGTGGCGCATGGCGATTTCCATTCCCCTCGCAGGACCTCCGGCCCCCCCACTCATTCTCCTGATCATAACACGCTCCAGGCCTGGGCCCGTCCTGCAGCCAGCCCCGGGCCCTCTCCCATTGCCAGCTGCAGAAGTGGGCTGTGCCCACGAAAGCTCATACCACCACCTAAATGTTTGGTTAGTCTCGAAGGTGCGGCCGGACTATTGGCTGTTGTTGAAGGTTTCCGGTTACAGACTGACTCGGCTACCCCTCCGGAGCGCCCACCTCCCCGTCAGCCCACTGAGGTCTCGTGTCCTCACCAGCTCTTGGTGGCCCTGGAGGTGGCTCCACTTTCAATGGCTAAGTGAACACTTGGCCATGACCCAGAGGCTCAGCACTGCCCACTCAACCGCAAGAACAGAGCCAGGGATTGCAGCTGCACATGAACCCGCCCACGGGGCAGAACTGCGGCTGTGCCAACGGGAACTGCCACCGAGCAGAGCACAGGCCCCTCAGAGTCACGGCACGTGGCTGATGTTGGGAACCCGGGACGCTGGCAACCAAGTCCCTTTCACGTGGCTTTCACAGGGCAGGGAACCAGCTGGGATGATGTCTGGGAGGCTCTCTACCCCAAGGAGAGGCAGCCAGCGTCGCCTGAGGCACTGAAGCTAGCCGCCAATATGCCAATGGAACGTCTGAGGGCTAAGACAAGGAGCAGTCCTGTGGCACCGTGGGGTACATCTACACTGCAACGCTATTTTGGAACAACTAGCGCCATTCCGAAATAACTTCGTTAACATCTACACAGCAGGCAGCCATTCCAAAACACTGCCAAGCTGGAGCACTTCTTACATGACTCCTGGAACCCTCCTTGTCCCAGGAATAAGGGAAGTCGAAGGAAGAGGGCTTGATTTCGAAATAACTGCTGGGTAGACACTTCCTATTTTGAAATAAAATACGCAATTGGCATAGCTCAATTTGCGTAGCTTATTTCAAGTTAAGCCCTGCAGCTTAACACCCTAAGAGACCAACAGATTTATTAGGACACAAGCTTTTGTGGCTAAAACCCACTTCCTTAGCTGCACTGGAATGGATGTTACAGAAGTAGGACTACACACACCAGGAAGAAGCTGCTTGTGTTAACGAAGCTAATCAAATCAGGGTGGAAGTGTGTCATTCGCAGTGGTTCAGTTCCACAGAGGGGGAATTTCCTTTGTAATGCGTTAGCCAGTTGAGATCATTATTCAGTCCTAAGCTTGACAGTGTTGAATTTGCAAATGCATTCCACTAAATTCAAGAAACGGCTGAGAATTCTCCCCATAATAACAGGAGTTTTGATGCGTTGTTCTCCAGCAAAATTACTCGAATTAGCATTGGGGTGTTTCACATTCATTGTGTCCCCCTGGTTTCCACGTCTTGTGTGCCATGACTGTCAGTACTAGGTGCCTTCTCTTGCTACTACACAGAGCCTGAATTCTGACAAGCTAACTGGAACTTTTCCATCTCACCCCTCAACAGAAAAAAAAATGGATCTACAGGGCAAATTAGGCCCTTAGTTGGTCTCATTATAGTCTCAGTTACACCCACATAAACCCAATGGAGACTAGCAGAGCTGCGAAGTGCAACCAAGAGCTCAGTTTGGTTTGCTGCATCTTCATTACTAGGGATGATACAGGAAGTGGAAAGATTCCAGCTTCACTGAGCTAGTCCTGGGTGAGTCTGCGGGGGTAGGAAGCAGTAATGCATTTCCTTGGGCTCGGAAAGGGGGCATACAGAAATCCATGAGGCACAAGGAATATGGAGCCTCGCACAACACGTTTCAAGGCAGAACCAAACCCAACCTAAAGCCAAGATCTCCACACCTCTGTGCTAAAATCTAGGCGTTTCAGTGACCTGACTTTGAGAGATGTGGAGCAGGCACATTTCCAAACGACTCCAGCCAGAGCTGCTGGCCTGCAACATCTTGGAAAGTCAAGTTCCTTTGCTTAGATGCCCAATTATGCATCCTTGGTACCCAGGCTTGAACATTTTGGCATCCTCCAGGGTTTTCCCCTCCCCTTCCCACAATAGTGCTAAGAAATTCACCCATCGCTACTAGGGATGTTAACAAGCGGGTATCTGCGTAAACATGTAACTGCTTGACATTCTAGCGGTTGCACATTTACACACATAGGGGCTTGGGGGGAGCCAGTGCTAGCGGGGAGCCAGAGGACAGTGGATCTGATCCTGGGTGGTGCAAGGAGCCAGTTTTAAGAACCAAGTGCTGGCCAAAGCTCTTTCCACAGAATGCCCTGAACAGCTTCCTTCCAAACACACTGATCAGCATTTTCTGCTTCCCCGGAAAAATCAAGGTGGAAGCAGAGAAACTGCCTGAAAGCACAGGCACAGCATGCATTGAGAGGGTTTGTCTTTCCACTGCTGTGCGCTTATGCTCCGACCGTGCCTGTTACCGCTTGTTCACAACTGCCGGAGAAGTGCGATATCCCCGCCACTCGAGTCCCTTGAAAGACAAGCCAGCCCAAGGCACCTTCTCCTGCTGGTTCCACCATCTGCTTGGGACTCGGTCACTTGGGTCTGGGAAGGGACGTGGCATGCACCGTGGCCGTCAGAGGGGGATGCTGGACCTCAGGCAGCTTCTCGCTGGAACCCAAGCGCCCTGACCCCGAATCAGGCTTCCCCGGTGGGAAGAGAGCCACACGCCACGGTGCCATTTCCTCTTGGAAGCGAGACAGAAGCAGCCCACCGGGAACAGTTCCTGCGCTGCTCGGCCAGGCGGATGGCCACGGGAAAGCGCTGAGATAAGCAAGGGAAGGGGAGCACATGGGGCTGCCTTCAGGAGACAGGATCGTGCGGAGGGCTGGCGTCTGCAGACTCCGCCCGCTAACCAGGGATAGCGCGGATGCCGTTCCCCAGCAACATCCTCTTCCCGATTTCATTTGCCTGGCTTGAGGATTGGGCCAGCTAATAACTTTTCAAACAGAGGAGATCAGCAGCGTCACTGAGCAGATCGGCTGAACCCTGTTCGCAGAGAGAGTGTAATCCTATTAAGCCGCTGCAGCTTCTGCCATTTACATGAACAGAAGGGGAGAAAATCCAGGAATTCCATCAGGTGTGATTGCAAATGCAGAGTTGTAACTCACCCGGAACGGCTGCAATGCTGACATCAGACACCGCACGAGAAGCCGACATCACGTCCCCGTGTTCCTCCCGCTCTTCACCGTCGCTCCCAAGCCCGGTGGCCACTACACGCCATCCCCCCCCTCGACCCACGGCGGTGCCTGGAGCCCACTGGCCTGGAGGTGGGCGGGGCTTCCAGCAGGGCCCATTCAGGGAAGTGGCTGCAATGCCTGGGCCCAGGGTACGGGCTAGCCAATCAGGAGTGCCGGAGAGGCCCCTGACTTGGCTGGAGCTGCCAGACCGCGCCGTGCGGGCGCCGAGCGAGACGATGCCCTCAGCACCGCGTGGTCGGCGTCCGTCCCGTCCCTCAATGCCCCTCCCCGCCAAGGCTTCCACCCCTTCCCAGTAGCGCGGCTGAACCCCGAGCGCAGCTGCTGGCCCCAGCCACAAACCTCTCCAGGCTGCTGTCCGGCGCTCCAGAGCCCATGGGAGTCGCCCTCCTTTCTACTCAAGGCAGGCGGAGGAGCCATGGCCTGGCAGCACAGCCATGCCTTTCCGCTCAGTCTGCCCCCGGACACACAGCAGAACCCACCAGCCAGCTCCCCAGCCAGCCAGGGTGGTGGCAAGCCCCGGCTACCATCAGCACCAGGCACGCCCCAGCTGGCAGCAGCCTCACTCAGGCACCTGTGCTCTCCTCTTCCTGCACCCCACTGCCTGAGGCCTTTGCATGGGGCAGCCAAGCAGGGGGAGCACTGAGCTGCAGGGACTTGGGGCTAGCAGGAGCCCATCAGAGAGCACACAGGGCAGCCCAGCCCAGCCAACGTGCACCGCGGGCGGGCTGGGAAGAGCAGGCGGCACTATCGGTGGGGGGCAGCGGGAGCGCACGATGGTTGAAGGCGCTGGCCTGGCATGAGGTGGGCTAGGGAAAAGAAGCCGAACCGCAAGCTGCACTGGAGCTAACCTGCTGCTGCGACAGCAAGCTCCTGAGGGCAGAGACCGCCCAGTGCTGCTCGGAGAGCTCTGAACCGCTGCAGGGTCCGTGCAGGCAGGCGCTGCTCCCCAGAGTCCTGGCCAAGGGGGACACGCCTTTCCGGGGTCCTCCGAGCCAACAGCACGTGGTGCACAGCCTCCAAAGCCACAGGCCAGACCCAGGCAAGGGGGCCCTGGCGGGGTAGGTCTGGTTGCAGCGCTCCCTCCCACCTGCCCTTGTCCCAGGACTGGGAATGAAATGGCAGCCCGAGAGGCAGCTGGACTTCACAATTCCTCCGAAGACGTTAGTGAAGCTTGGAGAGGGGATCCGTGCGTGTGGGCAGCAGGAGGCTGCCTGCGCATGCAGCGGAGGTGCTAATGAAAAGGAAGGTGTCAGCATCAGCTCAGCCTAATTGAGAGCAATCGAACAGCCAGGGCTCCACGGAGAGTCCATCTGCTTTCACTTGGCCACCACAGCCCCCCAAAAATAAAATCCTCCTCCGCTAGATATTTTAACAGCCAGCTGCATACGGGACTGCTGCCGAGAGAAGTCCAGTGTCAGGCAAGCACTCTGCTGTAACGGACTAGGCCTTTTAACCTAGGCGCTCAGAGATCTCTGTGCTCACGAATAGCACTGTACCTATTTATATCATCTACTCACTCCTGGCTATTGCTTAGGCCACGTCTATCCTTACCGGGCCAGTGATCCAGCCTCCGGCATTCGCTCCAGCCATCCGACTTGTCCCACGGGCGCCCCGTCAGCATGGGCACGCCGCGATTGGGGAGACGGAAGGGAAGCTGTCGGGAGCTGGGCCAGGCTCCGAGCAGAAGCGGATAGAACAGCAGTGGAGGGGAGATGTACGCATCTCAGACTAAGGAGATCTCTGTTCCCCGGGTAACAGGGAGAGGCTGGTCTAGAAGCAGCAAAAGCAATGGAGGCAAGTGACTTCATGGGGCTAACCGAGCAGGCCTGCAGAGTCAGGCCAGCCGGCGTGGATCAGGGCCCCTGGGAAACCAGCTGAGACTGGCTATCGAAGGAGCATGTCTGCGGGGGGGGGGGCCATGTGTAGCCGAGAGGGTGGAGGAAAGCGCTGCTGGGAGAAGGAGGAAGACACAAGTGAACACCAGGCCGACAAACCGGAGAGAAGGGAGGGGCTGGGGAAGGTGTGGGGCAGTAGCCATGGGGTCTTGGCGCTGTCTTACAGCAGGTGTCAGGGACTCACAAGGCAGCTACTATGACAGGGCTCTGGGCGGGAGCCTGGGTTCCCTCCCACACCCACCTCCCCATTTCCACTTGGGGCAAGACTGGAGAGTGTTCTCCCCTTATAGCACATGCTGGCCAATGAGGAGAGCTCGGTGAACAGCCAGCTAATGCCCTGGGTGTGGTGTCTACAATTGGGGTGCGGTGAGATCTGGGGCGAGCAAATCGGCCTGGAAGCACAGGAGCCAGCGAGTTTCGGTAGGAGTTCTGTCACAGCATTTTCCCACCCCCGCCTGCCCTGCAGACAGCCCACGCTCGGCTCGAGGTACGTTAAGGGTCCCTCGGTGTAACACAGGCTCCAATACCTTACTTCACAGGTGGTCTCTCGGACTTCACTAGGACTATTTCCAGCCTGTCCGAACCCGCCACAATGCCCACACACAGACTTGCGGCACGAGCAGAGTCCACCAAACAACAGAGCCAATGCAGAAGGGGACGCGGGCGAGAGACGCACTGACCAAGGCCTTGGCAAAGCAGCAGCAGAAGTTCTTGGTGATCGTGGGGGCAGACGGCCCCTGGAACGCGCCCCAGTGCCTGGCTGCAGAACGCCGCTGGAGCGCCCACGCAGGAAGAACCAAGGCCAAGCGCTCCAGCACACCGAAGCAGTTGTCGTGAGCCGACGGAGGCTGGCACATCAGCCTCTCTCTTCTCGCCCCGACCCTCACCGACAACATTCCCACGGTCGGTAGGGGAACCGCAGAGCAGCCTCACGCCGCAGAGCACGGCCAGGCATGAAGGTTTGCCCGACCGATTCACCCGCCCAACGGCACCCAGGCAGGAGCGCCTTTCATCACGCGGCTCTGTTCTAGCTTCCAGCATCCACGGGGCGCCGGGACACAGCTGCTCCTTGGCTGCCCAGTGGTTCGAGCGGCTCACGCTGACAGTGACCAGCCTGATACGGCAGGACCCCCTCTCCCCCCAGCACCGTAAGAGGGTTCTGCCAAGAGGGGAGCATTCCCGGCTGCCTGTGCGTGAGAAACCTGCCTTCGCACAGCCCGTGTCGAGGGTGCCTTGGCAACAGCACCTCCAGGGCGGTGAGTCACGGCCACGGAGCACAGCTCCAAGCGCTCCCCCCACTGGGCCTGCACTGCCAGCAGCGGCAGGCCGGCTCTTCATTCGCCCGAGCGCTTCTCTCAGCGGCTCGTCCCCGTTTCTACCCAGCATCCCTTGCTCTGGGACAGGACAGGCAAGCCCCGCACCACAGTGACCGGACACCCACGGGAGTGCCCAGGGTCAACGAGGGAAGCCCAGGTGAGTGTGGAGGGGTAGGGGGAGGGGGAGGGGTCAGGGGTTGGGGGGGGAAGGAAGGCCATCATGCAGCTCCTCCCGAAGCTCCCCCATTTTAAGGACAGACAACAAAAGCCGCCTCATTTCTCCTGCTGAGGCAGAAATGCCACCTCCAGCAATTCACACCGCTCGGGGCTTAGTGAAGTAAGCGGAAATCGTGTCAGACTTCATGCCAATGCCTTACTGGCCTCATTTCGAAATGTCGCCCCAAACCTCCCATTCAGGACACGAATCCCTCTCTCCTCCACTACAGCCCATCACACTTGACTCTCGCAGAAGGAGGAAAAGGGGTCTCGCCATGGTTACAGAGAGTCTCTGCTTAAAAAACATGCTGGCTGACGTGGTAGCCAGGGCGCGTGGGGAATCTGAGCAGCCTCTGCTGTTTGCTCATTGTCAAATACAAATCCTTAATTAGCTCAATATCCAGGAGAGACAAGGGAACGCCGCCTGTCAGCACCCCCTTGTCCATGCACCTCACTGCTCCAGAGAGCTCCAAACGGGAGGAAAAGTCCCTGAGAAAGGTGTGGCGGTTTGACAGTCTCGCTGCACATCTCTAGCAGAGAGCCAACGGTGCCGCTTTCGACAGACTGCCTTGGATTCCCTTCCACACGACTGCACCAGGCTCCCTCCCAGCACTTGGAACAGCTCCCAGACTCCTGGAGCGACAGGCTCTCCGAGGCCTGCCTGAAGCAGGCGAGCTGCTGCATTCAGAGCCCAGGGAACGCTTGCTCCCCACACGGTGCTGTATGGCAACAGGCCAGCCCCCACGCACACGTGTGAACGGGGCAGGAACCTTTCACTGCCATCTTTACTGGGCCCGGGAGAGCCCTGGGGCTGTACGTCAGGTCATCCCATTGCCAGGTTCCGAGGAGAGGACAAGGCCTCCGAAGCACGTCCTGTTGCCCACCAGCACGGCGGTCCCCTGGCACGGAGCTGCGAGAGGATGCTCTGCTGGGGACACAGGGAAGGCAGACAGCTGGCGTGAGCTCTGCACTGATGGCTTCGAGCCCCCACCGTCTCCGCCTCAGCTGCACACACACGGTGAGCAGGCAAGAGCCCACACGAGCACGGTAGCAAGCCGCAGGAGGCGTCCCGGGGCAGAGGAACAGCTCCCCGTGGGGAGGGTCTGGAGGGAAGCACTGCAGGCCCCACAGTGCATTACCGCTGGAAGGGGCGGGCGGAGCAGCACCCCACGAGCAATGGGCTCGCATTCCAGGGAGCGATCCAGCAAGGGTCTGCCAATGGCACCGTCTGCACGGCTGGCCCGCCGCAGGCGGCTGAGGCTACCCAAAGCCCTTTGTTAGCACCCGAGCACGTGTACGAACAAGAGGGGAGAGCCTGGGGTCGTCTGCACCCAGCAGCCCCTCTCGCTGGCTCCCCACTTCATTACAGGGGCAGGTGGAGTCTGATACCCCTCCGCACTTGCAGGATTGCCCATCGAAGATGTCACCTCCCCGTGTGTTTATCCTGTGGCCCCAGGGCAGAGCCAAGGCAGAGACACACTGAGGCTGTCTACACGCCCCAGCTTTTAGCCACACAGCTGCATCGTTACAGCCAGGTCGATAAAAGTCAGGCAGTGTAGTCACAGCTCTTTTGCTGACAACGTGCTTCCGCCCCCAAACAAGGGGTGTCAGAGACAGAGCTGTCGGCAGGAGACAGAGCTGTTCACGCTGGCACTTGTTGTTGGCAAAACTTTTGCCTTTCACCGGGGTGTCATTTTAACACCTCTGAACATCAGAAGTTACATCATTCAGTTGCCAGAGTAGACACGGCCTAAGTGATTTGACCATGGTTGCACAGGGAGGGTGTGGCAGAGCAAGGAACTGTACCTAAGTTTCCAGTGT
>JANRFK010006693.1:465646-475838 GCA_030068395.1 Apalone spinifera
TGCGCTGTGTGGTCACAGGGGGGCGCTGTGTGGCAGCAAGGGGATGGGAGGAAGCAACATGGCGAGCAAGGTGCTGAAGTAGAACCAGGCTTTGAAAACGTGAGGCAGACACTTGACCGCTCTTGAATCCCAAAGCCGTGTTTGCAATCGGGGGGTATTTATTTGCATCGTTATTCGGTGGGGAGGAGAAAGACTTTGATGTGAGAAGACAAGCGGGTGTAAGTTCGAGTGGAACAGGAAAACCACGGGGCAGGTCCCGTGAAATGCACAGCCGGAGGCTGGGAAGGCAGCGCGGGGCCCTGATTTGTCCCAGCAGTTCTTTGCACAAAGAACAGTTGTGCTGGTCAGCCTCACATCCCAGTGGCTGGCTTGCCCGGGACTCGCGTCCCTTGTCTGAAGAGTGGCGTGCCCGTGGGGGCTGTGCGGAGAGGAGGGGTGGGTCCTGGCTTCTGCGGTGTTACTTTGGGCACCCCGATGGCTATTGCAAGGTGGCTATGCAGGGAGATGCGCATGGACCCCGAGGGAAACACCAGTCTCCCCACTCCGCAGCTGGGGAACCAGAAAGCAGAGAGATGGAGCGAGTGATCTAAGGCCCTCGCTAGGGGGAATTGATCTGGGTCTGTATTGACTCGGTTGACCCCTTCCCCTGTGGGACCTGTGAGAGGCTGGCGTCTGCCTTGGCTCAGGCCCCTGGAGATAGTGGATAGATTTTAGCAGCTGGGCGTTCTGACCTGTGCAGAACCAGGAGGGCCGATGCTGGCCCCGCATGGCATGGTGCCTGCCGATCAGGTCGTGTGGCTTGTGGTTGGGGCAGTCGCGCCCCCCATCTGCACTGGGCTGAAGCCCCTACCCAACCTGTGCTGCCAGGCAGAGGTCCCGAGTCCCCCTTCGCCCCCCCCGGCAGGTGGAGAGTGGGGGGGCTCCCGAAGCTGCACTTCATCAGTAAAAGCGCCACATGGGGCTCGTGCCCGCTGTAAATGACGAATGGGCTGGCGGGGGTGGGGTCTATGGAAGCGCTCCAGAGGGGGAGAGGCTAGAAGGACCTCTCGTGTAAAGTGGAGACGAGGAATCGGTCGTGGCTATCCAGTGGCGGGAAGGCTGCTCGCCCTGCGCCGCCTCCTGTGCGCGCTGACCTGGTAGGTTGCTGGGTTCCCTGACGAGCTACGGCTCGTGGCAGCTGCAGAGTGGCGTGTGACGGGGAGCTGTGCAGCAGATTACTGTGCTGCCCTTCCCCCTTCTGTTCCGGCCTTTGCAAAGATTTACAAGCAAGGGCAAGTGCTGACGTGCGAGTCCCTTGTCATTTGCTTTTAACACATTGCACGAGCTGCTGCCAGAGAAAATGATGTCCAGGGAGATGGAGAATGGACCCACTAGCAGAATGCCAGGGCTGTCTGCCTGAAACCCAGGGTAACCCAGGCGTCCGCTAGCCTGGTGGGAAATGTTTCTCGGGCCCTAATTAGCTCTAAAACAAAGTTTGAGTCATTTCTCTTCATGCACCTTTTTACTCAGAGCCACAGGGAGCTCTTCAGATCTGCATCTTCTGCGTATGTTACTTCCACTGCTGTGCGTGCCCCTCCTCTGTCCCGTGGCACCGGATGGACAGACTGCCAGCGAGCCCACAGAGCTGTTGTCTGAGTTGGTTTCTTTCCGTGGGACTACGACTTGCAATATGGTTTTGGAACACACCTAGACCTGTCTCCAGGGCCCTAGTCTCCTGAGCATTCACTGATGCGTAAACCCCATCGGCTCCACGGTCCTGACGGTGTCGCTTGGACGTGGAGGTGAACTCCCGAGTTTCCTGAAGTGACTTGGGATTTGGGCACTCGAACGTTGCAAAGGGGTGATTCCGGCAGAGCACCTACCACTGGCCCAGCTGGGTTTGTGCTCACTCCGCGTGCAATGTTGGGGGGACCGTCCCAGGCTCTGGGCCCCCTGCCTAGCACCTGGTCCACTGGCCCGCTTGTGGTGCACTTGGGCACTTTGTATGGGTCCTCAGCAGATGCTTCTGTTGCTTCCCTAATGACGCTCTTCACGCGGCCCCTTGCCATATGGCTGGGAATTGTGTGCAAGTGCTGTCGGGTGTTTCCATTCGTGGGCATAGACTGATCAGACCTGAATCATTACAGCGCTGATCGGTGTCAGCAGTGGCGTCGGTTGGAAAACACCGTGCCAGGAGCCGAGCAGGGGCCTAGAAGAGCTCCCCGTTAGGGATGTGCAAGGCTAAGTGGCGATCCAAACCGCGTGATGCTTACCGGGTCTGGCTAACCGGCGGGGGCTGGAGCAGCTCCCCATGCAAGCCGGCCATGCACTGTGCCCCTCAGCGCACGTTGGTCTGTTCCTGGCTCAATGGGAGCTGGTCCTCGTGCGCTAGGAGCCTCCACAGGGCAGGCTCATGCAGGTGGGAGCTCTTCCCCGGCTTGCCACAAACAAAATCTTCCCTTGACCATCCCAGCAGCGCGTTGGGATGAGCTAGACACGTGGGGCCCAAGCGGAGCACGTCCGGAGGTTGCAGTGGGAGCAGGCTTTGGCCGGTTCTCCCTCGGGCATGGTGGCGGCGTGGATGGTGTGACAGGTAGAGAGCACTTTCTGGGAAGTCTGCCCGGAGGATCCAAGGCCGGGAACCAAACTCAGCAGAGCAGGCAGGACTCCTCCTGCAGCCTGCTCCACCCCCCACGCGGGAGAATTTCTAAGCACCCGATTCCACCGGGTTCGGAGCCCAGCAGAGGAGGGAGCGACCCCTGCCGGGGCTTCAGAAGCTGCGACGTGGGGATTGGCCAACACGCGGGCTTCTCCGCAAGCCTCGGAGAAGTCGGGCTGTGCCCATTTGGCCGCCAAGAGGGGGCACGAGCCCAGTGGCCTTCGGGCACAGAAATGATGGTTTTAAACCTGAAGGCAGTGAGTGACGGGTGCCTGGCTGTGTGAGGGAATCGTATCCCAGAGCCCTGGGCCGACCTGCCGCTCCGGAACAGCTGTCTGAAATCAAGCAGGGAGTGGATTCAAAGGTCAATTGCACAGGTTTGAAATCAATCAGATTCGTTCCCATAGGCTGAGCGGACGAAGCCCCCCGTGCATTAGTCACGCTGCCGTGGACGAGCCCCAAGAGCCAGGGAGCGGCGACGTCGGGATGTGCAGCATTTAACTCTCACTCGCCTCTTCCCAACGAGCAGACTCATTCTGCCCAGTAGTGTCTGCTGGGGCTCCCCGGCACCTGGCTCTCCTGGCGGCCCTCGTGTTGGGCACAGGGCTGCTTGTGTCCCCAGCTGGACTGGAGATGTTGGGGGCTTGGATTGCCTGCAGGAAAGGCTGTCGGCAGAGGAGAGCGGGGAGCTGGGGAGGAAGGCCCCCCTCAACCTGGGTAGGAGCAGGCAAGCTCCCTGGTTGTCTGTCGACAGCGGAGAGGGAGACCCAAGCGGGGCCAGGCTGAGCGTTGACTTGGGTGTCACGCCCTCAGTAAAGGGGCACAGTGACGCCCTACCTCTCCCACCGACTCAGCCTGGCCACGCGGCCCCTGTGCTGGTGTCGTGTTATCTCCCGGGGCGGTTTGTTCGCGCTTGAGCCGACGTTGGCTGAGGCACAGGCCGGGCCTCACTCTGGTCACAGGAGCCAGAGCCTTGGTGGGCTGGGTCAGCCACCTTCGCCCGCCCCCTCCTTGGCTTCTGGACACACGCCAGCCCCACCTGTGGCAGGAGCTGTGGCAGCCACGGGCCTCATCCTCCCGGCGGGCTGCTTTGTGGGCAATTCCACTGCTCTGTGAGCTGGTGCGATGGTGGGACTATGGGCCGTTCCTGCACCTTTCCCTCCTGCCTGCCCTTCACGCTTTGGTTCCTCACCCCCTGCAGCCAGGAGTAGCCTTGGATGCCTTCCCCATGTGTGGGGGAGGGCTGCCTACGCTTGAGGAAGGGCCGTGCTGGCACGTCGACGCCCCAAAGCAAGGCAAGGGGCCTTGATTTCCCTCCAGAACAGGAGACGACTCGTCTAAGGCAGTGACCGTTCAGCTCCCCTACTTAGAGTAATTTAGAGCGACAGGCCGGGCTACAGCCGTTCATCCCTCCCTAAGTATTTTAGTGGGTTATTGAAAAGCAGGAGTAGCGAGGGGCAGGATACTTCTTTCCAGTAAGCAAACGGCTGCCGTGCGCCCGGGCTCCCTTGAAACGCCTGAGAATAGCACCTGTCGGCAAGGAGCTTTGTGCGCTGCCAGTTCTCCCGGTGCGTCTCCGGGACGGCGCGCGGTGGTAAAACTGGGGATGCCGGAGGCCCCCGGCCGTGCTGTCTTTCTGAACGGGAAATCCGGTCGCTGCCAATGCTCTTGTGCTGGAGCATGCTTAGGGCCTCGCTAGCCTGCTCTCTCGCTCTGCACGACCCATCAGCTGGGGGGCGGTTTCCCAAATTTTATCAGACACCTAGCGTGGCTATTGGTTAATGGCAGACACAAGTGCTTGTTACCATTTCGTACCAATCCTTTGCTCTCTCTTTGGCTTCTGCCAGGAAAGACCCTTCACACGTGAAACCAGGCGATTCCAGCTTTTGGCTTGGTGTAGGGAGACCAGGAGAGAGTCATTTCAAACCTGCCCAAATGGGCATGTGCCTACAATAGTGCTTACCCCAAACCTCATCAGTCGCATCTCTCCCCTGCACTGCCAGCACCCCCAGGGATGAGCAGGATCAGCGGCTTGTCCCGGGGGCATGGAATTGTGCTCACACTGTGCACAGACCTTGTGCTATCTGGCTAGGAGTGCCCTGCGGTGTTTGGTCAGGGCCTGGCAGCTCCTGTACTGTTACCTCCCATTCAGAAGAGCGTTCTGTGGTTTGCCTTTGCTGGGACGTAGGATAATGAAAGGTAATAAGAGCAGTGGAATCCATTTGGGCAGCTCGGAGCTAGCTTCCAGGTGCTCTCCAACTAGACCAAGTAAGAAATCATGAAGGGTCAGGAACAGATCGGTAGCAGGGTTACGCAGTGGGAGTTCTGGATTTGGAGACTGGGTAGCCCTGGGGGAAAGTCCTTGGCAGAGCCTGGGACAGGACAGACACTGCAGAGGGAGCTGGGAATGCCACCATCCCCACTGGTGCCTGTTGTCCTGGGTCCAGAGCCATCCCTTGGAGGAGGAGGGTCTGAGCGGCAGACGCTGTGTCCGTGTCTCTCTACCGTGCCAGACCCCGCTCCTCCTCGGAGGCCTCTTCAGGCTCCCATAATCTCCTCTAAATTGGAGAGTTTCTGTCTGTCCAAGCACTCCTCCCGCACGGTGAGAGCTAGGACCACACGTGAGTCACACGGCTTCCTCTTACCATGACTTACGGCAAGGCCAGGGTTTGGCTGTGCCACAAAAACGGGCTGTGCCGGGAACGGACGGCGTCTCGTGCAGCCATGCAGAAACGCGACAGAATCACCAGGAAGATGAAAGGGGCTGACTGACGTCTCCCCCCGCCTCCCCGAACTGCACCAGCCTGAGACTCCCACTCCCAGGTGCCCTGTAGGAGGACGGGGGGGTAGGGTTGAAGCCCCCCAGTTCCTAGGAGGGCAACAGCCAGCAGTGTTCCTTGGCAGGGAGCGAGGGAGAGTGCACAGTTTGTTCATTCCTCACTCGGGTGGGGGTGGGGGGCAGATGAAGCTGTGCCCCTCCCGGCTGTGCCCGCTGGGAGGTGCTTCTCCCCCGGCCCCAGGCTGGGGTGTCCTTTCTCCCCCATGCAGCCTGCGACTGAACCCTCCGCCCCAGCCCCACCCGAGAACCGTGGTTTAAATGAAGCCTGGACCGTGTCGTTTTATCGTCCAGCAAGCGCCCGTGCCCTGCGCTCAGGACCGGAGCAGCGCCGGGTAAATCCCTAGTGAGCTGCTGTGACGACGCGTTGGGTTATTCCCGTCTCCTGCACCCCCGTAATGACATGGACAGACTCCACCAGCCAGTAGAATAGAGGGAGTTTATTGCTTCTCCAGGATACAGCACAGCATAGATGCAATCCAATCACAGGGCCAGGCCCAGGATGCCTCAGCCCCCCTTGAGATGGGGTGGGGGGACTGGCCCCTCAAATCCCAGGCCGTGGCTCGGCTGCTTCCTCCATGATATCCAGCCAGAAACTCACTTAACTCACTTCCCTTCCAGCCCTGCCCCCAGCCAGGGGCGGCATTCCCCCTTCCTTTGTGTCTCTCCCTGGGGGGTAGCTGGTCAGACAGGTTTAGGGGTCATTTCCATACTGACTCAGCAGCTGCCCTGCTGGGCCGTTCTGCAGCCAGCAGTCAGAGGAGGTCACTCAACACAAGCACAACCAGCAAGATACCCCCACTACGTCACAGCTGCGCCAAGGAGGGGAACGGGGCCTGCGACGGCTCGGGCCTTCTCGCTCTCTGGGAAGTGACCGTCCCCTTGGCGCCGTCTCGTGTAACTGGCCGTAGAACGCGCCACGCGGAGCCTTCCCGGGGGCGCCGTCAGCCCTGCCTTGCCCTGGCGGTAACAGGCGGCAGTTAGTGACTGATTGCTCTCCCTGGCTCCAATCCAATCGTCCCTGCAGCTGCCTGTCATACAGAGCCCTCCCCACCGCCACCCCCCCGGCTGCTGCCCTGAGGGCGGGCCGCGGGGCGCCTCGAGGGCGAGAGAGAGGACCTGTGTGCACACAGAGGCCTCGTGTCCGTCGCAGACCTAGCGCTGCCTGTGCTGGCTGTAGAGACGCGCCTGCCCCAGTCCAGAGGCTTGCGCCTCCTGCCTTTCAGAGGGAGCGTCTGCTTCTCCAGCCGAGCAGACGCACAGAGCCACCCTGCTAGCCCCGTGGGCATCCTGCTGTTGCTGGAGCCAGATGGAGGCCCCTGGCAAGGAGGGGGTGGGATGGGCGCCCAGCAGAGCCTTCCACCTGGCCTGACTCCCCCATGTTCTTAGGGTGACATTTATGGCTCGCTGCAAATTCTCCTTGGCCAATTGGCTTCTTCTGAATGCACAGAACATCCCCTGGGCCATGCAGAAAATCCCCGCTGAAAGCAGCTTGCAGGCACTCCTATGGAGAAACCGGCACTCCTGGTCCCTTCAGCCACGCGGCGAAAGCTCGCCTTTTCCGTCAGCACTGCGGGTACCTCGGGGAGCCCAGCAGTGTGATTCTTTCTGCAAGGGAACCTCCGGGCTGGCACCCAGCGGTGGTCCCTGGGTTTGGCAGGGCAGGGCAGGGCAGAGCAGACCGTTAACCAAGGAGAAGGGTCCCTCTCCTCCCACTGGCGCTGCCGCAGGGCAAGCTGACCAGAACCGTAGCAGGACCAGCGCCTTTGCCTCTTCCCGCAGCACCTGGAAAGAGAACAGAGCAGCTGCGGCAGTGTCATGAAGAGGCAAGGAAAAGCAATGGGGTTGGTTTTTAGTAAAGGGTTTAAGATTTAACTGTCAGGGAAGGCTAGCAAGAGCCTGGACGTCTCTTAAAGGGGAATTGTTTTACATGCTTTAGGCAAGATGTGTTTTCTTCTTTTAGTGGTGACAGTTGTCTGAGCTCGGCCGTACTTAACCAAACGCAGGGGTGTGCTGCTCTTAGTAAGGGGGCGAGGGCGCTCTGTCTGTTCTGCGGGAGGGAACAGGATTAAAACGCAAGGAACAATGCAGAAGCAGGGGGAGTGGGAGTGGTGGAGAGGGGAGGGGTTAAAAATAGGCCCCTGTGGGCTTTGTCTGGGGAGGAGGTGGGGCAGAGAGGCTGCGCTGGGTGCTGGACGGGTGGCTATTTCCACAGGAGGGTTCTTCTGCCAGCTCTTCCTGTCAGAGAGGTTCTGAATTAACGCGCCTGCGTCTCCTAGTTGTTGCTGTTGAACTCCTCTCCCGTGGGTTTGTCCAGGGCTTGGTAGCCTGGTCAGCCTTGGCCCAGGGGGAGGGAAGATGGGCTCTGCGGTTCTGCCATCTCACAAACGATGACAACAAAAATGCACACACCTAACACCCGCCCCGCCCGCCCCCCTTCCACACGGCGAGAATCTCGGCGTGCGGTCGTCTTTCTTGCCTGCCTCGCCACGTTTTGTTGGGAAGGACTCAGTATATTTCTGAGACCTCAGCAGCAGCTTTTCGGGCCGAGCTGGGTGTTCACTTCACCCACAGAAAAGCTATTTATTAAGAAGACAAAAAATCCCGCTCCGGCTCGCTGTTGATGTCGGCAACAGAGCTCACGCGGCCAGCACGTGGAAGTGCAGAAATGCTAACGGGGGTGTAACCTGTCATGCAAATGAGCTCTGTGCCAGATGGTTGGAGGAGAGCTCGTGCCATTTTTTTAAAGGCTTCAGAGGTGAGGGGTGGTGCGCTCTCCGTCACAGGCCGCTTTTAAATGGAGACGGGAGGCTTTGTACAAGGTCTGCATGGGGAATCACTTTGGGGAGCTCTCTGGCCTGTGTTCTCAGGGAGGTCAAACCATGTGCTCACACGGTCCCGGCTGGGCTAGGAACTGATGGGAAAAGCCTTTCCCACCCTGGTGAGTGGCCAGGAGCCGAACTAAGGCTGCAGTTGGGTTGGCATGACGTGGAGAGACTGACAAGACGTAAAGGCAGTGGGTATTGGCCCGCGCACGCAGTGCTCCAGTTTGCGGCCCAGCTTTGCGCTGGACTGAAGCTGAAACGCTGCCTGTCTGTAGCAAGTGGAAATGCGGCTAGCTCGCCTCCCGGGGAGCGGTGCGCCGTCAGAGGTCTTGGTTCCCAATCAGCCCATGCACCCTTCAAATATTCACTAATGCCCGTGGTACATAGTCGCCAAAAGCAGCTGTCTGCGGGGTGGCCTGGATTAGTGATTTGGGGAGCGCTCCCTCGTCAGGGCCCACATGCTCTTCATGTCTCTCCCGCAGAGCTTTTGGCCCCGGCCACGCTCCAAGTCCATCCCCCTGGTCAGCAAGGAGCTTGCGTGTAACCCATGCACACCAGGCAGGTCCCGCGCTGAGCACCAGTGCAGAGGAGAGGCGCGGTGAGTCAGGGGTCTGCGTGAAAGCTGAGGCTGTGACTTGCTTCCAGAGAGGTGTCTGGAGTGATACAAGCACTTCCTCTACACTCATTCGTTCTCTGTCTCTGCCCCGGAGCGGGTCTCTGGAATACATTGATAACGCTATTGCTGAGTCAGGAAGTGCCTATGCTAAATTTGTCAGCGTAATCTTAACTTCTGTGGCTTCATTGCATTCACCCGCTGTTTCTCAGAGAACGCAAATAGTCAACAATATTTTTATCTTCAACCTAGACACACAAATATAGAGTTTTGTAATCTCACTTGGTGCTTTGGTGCTTTTATGTTTAGGCAAATTTCATATCTTAAATGTTGTAGTTCACTATTGAATGAAGATAAAGGAGCATCTCTTCTGAACCCTATGGGTTGTATTCCATAGGGAGAGCTGAGAATTTTGTCTAATCCTTTGGAGTTTGGAAATGCGTTTGTCAAAACGAAAACTGTGTTTGGGGAAGGGTCAGTTGCAATGAATTTCCTGTTTGGAAGAATTTTTCAAAACTGTCAGATCTCTTCATCTTGACGGTTTCCAGATGCGAAGTTCTCTATTTCAATTTGAAATGACTTCCCATTTAGAAATGTAAGTTAATTATAGCAATACGATACATTAAAAAATGAAAGGTTGAAATGTAAATGGAACATTTTGAATGACCTGACCCTAGTGTTTCTCTTTGGATTGTGAGCACACACATTTTTGAGACTTGGACTTTTTATCCTGATTCAGGAGAGCAAAAAAGATGAAATTATTGACAACTTTGCTAGGTCCAGAACAGCATTTTCTGCCCAGTGTTAGTATTTTAGCAGTTGTGTTGGCAACCTTAACTGTTCCTGTTTCTTTTCATCTGGCAGCGCAGTGATATGACAGTGCAACCTAGCTCTTATGTCATGTATGTGCACACCTGTGGCACGCTGCTCTTGGACACGGTGTTAGCCTCATGCATCCTCCCACGGCTGCACTCTTCCCAGGGCTGGGGCGTAGAATCCTGCGGGTTGGGACTCAGTACAGCAAAGTCCAGTATTCACTGAAATACTCCCAAAGCATGGCTATTTTTGGAAGGGCTGCCTACGTGTCATGGCCCAGGGTCTGTCCCTAGCAATTTGGTGCTAGTGCTTTTTGCCTAGGGTTAGAAAATATTCACATCATGTCATATTCGCCCATCTCCTTAGCTTGAAGTATTTATATGCCAGCTTTCTAAAAGATATTGATAGATTGAGGAAGGATAGAGGGGGTGTGCGGGAAGGATGGATAGAAAGATAGAGGGGGG
>JANRFK010006693.1:499217-510721 GCA_030068395.1 Apalone spinifera
TGTTAATGCAGCTCAGAATCATGTTTGCTTTTTTTGCAACAGCATCACACTGCTGACTCATTTAGGTTGTGGCCCACTCTGGCACCTAGATCTCTTTCTGCCGTGCTCCTTCCTAGACAGTCATTGTATGAGATTTTGTCAGTACTGCCATCTCTACAAGTGGCGTTAGGGGAGCCATTCTACCCCTGCCTCACGTGCCGGCCATTCTTCCTTAGGGGCCCCCCATCTCTCTCAGAGTTGCTGCTTTCCAGGAGGGTGCCCCGCAGCCTGTCTGTGGGTCCCGCTTGCTTTGTTCCCTGCACTTGGCTGAACTACTGGGCTTCCTAGCCCCCTGTGCGGCATGTGGCTGAGCATTATGGCTCCAGATGGGACCCAGAGAGGGTCAGGAAAGTGTATGGATGGGCAGGGTAATGCAGGGCAGGGGTCTAGGTGAACAGACCCAATGAAGGAGAATCCTTACTCTAGTGTCAACAGCTCATGTGCTTGCAGACCCACCACCTCCCCTGGCTGAGCTCAGGGCACCTTACTGGGGGGCTGTGAGGATAATTCATCAGGAAAGCAGCTTTGGGGAAATCGTGAGCGCCTGGGAACAGCCCACAGCCGTGATGGGTTCCTGCTCTTTGCTCCCATTGCGGGCTAGTCCTGCTAACACGTCTCCCTCCAGTGCCCTGCCAGGGCTGCGCTCTCCCTGCCCCCAGAGCCGCCAGCTGCCCTCAAGCAGCATGTGCTTCACTCGCAGGGACGCCGGCGAGAAAGCCCCAGCTGGGGCTGCAGGAGGAGCTGGAGGGGGGGGGGCTGTCCCTGACTGCAGCCCGGGCTGCCAGAGGGCATGGCAAGCCCACGCAAGGGGCTCCACAGCTGCATCCCCCGCAAAGCCCTGCCCCCAAGGGACACTGCCTCTCCCATTGTTGTCCCTAGGCCAGCTGGAAATAGGCAACAGGGCCGAGCCCCACCGGTAACCCGGGGGGAGTCTTCAGGGCAAGCTGCCGGGGAGATGAGGTGGCAAACAAAGGCAGGGCAAGAATTTCCGTGTCCCCCTCCTTCCACTAAGAGCCCAGCGAGGCAGAGGGCGGCTGTCGTAAGCGCATGGGCCTGCTCGCTTCTGGACGGGCAGGCCGGTTATTAGCACACTGGCGTGGGACCTCACCGACCCAGAGTCAGTTCTCTGTGCTGCCACAGGCTTCCTGTCTGACCCTGGGAAAGTCACTTGGCCTCCGTCCCACTCAGCAGAGAGGTGCTAACAGCTCTGCCTCAGCAGAGTGCAACGGGGAACCCTGCGGGCTGCAGCTCTGGGTGCCTGTGCGAGGGGTGAGCCAGGGACTCACGTGTCCAGCGCTGCAAGCGAAGCAAAAGGAGCCATGACGCCAGCCGGCCTTTTCTGGTTCGCTGCAGGAGACACCGTCTCAGGGTGCTGTCGCGCGGCCACCCGCGGCCGTGACCCGTTAAGCCCATTGCACGTGGAATAGCACTAGAGAGGTAGCCGTGTCAGTCTGACCGTGCTAAAACACAAGGAAAAACTACCTAGCACTTTAGGTGTCACCTAGGAAACCATCGCGTTAGTCTTTAAAGTGCTGCATCCTTTCTCTTTTCCGTTCAGCCCAGATCTTGCAAAGCGATTTAGCACCTCACTTCTCTGGTTTCCAGTTGGGAGCTAAACACAGCTTAAGAAGGAAAGCTTTGATCCTTATCGCGCAGGGGGGGAGCAGACTTGCTAATTGCACTGAACTATCCTAGTCGAGCAAGGAAACTCAGCCCTGCCCTAGACAGACCCCCATGTGCTGGGGAGCGTAACAGCTGCACCCTAGACCTTCCCACGGAGCACCCCCACAGGAGACGAACTGGGCAGAGATCACAGCTGCCCCAGAGCAGGGCAGGTTTCTGGGAGCAAGGCACGGAAGGAGAATGCTTCTGTCTGCTAGTTGCAGCAACAGCAGGTTTAGCTGCCAGTGGCATTTCTGCTCCTCTGAGAGCCTGACTCAAGCCCTAACTCAGGCAACCCCGCCTGGCTGTTCTCAGCAGCCTGTCTCCTGGCTGGCTGCTTGCGGGCTGAGCCCCCTGGCGACCGGTGGGAGGGACCCTGACCGTTCTGGAGGAAGAGGGTTTTACAGGATTTCGTGCAGGTGAAGCTGAAGCGATTCTGTTTGGGAAAACGTGACGGCCCATCTGCCTGGCCAGGGGCAGCATTGGCCTAAGGGGCCCGCTCCTCTTTCCTGCACAGCATGCAGCCAGCTCATGACCGGGAAAGCCTGGGGAGGTGCCGGTTCACTGCCTGCCCAGCGCAGCTGCTGCATCCCCTTGCAGTGAGCACAACAGCCTTTCCTTGTCATGCTGCCCAAGGGGGGCCGTGCCCCAGCCCCCTCCCTGGCCAGGAACCCCTGCGCTGTGGCCTTCACCGATGCAGGGAGGCTGGCGCATGGGAGGGAGGGGCCGAGCTCACGCACCGCCAGGTCTCCGCAGTGTGAGGGCGGGTACGATGCGAGCCTGCACTTCACACCTCCTCTGCGTTTCTCAGGAGGAAGCTGCACATCCCCCCCGACAAAATCTCCGTCTTGCAAGACTGTTTTGGTGTCACTTGTTTCTTTGGCCTAGCTCAAAGCAGCTGAGGGGCTGGCAATGGAGTCTGGCTGGGGGGGCTCACACTGAACAACAGGGACCTGGGGTGCGGGTGGCCAGTGCCCCCACCCCGCCCACAAGTCAGGGACAGGTATTGCCTGTAATGAGCTGCCAGAGGGAGGGGCCCTGGAGAACACCCTGCTGCAGGCCCTAATGGGGTAAGGCTCGGGGCAGATAAGGAGGCCAGCAGGAAGAAGCTGTGGGGGTCAGTGCTGGGCCTCGCGGGAGGCAGGGCAGCAGGGAGAGGAGCTCAAGCAGCAGCAGTTCTGTGCCGCTGGCTGTGGAGGCTGGAGAGTGGAACTGAAGAAAGCCCGGGGGCAGAAGCGCTGGTGTTTCTTGCTTTGGATGCTTGGTAGATGGCTGGGCTGGAGGTGTCTCATCTGACCAGCACCCAGCCACCAGTCCAGCCTGAGAACAGTGGGGAGAAGCCACTAACCACAGCGTTTCTCCAAGCCACAACAGGCCAGAAGGCTGGCTCTCTGACAGTGACCCCAGCCAGCTCTAGCCCGCCTGGAGGGAGGCCAAGGGAGCTCTCGTCTCTTCTGCCAGGGTCCCGGCCCAGCTGCCTGCAGAGGAACCAGCCCATCACTTCCTTCGCCTGCCCCACAGCCTGAGGGCTCCTGCCATGAGACCCTCACGTCTGACTGCAGAAAAGCCTCTGCCCCCATGGTGCAGCACCAGCGTCCCACTGGAAGTTGGGGAGGGCCGAGTGCTGCCCTGGCTGCCCCTGGCCTGGGCTCTGGTAGGGAGGCACTAAGGCGCTGGAGAAGATGCCTGCCTGCGTGAAAGTCAGGGTCCTTGACTTGCCCGTGCGGAGGAGTTAGTGTCCGTGCCTCAGTGCGCCCAGTCCCGTGACGCGAAGCAGAGTGCTGAGTTGCTCAGAATGGGACAGTGTTTTAAGTTGCAGGTTTGGCTTTGTGGGGAGTTTATTGCACTTTGGTTTGTGTTTGTCGTCCTCACCGGCTGTGCACATGCACGTAGCTGGAGCTTTCGAAGCCTTTAATAATACCTGAGACGGGGTGTCAGAATTGCCTTCCTTTAAACGGATGATTGCAGTAAGAAAGGGTGGTTAGGAGGTTTCCTAAAGTTACATGATCTGTTCAAGTGTGGTGAACTGCAAAAAACGCGTCACCTGAAGGACAGAAAATAATGGAAGAATTTTCTACAATTGTTTCGATTGTTGGATTCCAGAGGTGGTAACAAAGTTACTCGCGTCTTTCTTGGAAAGATAACTGATTGTTTTAGACAAAAGAAAATCTAATCTGGATGTCCGTAAGGCATGTGACACAGAGCCACATGAGAAATGAGGAGCTCAGCTGGCGCTGGGGAGTAGGGATCTGGTTGAAGGGAGACTACAATGGCTCATACTGAAAGGCCACCGGCCAGGCAGGGAGCTGCTAATGGGATTTCTCAGGAATTGGTCCTGTGACTAATGTAACTTAACATTTGTTTTACTGCCCTTGGCACAAATCACGTGCAGAAGACAAAACCTGGCAGGTACTGCCCGCGCAGAGCAGGGCCAGAAAACGCTGCAAGCAGCTCTGGAAGTCCTTGTGAACTGGAGGGACAGAGATAGCTTGATATTGAATAGTGCCAAGTCATGCACTTGGGGAAGAACCGCCCCCTTGCTCTCTGCTGTGGATGTGGCAGTGGCAGAGGAAGAGAGGGACAGGGGTGTATTTGTGGGGCACAGGAAGGTGACTATGAGCCATCAATGTGACGCAACCATGGCAGAAGTTAACCCTGCGCTGGGGTGCAGCTGCAGCCTCAGGCAGGGTGTTTGCCCGGGGCAGACCAGGGCTGTGAAGTATCAGTCAGTTCACTAATCGAGTAGCTGACGGAGGGGGCACTCCTGCTGCAGCGCTGCATTTTAAATGGGGAACCAGCTTTTAAGCCAGCTTCCCCCAGCACCGGCTCCTGCTCCCCCTTGTTGCCTGGGACAGGGGCAGCGGAGGGTGGGGCAGGGGCTAGCTGAGTACTCACTGGACTACCCCGATAAGCCTGTGCTAAGCGGGCAGTCGACTGCTCTGCTAGTCACTTACATCCCTAGTGAAGACAGGCCCGGGAAGGGTTCAGACACACGGCCCCCGTGGTGAGACTCAGCTGGAATCCGGTGTGTGCAGTTCTGGCTGCCCATGTGCAGCCTCCTGCGGGCTCTGGGGCTCCCCCTGCCCACTGGGAAAAAATAGATCTCAGCATCCGAGAGCCATGGCTTGAGTGAGCTCGGTGCTGCTAGCACCTTCTGCCTCTGGGGCGGGGAGCTGGTTTATACACTGAGGCGGGGGCTAAGAGATCCAGCCCTTTGTCATTACAGTCAATGAAGGGTCATGAGGGGACCCTGAGAGCATTCCCGGCACGCTAGCGACACGCTAGGAAACCAGGGGTAAGAAGAAAGGTCCATTTTCAGCAGGGAGGGAAGTGGGGGGACTTGCACAGGCCTGGTAGGCACCAGGGCTGTTCCACATATTCATAAATGATCTGCACAAAGTGGGGAACCAGTGAGGTGGCAAAGTTTGCAGCCGATACAAAATTACTCGAGATAGTTCAGTCCACGCCAGACAGCAAAGAGTTCTCTTTACCGTGTCAGGCCTGGCACCTTGGAATTGAATCATTGTTAAAACAGCCCAGATACCAAACAAGGACACAGTCCATAAACAGACTATGAAAGAGGTGTACAGTAGCCTCCCCCCAAAACACACACACCTCCTCCACAGCATCCAAAAATCAGCCTGTGTCTTCCCACTTCAGTAAGGGTATCTGAGTTCGCGTGTACCTTCCAATTGTAAACCGAGCCAGTGTCCCAAAGGTCAGAACGTCAGCACTAGAGCGGAGTGGGGCGGCAGGTTGTTGACTTTTCTTTCTTGATATAGGAATTACATCCAGTGCTCCTGCCAGCTATTTCTAAGTTAGCTGCAAAAAAAATGAATTGCCAGTTGCCCAAGAAGAAGGAGTAATGGCTAAAGCCCCTCTCCCCTCGAAAACTGTGAAATGGTGCCCCCGTACCACAGGGTGTGTCCCCCTGTGCAGCCCCAACTCCAGGAGAGCCCAGTGAGATGGGTTCACGTGACTCGAGCTGCTGGCTTCGAGGAGCGGGCTCACGCAGCGTCCCTGACCCTGGCTGGCTGGCCTAGGCGTGGGAAGCTGAAGGCCACCTGGGGAAGGCTGCTGATGCTGCTCCCCTTTCATCTCACACAGGCCCTGCCGTAATCCTGGCAACTACCGGCACTGCTAAAAGGCCTTTGGAAATGGTGCTTGCCAGGGAGGAGGCGGCTCTTTTCAGGCGCGTATCTGACGTGGTTGATTCCCCCGTTTTCTTGGGAGGTTCGTAGCCAGAGGGCCGAGTTCGGAGAGGAGGAAGCACGTCACATGGCGGGTAGGGGCTGGGTACACGGTGCTCCAAGCACACAGGCGCTCTTCTGTGGGAGGGTCAAGGCCCTCAACAGCCAACTGCGCGTGATGCCATGGTAGGGACACAGCGGCCTCCCTAGTGCAGACTCGGCAGGGATGCTGCCCACGCTGGTGGCCGTGGGAGACGGCTCCTCGTTGTGAAATTGGGCAGGGCGTAATGGACACGAACAATGAATCTTTCCTTTGCAACTTCCCCCACTTCCGTCAAACCCCCGAGCTGGGAGTTTTGCAATCCCGGTCATGTGGTAAACAGCCGGTTTCTCCTCCACTCCGCCCGCTCGCTGGCTCAAGGCTGCTCAAATATTTATTGTACGTGTCCTGGCCACCGCCCCCTCCAGCCCCACCACGGAGGCCATCTGCCTTCACACCTGAGACTGTGTCACGTCTCTGTAGCCACCGACATGGAAAATCGACCCAGCCACGCTCCTCGAGGTTTGCCTTGGTTTTTAGCTTTTGGACGTGCTGGAAACAAAGAGAGCAGGCAGGTCATCAGCAAGTGGTCTGTAGGCAGGGTTACCCTAGACCTGGGTTTCCCTGACATCACTTTGCTTCTTACCCTCCCGCCGATCCAGCAGGTTTTCCCCAGGCAGCAGAGCCTCAGCGTTAGGGGCCCCGGGGAGCGGAGCGTGTTCGCGGCACTGAGAACACAGCGGCTGTTCTTTCCAAAGGCTGCAGCCGAGGCAGGGATGAGAAGAGCTTGGCCGCTTGCCTGTGCAGAAAGCAGATGCCGCCTCCCCCGCTGGGGGGCTATGTCCAACCCCGCCCCGCCCTGTATGTGCGTTGGGTCTCTGCTGCTGGCTGGTAACTGGTTCCCAGCAAGGAGAGCAGGGACGGCCAGGTGGAACCAGGCGTCCGTACCTCTGGCTCTGCAGTCATGGCAGCTCAGAAAGCACCCCCATTGGTCTCCTTCCCAAATGTCCCTCTCTTGCATGCACATCTGCTTGGTCCCTTTTGCCTGGTGGATCCCGCCCACCAAAGGCCAGGCTCCCAGCGCTTGGCGGGGGGTCCCGCAGGGCACGCTGACGCACAGCTGATGCTGCGTCCTGGGGCTGCCCGGCCTCCATGACAGGGAGCAACATTCGCTGCACACACTTGGCAGAGAGGCCGGTACCTCCTCCCAGTTGCCATGGCCCTTCTGGCACAGGCTCTCTGGCTGTCCCCCAAGGCAGCTGCCCTCCCCCCGCCAGGACAAGTGCGGCCCCCGTCTCCCAGTAGCTCAGCACACCCGTCCGGCACGCCGAGCTCCTGAGCACGCTGGGCTTCCCATTCATCTCCAGGGACCGGTGAGCGTGGAAACAGACAGACCTGGAGGGGCCCCAAACCAACCCTCCTGAGCACAGCGAGCACAAGAAAGGAAGGGCTGTAGCCCAACCGATCAGTCGCTGCCTGCGTACACAGCCCCTCCTGCGCTCTCACGCCTCTCAGAGTCCAGATCCACCTCCCGCAGGGCCTTCTCTGCCGCACAGGAGTGTCCTGCGGAGCGCTTCCCCCGCTGGCCCAGCAGTTATCCCCACCCCTCCGCTCCCACAGCCTGCCCACACTCCCAGCCCACCAGGCCTCGCAGTTCTCAGGCTTTGTCTGCACCACCCAGCTTTTAGGAAGTGGGCCTGTCACCACGGCTGTGTCCGTACCAGTCGGGCCGTGGAGCTGCTCTCCGCCTCACAACACTCCCACCCCCACGAGCAGGGCCGCGCTGTGGACAGGAGAGCGCGCCGGCCAACGCCGCGCTCAAGGCTACACCATTTCCTAGCGCCAGCCGGATCAGAGCAGAGCGGCCAGACGGGTCAGACCCAAGGCGCAGGGTCCTGTCGCCGACAGCAGCTAGTGCCAGGTGCCCAGAGGGAGGGGACAGACCAGCAGCATCAAGTGATTCCTCCCGTCACCCACACCCAGCCTCTGACACAGAGGCCAGGGACACCAGCCCTGCCCACCCTGGCTGCCACCACCCGTTATCTAGCTCCCTTCTGAGCCCTGACCACTTATTCCCGAATTCCCACTGCGGCAAGGGCCCCTCTCACCACTGGGCAGGCCTGTCCCGCCGAACCCCAGACGCTGTGCTTTGGAGCGCGGCCACCCCCCTCAGACTCTCTGCACCTAACCCGTTACAGATTGTTCTCAAACTTCTTCCCCTCCGTCTCCGCCACCTCCCTTCCATCCTCTCACAGCCCCAGCTTCCAGCTGCTGAGGCTGTTCAAGGCCCTCAGTCAGCTAGCCCCAGTCCTCCTCCGCCAGCTCCCTCCCAGCTGCATATAACTGGCCTGCAGTTCTCCGCTTCTGCTTGCAGGTTTTCCCCCTTTTGGGCTGCCTCTTCCCCTCTCTGCAGCAGCTCCCTGGCCTGACCCTGCCACGCCACAGAGCCTTGCAGCGCTGTCGCACAGCTGAACACCCTTGCTAGACAGCATCTCGCCCCTCCCCAAATATGGAGCAGGAACCCTGGGAACGGTGTGGTGCCATTAGTGGACCAGGCTGGTGGAATAGCTCTTAACAATGCCAAAGAGGAGACCTGGCTGGCAAATGATTCTCCTTTGTATTGGGCCAGCAGCTGGCCGGCGTGTTGGCGCGGTTCTGTGATACTGAACTGCTCTCTGCTCTGAGCGGAGCTACGTGTTACCTGCCCCGCCAAAGCTAACCTCTGCCACTGAGCTCTCTGGGCCGCTGCTGTGGAGAACAAACCAATCTTGGCCGACTGTGTACGCGGCAGGGGGCTGCGGAAAGCCGGTGCTGTGCCGAGATTTACCAAGGGCAAGCGGGCGAGCTGGGCCTGCGCCAAGCCGCAGCAGCGACAGATTGCAGGGGAGCAGCCTTGTCCACCGTGTGGGCTTACGGGAAACAGGTCTTGTCACAGGCACTTGAGACTATTCTTTGAGGAGATGAACGGGAGGGTCCTGGGGCAGGCACTCACCCCACGGCGCTGCCCGCTGGAACGTGGTCAGCGCCCAGCCCCTGGCGCAGGGCCTCTGCTGGTTCAGCTCCGGGTCCCTTCCGGGCCACGGGCCCTGTCCTCCTTGGACCCTGGCACTCTGGGGTCCTCCCCCACCCTGCCGCAGTGACCCGCTGCCAGGTCTCAGCTCACCCCTTACCTCAGGGCAACCTGCAGCCTGACATGGCCACTCCCCATTAGCAAGGGGGTGTGGGCCTGCTGCCTTCTCCTGCCCTGGCTGCTCCCCTGCAGCCTTGCACCCAGGCCCTGCAGCCAGAGGCCCCCAGCCCTGCTCTGTGTCAAGAAGCCTCCAGGTTCCTTGGCAGCCAGGTCCCTCCTGCTCTAGAGCAAGGGTGTCAGTTCTCCTTCGCGCCAAGCGCCCCAGCTGGGCCCTGATCGGCTGGATCAGTGGCCATTAGCCAGGCGGGGGCCTCTGTTGCTCTGGAGGTGGGTGACGGGAGGGATCACTGGCTACTGGGGGCAGACAGGACCCCGTCTGGCCCCTCTCATGCTCTTATCCCCTCAGCTGCGGCCTCCACTCTCCCGGCCTTCTCCCAGGGCTGGGTTTTAACCCTGAACGGGCCAGTGCAGGGCGGACGCCCCGTCGCCGTTACCTTGGGAGGTGCTGCATCGCCCCTTCCGTGAAGGCTTTACATCCAGCTTTTAGGCTGCCTTCACACAGCCCTGCTGCTAAACGTCAGGGCGCGTGAAGGCTTTTTGGTGGCATGGCACTTTTGCCCCCCAAATCGCCCACCCCCAACAAGTGGGGTTCGCTTTGTCGGTAGCAGCGTGCTCCTGCCAGCCAAGCAGCGTTCACACATGCACTCGCTGCAGCAAAATCTTGTGGTTCCCAGGGGTGGGCGGTGCAGAGGGCGGGTGTAAGCACCTTGGAACAACAAACGTTGATGAGCAAGTCCTAGTGCAGAGAGCTGGGGGGAGGAGAGGGTTGCGTGAGTGTGTATCTGCGTTTCTATCACACTTCTTCTGGCACCTTCTGTCCACTGAAGAGTTCTCAAACATGTCACAGCGTTGTGGCCAGGGCCCCTTGTAGCAAGCGGATGTACTGCTCGGCATGAGAGTTCATGGATTGGCTCCTTCCTTTCCTGTCTGAGAACTGCTAATATTAGACATGGCACTGGGAAAGGAATTGCACGTGTCCGCCGAAGGGTGATCGTTCACTGAGCAGGCGTTGAAGGGGATTTCCAACCTCTTCCTGGTGCTGTGAATAACACTTCTCAGAAAGGGCAACATTCCTGTTCCTTTATTTCCTCTGTTCCCTTTTCTTTGCCAAATTCCCTTGCCTTGTTCCCTTGCAGCACTAGCCATGTCTAGGACTGTGAGCCGCAGCGGTTTGGAAAAGGTGCTAACTACTCTGCTGTAGAGGGAAGTTAAAATTAGATTAATCAACGAATCCACTAGTGGATGGAATTTTTGATTTGTCGATAAGGCCGCTTCCACTTTGAAATGCAGCAAGATTCGCCCAGCTGTTGCTACATTTTAAAGGGAAGCGCCCACGTGGAGCCCAGGGTCTGCATTCTGGCCCCAGGTTTCATGCAGCAGTTCAATTTTTTTTTAAATGTACAAGAGCCCCCACTGGGGCTCTTGTGCATTTCAAAGGTGGAACACTGCCGCTGTGCCCCTGCCCCCCACATGGAGCTGGAGCTGGGGGGAACTGGCTTTTAAGCCGGCTCCCCCCAGAACCTCCTCCACTTCCCCTTCCCCCCCTTGCTGCCTCTTTCTGAGGCTACGTCTAGACTGCAGGCTTCTTTCGGAAGAAGCTTTTCCGGAAGAGATCTTCCAAAGAAACTTCTTCCGAAAGAGCGTCCACACTGCCAAAGCGCGTCGAAACAGCCATCGGGAGGTGCTTTTTTGACAGCGCGTCCAGAGTGAATGGATGTTCTCTTGCATGTAAGCTGTGATTGCTATGGCCACCAGGGCGCCTGTGTTTTTCCCTCTCCTTGTGAAAGAAGGCCCTCTTCCCCGCCCCACGCCTTTTGGCGAGAGCGCTCTTTCGGAAAAAGGCTTCTTCCTCGTAGAATGAGGTTTCCCATGTCGGAAAAACCCCTCTGTTCTTTCCATTTTCTTTCGGAAGAGCGCGATTGCAGAGTGGACGTAATTGAAGTTTTTCCGGAAAAAATTCTGTAGTGTAGACATACCCTGAAAGAGACAGCAAGTGGCGGGAAGCGACTAGTTGCCCAGTGTGTTGACTATCTGATACGCTTTTGCTTTTGCTTATCCGATAGCCAACTAGTCGATTAGTCGCTTACATCCCTAGTGCTGGAACTAGCAAAATGTTCCCCCTGCTGGTGCCCGTAGCGTAGGCGAAGACAGCCACGTCTGTTAGCTCATGCCAGAGCCCAGCTAATCTTGGAGATCCCACTCGTTCCCATCCCATCTAGACTAGGAGCACAGTCCTGCTTAGCCACGTGGGAGCTCAGCCATTTCCTGGCCCGGTGCCTTTCCCAGCCATGGCTGGTCTGGCGTGAGCCGTCATTTTACCCGGCGTGGCCCTGAGCGCGGTCTGGCCTTCCGGATAGCCTGAGGTGAGGAGGGAAGGAGGGGG
>JANRFK010006693.1:545117-555128 GCA_030068395.1 Apalone spinifera
CGCCAGCCAGTAGAACAGGGGTTTATTGCTTCTCCAGGATACAGCCCAGCACAGGCGAGATGTGGCTACAGGAGTCAGGGCCAGACAGCCTCAGTCCCCTTGGGGTAGGGGTCCATCCCCCCTCCCAACCCGCAGTACTCAGCTTAGTCTCCTCTCTTCATGTTTGCCCAGCCAAAACTGACTAGCTCCCAGGCCCTGCCCCCCAGCCAGGTGGCGTCTCTGCCTCCCTTCCTTTGTCTCTCCCTTAGGAAAGAGCCTTATCTGCTCAGGCTGGGACTAGGTGTCTGGGCCAATCGACATGTGGGTGAGTCAGTGGGAATCCCACAGTGCAGGGGAACCCCAGGTTACAGAGCAGACAGTCACCCACTACGTCACACAACCCAAGTTCTCACCCTCCCACTCATGGCACTCCTGCCTCAGTCTGGAACCCCTTCCGCCCCAGCCCAGAGCCTCTTCCTACAGGTGCAATATTATGCATGCTTTGGAACACAAGAATCACTTTACTGCGGAAACAGCAATTTGAGAGTGCTTAACTGCAGTCTAGTGCAGTCCCGACTGGGGTGGAGTGGTGCCCTGGTATGCCACCAGGCACGAATGGGGGCCCCGTGGAATCCTGCAAAAATCACTTGTGAAGAAAACAATTCTCATTGATGTTAATGAACGTCAGAACCAAATTACATTTGGTGCCGTTGTGCTGGGGGGTGGTGAGTACATGAACCAGGTATTACGTCCGGCTATGCTCAGCTGACCTTGCTGTTCATGTGGTATTATATAGTAGCCATGTTTTCTTATCAACCCTTACGATGCAGTGGTGAGTTTTGAACTGAAGACTCAAAAATGGACAGACAGAAGAAAAGAAATTCTGTCACCTTCACCTCTGCTTTCAGAGCTGGGCACAGGAAAGGGATCAGCTGTACAGAGATGGGAGGTGTGCAGGAGAAGGGGCTGAGAGGAGCAAGCCCAGAATGAGGGCAGGTTCTCAGAGCAGAGTCGGGGCTAAGTACCCCCAGGAAAAAAAAAGTCAGCACTCACCACCCACAACAATCATACGATATGTTCAGTGCTTCTCTGAACCTTCCATTCCCCAAGGAGACAGAGAAAGCAAGTGCCAGACACAGACACTGCGTACTGGTAGTGTCCCTGGCAGGAAAAGCTAAGGATGTGTATGCTGCAGCTGAGAGTGTGACAAACTCATGTAGCCACGGCTTGGGTAATCAAGCCATGGAAGCCAGGCCATCTACCCTGGCTTCAATGTCATTGTTATTCGACCCAGCAACATCGAAGCCAGTTTGGTTGTATTTACACCTGCTGCAACCACAGTGGCTGACTGCAGTGCAGAGCGTTAGCGTCAAGTACTGGCTAAAAGACATTTGGAATTGTGAGTACAAACTGTCTCATGGTTTGTGTCCTCTTGTGTCCACGGAAACAGGAATTAGTTTACATTCTTTGTAAAGCACCAGGACTGCATCAAAGAAATGGTTGACTCCATGGTCAATTTCTCTTCCTAATGGTAACAGCCTCAGGGCCACAAAAGTTTCTGCGAACTGCCCAGATCCAAAAGATGTAACAAGATGTTTTTTGCATTTCCATGATCTATTACACACTCTTGCCATCCCTCCCTGGGTTATCAGCTCCACCAATGGCACATAACTATTTACAGTAGACGCCAGTCAGCCCAAACATTTTAGGAACTCTGAAGGAAGTCCCGTTCAGCGATGCTACACTCCATGTGCACAGGTCCTGGTCACAGTCCACGTCCGCTCACTAGTTATCTGCAGGAGAAAGAAAGGGCTCTAATGTGTATGAGGCTAGCCCATAGCATATGCTTGGTGTAGCTATAAAAGGATGGGGGTGAAGTGCACAGGACCCTTGGCTAGAGACAAAAGGAAATGTCCCACACTGCCCCAGGGTAGGTGCTCTGAGGGGAGTGAACACTAGCAATGCACGTTGACTTCGGTGAGGCTCTGAGCCGCTCAGAGTTTAGCTCTCAGGGAAGAGTTCTAGCTTGCAGCAGTGTTAGGAGTGCTCAACATGCTCTGATCTGCTTAGCTACCCATCTCCTAGTCTGTGGTCAGAAGCTCAGAGCCCACTGCGAGCAGAGCAGGATGAATGCTAATGCAAACAGGCACCTTCCATCCCTGACCTCACCACGTTGCCGGGTGCAGCTCTGCTTACAAAGTGCTTCCAGAGAAATGGCACCAAAACAAATGCATTGTTCAAAGGAAAGCAGCAGCAGGGCCAGGCCACAAACCCCTCAGCTACAGGGCCAAATTCCCCCAGTGGTGTCACCCATTGCCAGGACATGACAACCCACCCCTCCTGAAGTCCTGCTCAGACTGCAACAGTCCCAACCAGCAGGTGGGGGAACAACGGCCAGGTGAGAGGTTGTCGGAGCTCCTACATGCGCTTGTGTACAAGCCTGTCACCACAGGAGAGATCTGGTCACAACCAAAACCCGGCCCCGGCAGACTGCTGGAAGGGGGAGCTCTGCAGGGCACAGGTGCCCTGTGAAATCAAGAATGTCCTGAATTGCTTAGTTACCTTTGCTACTGGCTTGAGGAGTCTACAAACCCGGGGAAAGGCTGTGGGGTCCATTGGTTACTACACTTGGGGGAAAAAACCCCAGTTAGACTCTCAGGTGTATGCCAATGGGTCAGCTTTATTCCAGGAAGAAATTATTCTTCCTTGCCGGTAAGGATCTGCCATTCTGGCGAGCCTCTCTCTGTTTGGTGTCTGAGGGATGGCACTCCCAAGGGCAATGTTAACCTGAGTTAGCTTTCAGGCATGGAGCTGGGCCTTCCTGGGTTGGAAAGGGCCCCGTTGCGGTCTTGGGACGGCCACAGAAGAACATCCCTGTGACTCGTTCCAAAAAGCAGCTGCCAGCTGGATCAGTTGGGATTTTCCCACTGGCGTTCCCCATGAGGATAATACGCCAGTTACCTCTCCAGCACTGCGTCTGCCGCTCGTGTGTGCCCAGCACGGGTTAGTCACGGAGCAAGGCTACTTCTTATTGCAGTCTGCCAGCACCACAGGACTGTTTGCAAAGCATATTAAAGAAAATAAGCTGGGCTGGCCCTGTGATGTAATCATAAGCCAATGGTAAGTCGGAGCTCAGGGCATCCGCTGCTCTGGCCTCCTGTAAGCCCCACGTCTGCAGGAGGAAAGGGACTACAACTGCCCCTGGCATGGCAGCTTATTCACTTACCTGTGCATTGCTGAGAAGGTGGTAGTGGGGCCGGTCGTGTGATGCACAGCAGATGGGAATCCTCCAGGCTCTGCCCCAAGGCTGGATGGCATCACAGGGGGCCACGCAGAGTAGCCAGCTAGGGGCAGCTGAGAAGGAAGGGCCTGCATTCCCAGCAAAGGGTAATGGTGGTGATGATGTACCGCTGATGGCCTGGGTTTTTCTGCTTTCACGATGACTGGAGCAGCAAACTGGTGCTCCTCAATTGAAGGGGAAAAGGGCAATTTGTTAGCTTCGTACCCACCTGCCAGCTTTGTAAAGAGCATCCCTTGTCCTGGGCCCAAGGCCGGCCATCCTGGATACTGGGCAATAACAAATGCAGCAAGCCGAGAGTGAGTGGGTCCCACCAGACCCCCTCTCTTCAGACCCCGGTGGCTGGCCCGTGCCGGCTGACGTGGGCTAAGACTCGGGCTATGGGACTTTTTAACTGCACTGTAGATGATCGGGCTCAGGCTGGAGTCCGGGTCTGCGACCTATCCCCCAGGGCCTCCAGAGCTCGGGGTTCAGCCAGAGCCCAAACAGCTACGCCCAGTTTCAGGCATGAAGCCTGAGGCAGCAGCCCTGGGCCAACGGTGGGGGTTTAACCACAGTGCAGGTGTATCCCACTGCCACTGCCCCCCTCGGGAACAGCCCGCACACAACTGGCCTTGCCATGGTATGGCAAGAACAAGAGAACGGCTCTGCTGTTCCCTGGCTCTTAGGTGCAGGCTCCTGACCTGTGACACTCTGCATTTCCTGTAGATAGTCTGTGCGCTCTCCCCTCGCTAGGAACAAACAGCCGGGGGCACTGTCTTAAACCAGTCTCTGCCTTTCCATTCAGTGCAGATGAGACTCTTCCCCCAGGAAGTGAAAGCCACCCAAGCTGGAGCGAGGAGAATACAAAGCCAGGCAGGCAGGATGAGATCTCTCTGGCAAGGCAGGGACACTCCTAGTGCACAGTCCCCATTTCTGACAGTGCTGCAGCGTCCTATGTGCACCCCGGTTTGCCTCACGCCTCTGTAAGCATACACTAGACCCCTGGCCTGTGCACTGCTCAGGCATGGGCATGGTGCAAATGCCACTACACAACAAAACTGCCCAAGAGCAGGCCCAGTGGAGAACAGTCATGTTTCCCCTAGTGCGATACTCTGCCAAGTGGCAGTGGCTGCTGCAGACACGGCCCTGAAACAGGAGAGCCGACAGCTGCTCTGAAACCCTGGAGTATCCCTGATGCTGAGACGAGGGTTGAACAGGTGCAGAAAATGCCAGCTCCACCCCCAACCACCGCAGCCAAAGCTGATCAGGTACAGGAGGGTGTCATGTTTCTTGCCAGAGCCCTGTGGGCACTGGGGTTGGGTTATGTACGCTAGCCATTAGTGCTGGAAATCGCGCCTAGCAAAGATGTTACTGGATGAACATTACCAGCTCAGATGGGTGGCAGTTATCGGCTTAACACAAGGGGGTCCAAAAGCATCATGCCCGAGGGAGGCCAGGAGCCAGAACATTTCCTGGGCTGCGTGCAAGAGGAAAGAAAAGGCCCTGGCATGCATGCAGGTGTGAAATGGGGAGGAACTACATCCAAGAACTCCCAAATTAACTACCCTTCCTGCTTAGATTGGAAACCCCTCCAGGTAAGGCCTGGGGTGGTGTTTTCAAACGCACCTCAAGATCCCTGCGTCACATTTCCATCTTAAGCGCATCTTACCAAAAATATTTATGTACCTAACTGCACCATTGACTCCAGAAGGATTTTCAGATGAGTCAGATGCCTAACTCCCACTGATCCCCAAGCACACAAGCCCCTGACCCTGACTGGGGTCTCTAGGCTCCACCATCACATCAGTGCTTCAGTTCCAGCCTGTTGCAAAGTGCCACCAATTAGAGGTTTTGTCAAAATAAGCTTTCAGGAACTGCCAGGCCCATGGACATTTCCCCATGGATTTAAATGTACCTGTGTCTGCCCCAGTGGAGGGCAGAAAGCCAGTCTCCCAGTCACCATGCAGCACATGGACTACTCCCTGAATGACCCAATGCTTTCGTATTTCAAACAGCAATTCAGCCCCGCTCTTAGGTTAGCAGCATGCCCAGCCCGTGGGGGGGCACAAGGCACCTGCACATTGACCACCACGGTATGGCCCAGGCCTGCACGGGGCCAGCGCTGGGCACAGGCAAGGTGAGGTTGTGGCAATGGAGAGCAGAGCTGGCTGTGGAGTGGGGAGCATCCCGTCGGAGCAGCTGAACTCCTCCGTCACTCCAGCAGAGTCTGGAGGCACAGGGGTGAGGGGGAGGTTCAGCTCCAGAAGACACCATCCTGTCTCAGCTCCTCCACCAGACCAGCCAGTGTGTGCCATGCACTGTAACATGCTTCCATTGACAAGGGGTTCCAAGCTGCATTCCGACCCAACTGTTCAAAATGCCCCCCCACTCCCAGGCCCTGCTCCAGCATGGGAAGACCAGCTCCCCCTCTCCTGCCCGTGGCTGTTGGCACAGGGAGCTCTCTGAAGAGGTGACTGACATTACCTGCTGGGTATGCTGCAGCAGGGGAGGTCCGGTCCCAATGGGCTGCGAGAACGCCATTGGAGGCAGAGCTTTCAGTATCATGTTCTGCATAATGATCTGGTGCATCTGGGCATTCTGCATCAGCATCATCTCCACCATGTCTGGAATGGGCAAATGCAAAGGAGAAAGGAACAGCCAGAGACAGGGGCACAGGGCCTTGGCAAAGCACCCACACAGCTCCCATGGAGTGAAGGCAGCTGAAAGGGGACCCTGAAAGGGCCTTTCGCACTTGGAGGCAGAGACTATTTACTGACACAGCTATCGCCGTGGCCATACCTCGGCAGAACGCGAGCCTTCAGGCTCTTGGCCCAGCTTCCCCATGTCTCTGTGGAGAAGCCCTCACGTGGTTCATGACCCAAACGGAGACAAGCCTGGGTAGGTTGGGCTTACCAGACTCTCCAAGGGTGACTGATTCGGAAGGGGCCATAGCCCTGCACAGGAAGATGTAAATTCACACGTTTGTGTGGGAGCCAGTGTGCATGACTTCACAGGCCAGAAAATTCTGCAAGGTTCCAACACCTACTTTTCTTGGGTTTGAAACACACTTGCGAGTTAGTGTCACTGGATTTCTGCCTGCGTGGACCATGAGAGCCGGGAAACTACAGGAGGTACACGACTCTCACAGCCACTGCACAGGGACAGTGTGCACTGCTCTTTGTTTTTCCAGGGGAATCCAAGAGCTCAGCTCAGATACAGCCTGCAAACCCCCCTGACGCCAGCTTCTGCTGGGCTGGGCTAGCTCTCTTGGCCACAGAGCACAAGCTCAGCCACCAAGCTGGGGCACAGGGAGGTTTTAGGTGCTTTCCATTGTGTGATATGGCCCAACAAACCAGCCTCATGTCGCCAGCTGCAACCTGACCAATTCCATGGGACGTTAGGTAGAGCAAATGTTCCACAGAGCGCTCCTTGTGGGCAGCTGGCAGGACCCAAGGAGAGCTCAGCCAACACGGCTGGGACCCAGACATTGCTCAAACATGAGCTGAGGCTGTGGGGTATTTTGCAGGTGAAGTCAAATGGTTCCCAGTTAGTGAGAACCCCCACAAACTGAAACTGAAACTGAAAGAACAGTATGCACCAACCCCCTGGAGCTCCCACCACTGAGAGACACACGGCTCTGGGAGAGGCCTGTGTCTGGGACCTTCTTATGCGGCCGTGACTGAAAATTTCTGGGAGGCCTGTAAGTGAACATCATCCCTTCACTGCACAATCACAAGGGAGAGCCGCTGAGCGACCAACTGTTCAACACCCAGGCTATGTCTATGCTGCGCTGTTTTGCGCAAGAAATATGCAAATGAGGCGACGTGTGGAATATCGCCGTGCCTCATTTGCATCATTAACGAGCGGGCGCTTTTCGCGCAAGAGGCTTTTGCACAAAAAGGAGCCATCTACACAGTTCTTTTTTGCAGAAAAACCCCCTCTTGTGCAAGAGCCGTTCTTCCACATTTTTTTCTAAGAATGACTCTTGCGCAAGAGGGGGTTTGTGTGCAAAAAGGAGCCCTGTAAAAGCCTCTTGTGCAAAATGCAGCTGCTTCTTAATTATGCAAATGAGGCACATTGATATTCCATGCATTGCATCATTTGCATATTTCTTGTGCAAAACAGTGCACTATAGACATAGCCCAAGGGCTTCTGCAATCATAAAACATTAGCAGAATTTCAAGGAAAAGCCAAGGAAAGGAGGGGAATTTAACACCTGAAATGTTTGCAAACTTCGCCAGCTTTAAGAGACAGTAAACTGTCCTTCTGAAGTTCCTTTACATGTGGCTTTAAAAAATGCATCCAGAATACAGATCCACCTGCTGTTCTGGGACCAGAACCAATTCAACCACCACACAAGGACAACTGTAGTAACTGGATTTTTCATGTAACTGGACACACTGAGCCAAATTCACCTCGGCATCATCATCAGGGAACGAGAGGGGCAAGGTGGATGAGGTAATAGCTTTTATTGGACCAAAAGAGCTCTGCGTGGCTTGGACGCTTGTCTCTCACCAGCAGAAGCTGATCCAGCGAAAGCTACTACTTCACCCTCTGTCTCCCCAATACCTTGGGCTAAATGTACGCACTCAACTTCAGAGTAGTCAGACGTACATTTGGTCCATTTTGTTTTAGAAAATAAATTGATTCAAATAAACAAACAGCAGACTGTGGAGTTGCTCTCTAATTTTTTTTCATTTCCCTGCAGCACCAGGAAACCCCATGCAAAAATCTGCCTTGGGGAAAGCAGCTCAGACATGAACGCCACATGCTATTCCTGGGCCCTGCACATTTCCCTTTACAAACACCAAACACATGTGTTTCTTGGGATTGTGCTGCATCCAGTGTAGCACATTCAGCTGCCTCTTCCTGTTTCCAATGGCAGACCAGTCCTACACATGTTCAAACAGACACTTAGAGTGCACTGAAGAGAATGGACAGTGGACCCATTTGTTCATTTTGAAATTACTCTTTGTAAAAGTTTTAGCTCCCAAAGTCCCTGTTAATACTGAACCAATATCAGCTCTTATGCTGCTGTGCTTTTCCCAGACCATCTCTGCAGCTTAACCTGGGTTTTGCCAACTGGATTAAGTGCCCCACTGTCTGTTGCAAGATAGAGCGTCCAGCAGCACGGAGGGTTATTCTAAGTTTCTCAGGCGGAGGGCACAGATATTAGACTGGCAAAACCAGTAATCCCACTGACAGCCTGGTTGTGGTAAGTCACAAAGTAACTCGAGTATTAGCTCTGTGGTGATAGGAGACACTTCCTGCTGTTTTCTGGAGCCCCCTCTGATCTCTGAGCACTATCTGACCCAGCGTGGAGGGGCTGATGCTGACCTTCCTTAATACTTCCAGAGCGGGGGGCTGGGAGGGGCTGTGGAGGTGGGATCTGTGTGATGAGAGGTGCCTGCGGAGGTAACTGTTGGATGATAGTTGCAGGTTGCTGCGGCATCTAGGAACAAAAGAAAAGCACAAGGAGTCAGGGCTGCTATCTGCCTGCAACCCTGGGCTCTCTGGACCACTGCCTTTTGTATTCTGATACCCTGCATATGCTACAGCCCAATCCCCCGAACACCCGCAGGTGTCCTGCTTAAAGGTAAGGGTCTCTGCGCATGAAGTTACTAGCTTGCAGGCACCAGCCTGGATCTGACAATAGAGAACTGAGCCCACTGCTCACAGACAGGCCTCTGATACCAGAGTTCAGCACAGCTTTTAACAAGCGCCTCGTCCCAGGTAAAGTTTTGGTGCAGCTGCTTTGGGGCAAACCTCCCATGCAGGCAGGTGGAGCTACCCTGGCCTTTCAGAAGGGTACATGGCCCTGGTATCAACTCCTTGCAGCACCAAGCTCACATCAGGTGAATGCCCTCTTGCCCGAGCTTGGGGCTCTCCCTTTCACTGGCCTGTAGGCTCAAATCCAGGCTGGCATAAGAGGGGTGCTCAGCTGAATTTAACTAACTCCAGCCTGCAATGCACAGATGAGCAGGGGACTGCCCTCTCCTTACCCATCAGCAGAGCTCATGTGCCCTCTGAGGAGGACACTGTGCTGCTGTCCTTGCTTCCCGTGTGCTGCAGAATGTGGTGGGAAGAGGAGCACGGAATACATTTGACTAACACTACTGAGAGATTGTGAATGATTTTGTGACTATTTGTGCGTGTTTGTACGCGCGTGCATGTCTGAGCTTGTGTGTGTGTGTGAATTAGGGCTACTGATTAATCACAGTTAATGTATGTGATTAATTAAACTAATCATGCTTTAAAAAATTAATCACGATTAATCACAGCTTTAATCATTTTATCAAACAATAAAATACCAACTGCAATTTATTCAACGTTTTCCTACATTTTCAAATATATTGATTTCAATTACAACACAGACTGCAGTTCACAGTTTTCACATTGTATTATTTTTCTCACAAATATCTGCACTGTAAAATTGATAAACAAAAGAAATAGCGTTTTCAATTCACCTCACACGCTACTGGTCTCCTCCGAGTACTGAATTATAGCGTTAATGCAGCACTTTGGGATAGCGAGTATTCTCAGACAAGGGAGCTCTCAGAGAAATCTCAAGAGGAATTTCTGAGCCAAAGCTACTGAAGAACTAACCACCAAACAGTAACAGCATCTCTCCCTGGGACACCCCCTGGGAACCTCCATAGCCTGTGTGGTTAAAAGGACATACAGTCTCCAAAGGAGCCACTCATGGTGCTGAATCTGACAGGTTTCGTGTATATATATATATATATATATAT
>JANRFK010006693.1:555228-571156 GCA_030068395.1 Apalone spinifera
GAGGCAGAAGGCGGAGGAGAGCTGAGAGAGAGGGGGAGGCAGTAGGAGGAGGAGGAGAGTGAGAGACGGAGCAAGAGACCTGAGGCTCAGGAGAGAAGACCAACATGGAGAAGAGACCTGAAAATCCCGTCTTATGGCGGGTTAATTGGCTAGTATGATGATAGTCTGTAATCCAGACCCAAACCAGAGACTAGGGAGTAGTGGTGGCTAGAGCCACAGAACAGGGATAGGAAGAGGCAAATGGGGGGGACATTAAGACCCAGTGGTGCCCCAGTTTTTGTGTGCCCTACGCAGGTGCATATTCTGTGTACGGATAAGGACGGGTGTACAGCTGCAGACACATCAATCTCTAAACGGGCTAGGTGCTACTAGAGGGAGGACAGAGTGTGAATTGCTAAACAAGAACTAGAAACACAAACCATACGAATTCAATGCTTGGCATGACAGGCATGGAAAGGCCATTTATTTCTATCTTCCCTCTGAGACTTGCCCATCAAGGCAGCCACCGTTATTCCAATCAATGAGAGTCAGAGGCTCAAGTTTTAAGGCCCAATGTGATCCATTAGATCCATAGGTGCTGACTCTCTAGCTATCTTGTTCGTAAGTATAAGCTGTTGGCTGTTTTGTATTTCTCTTTTGCCTGTAACTTTCTGTTTCCAAAGCCTTCATGTGACTCTCTAACTCAAGCTCGTTTGGTTTCACTATCCACACGTCTGGGTGCCTTCTCCTACGGAGAGCTGAACTGAGAGAAAGTCCATGAACTAGGGGGCCCTGTTTGCATCGAGGCAGTGGACTGGCGCACAGTGCAGGTTCCAGAAGACTGGGCCCTGGATTGTAGCAAGGTGGGGTGTGCTCAATGCTAAATCTGCAGAGAGGGGAAGAGATGGGTGCGCAGTGCCAGGGGAGAACACTCGTGCTGCTGGCAGAGCTGGGGCAATGACAAGATTCTTTCACACTTTAAGCAGGTGGTAGTGATTCACCCATTGCCAGTCTGTGACTTTTACTAAAAATAAGGGAGGGGGACTGACCACCCAGGGGAGACTAACAGCTAAAGGGCACCCATTGTCCAGGACACAGGGCTGAAGCGGAGGCAGAAAACGTAACAAAAGTCACAGAAAGTCACAGAATCTGACCCTTGTAGCATCCGCTGTTGGTGTATACCCTTGTACTGACATGGGGAAGATCTTACTGTGTGCTGGATGATCCTAGGTGGCTCTGGTGCAGGAGCCAGAGCAGAAGGCAGGTAAGCTGGTCCTGGCTCTGGCCTGTAGCTCTTTCTGTGCTCTCTTGACAAGATATAAGGCTGTGAGAATTCTTCCAGAAGGTGCTGCTCCTGAAAGATCCAAGTGATGCAGGAGCTCCCGTTAGAGAGAGACACCCCTGGGCAGTAACAACAGCAAACACAAGCATGCTCACAGGGCTACTCTTGGCCCCGAGGTAACGCTAATGATTCCACACCAGGGATGAATCTGACCCACCCACAGTAGCTCCTCAGCCAGTCTGAAGGTTGGGAAAATGGGTCGATATGGGGGATTCCTTTCCCTCTGCCGCATAGAGAGAGCCACTTCATGGCTTGAGCTGCATCCTGGCTGAGGGGATCTGCCCCAGCAATACTTGCTTTTCATAGTGAAGTCACAGGACAGAACTGGCTAGTTGGTTATCCCATCATCCTCTCTCCTTGCACAGCTACAGTGTGTGCATTGACTGCTCTTCTGGACAAAAGTTGCTTTCTCCACCCTCCCTCCCCTACCCCCATTCCTCTAGGGACACTCTGTTCCCTGGAGGTCAAGTCCTGAGAAACTCACTTAGCTCCAGTAGCAGCTGCCCATACAACAAGCTCCCAAAGAGCTTTAAGGCGTGATTTGTTTGCTGCATGTCTGAAGCCTCCTTCCCTCAGACAGCAGAATTTCCCCAGCTATCCCCAGAATATGGTAAAAGAGCATTCATGGTTTATGCTTGCAGTGTGTAGTCAGCCTGTGGAACTCCTTGCCAGAGGAGGCTGTGAAAGCTAGGACTATAACAGAGTTTAAAGAGAAGCTAGATAATTTCATGGAGGTTAGGTCCATAAAAGGCTATTAGCCAGGGGATAAAATGGTGTCCTTGGCCTCTGTTTGTCAGAGGCTGGAGAGGGATGGCAGGAGACAAATCGCTTGATCGTTGTCTTCAGTCCACCCCCTCCGGGGCACCTGGTGCTGGCCACTGTCAACAGACAGGATACTGGGCTAGATGGACCTTTGGTCTGACCCTAGTACGGCCGTTCTTATGCTTCCCTTTTATATGCCTCTCCAAGCCCAGTCACTTTTGATACAGAGATCCCGAGATCAATGCAGCCCTGAGCCAGGCCGTTCCAGCATAGTCTGATAGCTGCTATTGCAAAGCTACTGCTCGTGTGAGACACCCTCCAGGATACTGCTTAACTATTAAAATCCCCTGCAGTTGTCACCTCTTTGTACAGGTAAGATCTTACCCTCAGCTTCTGCAGGAGGTCCTTCCTTCGTTTCAGCGCATTCTGCAGTGCATCCTCATGTCCATCGCTAGTCCCTGAAAGAGCAATCTGATCAGCTCTGTTGCCTCCTTAAAGGATAACAAAGAGAAAGGTGCTTCAGCAGTCGCGGGTTAACTCTAGGGAACGTCTCATGTGATACTCTATTGTTATGATTACCTTTCAGGCCAGAAATATCTATATAAATATATATTAATTTGCTACTTTTGACAATCCTGTCCCAAGAATGAGTAAGGATTTTATTGTGCCAAGTACAGCTCCAGTCATAGTCACTACTGCTCCCAAAGCTAAACTGCAATCAGCTTGCATTATAAAGTCCTATTTTTAATTTCACTAAGGCAAAACTGTGTCTGGGACACTTAATTTGGCCTGATGTTTTCTAGATTTACCCTAAAGGCAAAGGAGAATGTGCAGAGCCTGTCAAAATGATCCTACTTTGAAAAAGGACATTTGTCTAATGTGTCTCATTCTAGCTCAGAAATGGCTTCTTAGCTGCATGGAGATTTAGAGGTGGCAGCAAGTCTTCTTGCAAGGCTGATTTTGAACACTTAAAATTCCATGTGCTTTCAGAAATGCAGGATTTGGGTCACTTAAAGCTCCTTATAAACTTTTTACTGAAGTATTTGAAATTTCTGTGTCCTGCTGTCAGCTCACTGAACTTGCATCACAAAACTTAGCCTGAAAGGAAATGCGAGTGCGTGCACATAGATACTCAGTTCATTTTAAATCCATGTACAGCATCTTGATGAATGATGTGCATGTGTAGATGCTGGCTCATGCAACAGTAAGTTTTCATGGTCAAGAATCCTAGCAGTCTTAAGAAATTGCCATGATTTCAAACCTAGACACGAGTCTATATTCCCGAAGCTAGGGAAGAGGAGAAAAGGATGGTGGATAACAGATACTATGGCAGCCGCTATCACTGGCAGATGGTTTCAGTAAGAACCCCACAGACCAATAAGATGTTTCGCTTATACACTGAGTTCCCATAGAGAGAAGGTCTCTTTGGCCTTTATATCATCCCATCACTTGTGCATTCTTTGAACAAGTTCCACAGTAACCTGGAGAATATGGATGTCGGTCTGCATCCACCTGGCCAGCATTGCTTACCCCTCCAGTAATAATTTGGTGTCTTTTCTCTCCCACTTGATTCACATTCTACAAACTGTGATATGTCTTCTGCTCTGTGCAGTTTTGCTGGTGCAAAGCAGGTCAACAGTGACTTAGCAGGTGACTGAAGGATTCTTCCTGCTTAGGGGAATTCTTGGGCACAGCAGAGCTACCACAGTGACTCCTCTACAAACACCCGATCATGACTACGGGGGGGAGGGGGAAGGAGAAAGTATGGGCTCTGCTTTACCAGTGCTGCTTGGAAATAGCTACGGCTCTGTTCTTTTAGGGCCATGCATACAATAAAGGGGGGGGGGGGGGAATTCCAGTAATGCAAATCAAATGGCTGCCTAGAATACTATGTCCTTCCTCACCACCTGCTGCAGCAATTGCTATTTCATTCCAGCACAGATTTCAAGATGGGTCAGTGCTGAGTGGCAAATGCTTCCCTTGCGCAAGGGCTGCATCTTCACACTGCCCCAGGTCCTGCCAGCCTGTGGAACTGAAGGCACAGTGGTTGTCTTAGATTACACAATTGTATAAAACGCTAGAAGCGAGGGAAGGGAAGGCAGCACCAAAAGGAGCTTGAGGCCACTTTCCTGTCTCACTGTTAATATTTCTATCACCATAACAAAGATAGGGCACTTTCTGAGTTCCTGAAACTTTCTGAAATTCCGGCTGTGTCACTGGCTGAGAAGAGAGAGAAGAGAGAAAAGCTTCTTCTAGATTTTAAGGCTCATAGAGACCACTGACCTGCTGCATAGCACAGGCCAGAGAACACCACTCACAACTGCTGCATCAAACTCTGATCTGAAATAGAGAACCTCTTGTATCTCTTACTTGTTGTAGAGAGGGGTGACTCGATGTTCTCCAGGGTCTCACGTTCGTTTTCTAGTTTCTGTGGATAAAGTGATTGCGAGAACTGGTTAAAAGTCAGGGACTGAGGTTCATGAGACCATCCAGCCCTGCATGACGAACACTCATTTGGGATACAGGCTGTCCTCGCTATAAATCCAAGATACATTCCAAAATACTTCCACTTATAGCGAAACAACTCAAAGTGGGGAATTTTTTTCCCCCACAGTTGACATCCATTTGCACAGATTGTTGGGGTTTTTTGTGCGACTGAAGAGCAGGGAATGGGAGGACTTCTAACGCAGCGGTTACTACAAGCATCAACGACTTTAGTGCGGAATGGATGTATACTGGGTGGGGATGCCCTGTACAAGGAGTTAAAATGGAGTTGGAGAGAAGGGACGTCTCTCACTACGTACTAGTCATACGTACTGTGCACCTGCAACAGGAAAGTAGTATAGAGCTACTGTCCCACAATCTTGGCTGTGGCTGGAAAACCCTGGGTTAGGGCTGGAGGTTGCAGCAGGGGGGTTGCCTTGGTGATTTGTCTGGTGTGCACAAGTCCCATAGTGAAACACTGGGGTACTTTGAAGACAGGCCGGACGTGCATTTGCTGCCAACAGCCTGGGCAGTAGCTGCACGGAAGAGTGGTTATGTGGAAATAGCTACATTGCCTCCATGCCACCATGGAATCCTCTGAGGCAGAGGTGATCCACCCAGGGCTAGGTAAATGGCCCTAAATACAGCATTGTACTGGCAGTGCCAGAGGTGAGAGTCATCTAGCTTTTTCTTCTTTTAAATGTCACTGATTTACACAAGTTTAAGCCAAGAGTTTAAGCACTTCCAAACTACCCACAGGAAAACAAAACAAAACAAAGAGCTTGAAGTAAATGTGACCAGAGGGAGCTCACCGTAGCGCAGGATCAAGATCTTTTGGGGGACTTTAACTATTCTCCCAAATATACTGATGTACAAAAATAAGGTAGAGATGCAAAGACAGCAAGTCACTCACAGTGCAGGTTTAAATTAAAGGTGCACAGTTATTTGAGTACAAAGGACAAATATTTTACATATTTCACAAGAAAAAAAACAGCTGCTAGAGCAAGGGTTTGGAACCTATTTACTATTGTGGGTCCCAGATGCAACTCTCTGCATTGTGTGGGCTACAGCCACACAATATATATACAACCTGTGTGATCCTGAGGTGGTCACATAGGCCGTGGCTGTGTGCTCATTGGTGGCAGGTTGAGAACCACTACACTGGGGTGACAGGCTCTGTTGTTTTATAGCTGCAGCAGCTGCCTTCTCCCAGGCTCGTGTGTGTTTAGTGCTGGGAACTGGGAGTAGGCATTGAGACTACTGGTTTTGAATAACCAATGGGAGCAAGGCCAGTGGCTTTTTGTGAAAGATCCAACACCCCTTTCTAGCACCCCTTTTCATTCTTCCAAAAGAAAAGATGGGACACTCTTCTGAGGACACCCCCATGTGAGGCAGCTACCCGTCGCTGGAACCGTGAGCCCTTTCCCACACTCATGAGATGGTTGCCTCTTGCTGGAACCCTGGGGGTCCCCCTCTGGAGCAAACTTCCCTCTAATCTTTTCCATCCATGTGCAGAATAAATTTGTATGGGCACTGAGACACATTAAAATTTCCCTATCAGTAGAAACAACCAACCTAGTTGTGGGTGCTCTGCTCATCAACTGGGCAGCATCTGGGTCCCTCCTGAGCGGCCACACAAGCACAGAGTTTACAGGGAACACTGCTCAGCAGGCTGTTGCCTGTAACTGGAACCCTGCCCCACCATGCTGGAATGCTGCTGTGTGCGCCCCTTCTCCAGCTCTGCCTTCTTGCTCGGGGGGGGGGGGGGGGGGGGGGGGGGAAGAGGAGAGAAGAGGGCTGGCATCCTTACTTGCCCCATTCACACCACACCTCTCTTTTTTGAAAAAAATGAACAAGCAAAAATTGGCATTTGTCCCACTGGCAAGAGCAAACTGATCAAGTCAGTAAGAAGAAATGGGCAAATGCCTCCTTTTGGGGGCGGGGGGAACCTCAGGACAGCTGGGACAAGGATAAGAAAGCTGAGGCTTGAGGCTAGTTCTCCAGTCCTCTGGAAAGTCCTGTAGCATACACAAGCAAGGGAACACTTGATCATTCTAATACTTGTGGGCTAAAAGACAAGAACCACCTTAGTGTAGGTGCACATGTGCTCACACACACACAAAGAAAATAACGGTTGATGCCATTTTAAATATTACAAAAAAGAAAGAGACCACATGTAAAAAGTCTTTTCAGTTCCCCTTTAATACACAAATATGTGTATTAGAAGTACAGGTACTTTCCTTCTGGCATATTTTGAGGAAATATATAATTACAGTTTAAAAAGGACACCACGCTTTAAAACTCCCATCTCAACCTACGACAATCCTAAGATCTTTGTTGAGTCTCATTTGCCTATGGCAGAAGAAGCCAAGGCCCTGGACCTGTGAGATGTAACACAAACATGAAATGAAAAATGGGGACCATATTTCATAAAAAATATGCATACTTTCCAGGGATGTTAAAATTAGATCACTCAACTAATCGAATAGTCGATGGCATTTCCATCGACTACGATTAGTCGATAAGGGTGCTTCTGCTTTGAAATGTAGCAAGAGCCCGCTGGGCTGTTGCTACATTTCAAAGGGGGAGGTGTCGCGTGGCGTTCTGCCTTGGTCGTGTACAAGAGCCCCAGCAGAGGCTCTTGTGCATTTCAGACTGAAACACAGCAGGGAGCCTGGGGCCAGAGGGGCACTCTCCTGGCTCCTTGGGGCACTTCCGCTTTGAAATGCACAAAGAGTCCCAGTAGGGACTCTTCTACATTTCAAAGGTGGAACTGCTGCTACGGCTCTGTCCCCTCCCATGGAGCTGGGGGGAACTGGTGTTTAAGCCTTTCAGACAGAGGCAGCGAGGGGCAGGGAAGTGATTAGTCGACTAATGTGTCGACTATCCAATCAGCTTTTGCTTATCAGATAGTCAACTAGTTGCTTACATTCCTAATACTTTCTGAAGGTGCATTTCCAGGGAACACAAGCATCCAGATGATGATATTGTTTGCTAATCACAGGGAATCATGTTACAGAGCTGAATTCTAATGGGATAATTGCTCCAAGTGGTAGATCAAATCAAAGCAGACTATCCCTACAGCACTTCTTGGGTTTCATTTTAGAAGCCCTTAGGCTTTTCCTGAAGTAGGCAAAATAGAAGATGTCCCTCACCAACGGCATCATGATAGCAGCACTTTGCTCTTGTAGGGCACATCTACGCTACCCGCCAGACTGATGGACAGCAATAGCATAGGCACGATAAATCTGTAACTGTGTGCTCTCCGTCCATTCCAGTACTCCACCAGAATGAGAAGCATAGGCATAGTTGTCAGGAGAATGTCGGCCATTGATTCAATGCAGCAAAGGCACTGCGGTAAGTAGATGCAAGTACATTGACTTCAACTACGTTATACTTGTAGCTGAAATTGTATAATTTAGATCGATGGCCCCTGGTAGCGTAGACTAGGCCACAGACTGTAGTTGCTCAGTGTGAGAACAGGGCTCTGTTCACATGGAGAAGCTGGTCAGATCAGTGCCCTAGGCTGAATCATCTGTGCTACCTTGAACAAATTAGAGCTGATCTTGGAATCTTGGCAAATACAAACTATTTAGAATATCAGAAACATGCCAGAGTAGAAAGACTGATAATTGTAAAAGTCTATTGAACCCAAAATGTTCAAGTGTAAATCTATTTTGGTTAAAGGATAAACCTGAGTGTCTACAGGCCAGATAATTCCCTCCGTGGGAATTCCTTGCATGGGGGACTGGAAAATCTCTGAAGTACCACTCCCACAGTTACCCTAGCATCACTTCCTTTGGAGCATTAGAGACATGTAGTGGAGTAGTCCTGAATGCCCACAGATTTTAGAAATTCAGAGATGACAAGGCTGGCTGTGTGAAGGCCTTGCACTTAAGCATTTTCTTGGCCTCTCTGGTTCTACAGAGCCAAAGGTTCCCCTGCCAGACAGCTGATGCCTCCAAGACTAAAAAGGAATTCCACAGCACAGATGGAGGGCTTATTTAAGGTGTGTGGACAAATGACACATTAACAGCACCTATCCCTCCAGCCAAATCTCCTCCACTCCCTTGGCCCCCTGCAAACCAGTGCCTAGAGGATGTGCCAAGGCATGAAGCATGCCAGGTATAGGCAAGGGCAAAGTCACAGATTCTGTATGGCATTTGGAGATGGGTTGCCTAAGTTGCACTGGGGACCACACTGGACCCCAAAGCAATCCACCTTAGCCCTTGCTGCCCGTGGGATGCACGTCTTTGTGCTGCTTTGCTGAATGATAGCAACACTGACATTTTTATTTTATAGGCAGATTAAACCTGAGTTTAGTGAACTATTACTTTGACATTATGGGATGGTAATCACTTGATCAATATATTTCCCCCTTTAATTTGTTTAAGATTCATAGAACATTCATAATATATAATTATAATCATTTTCAGAGAATTAAATGACACTCTAATGCTGCACACTGCTTTCTGTTGTTGTTGTTGTGAAAACGGAAAGAAAAAGGGCATTTCTCCTCAGGCCACTGCAGTATTTTCAGTTACTGTCTTTCCCTCCTCATTGTATAATGGTCCTATCTTCTCCTTGGTCTTCCTCTTGCTTCCAATGTTTTTATAAATAGTTTCTTGTTACCTTCTGTGTCCCTAGCTACTTTAATCTTGTTTTGTGCCGTGGCCTTTTTGATTTGGTCTCTACATGCTTATGGTAAGTTTTTTTCATGTTCATCCTTTTTAAGTTGACCTACTTTCCACTTGGTTATCACTTTCTTTTGTGTTCTAGGTCACAGAAAATCTGCTTGTTAAGCTAGGGTAGCCTTTTGCCATACTTCCTATCTTTCCTACGTTGAGATAGTTTGCTTTTTGTGCCCTAAATAATGTCGCTTTAGACAAGTGCTAACTCTCTCCTCTTTTTTTCCATTCAGGGTATATCTTCCTTAGGAACTTATTTTGAAATAGTTATTTTGGGAGTTATTTCAAAGTAAGTTATTTCAAAATGGCATGTCTACACCACACTACAGGAAAGCTTTGAAATTAGTCTGAGGCAGGCTCCCTTAATGTGGATGCACTACCTTGACTTAGGGTATGTCTACACAGCAGGGCTTAACTCGAAATAAGCTACGCAAATTGAGCTATGTCAATTGTGCATCTTATTTTAAAATAGCTTATTTCAAAATAGGGAGTGTTTACACAGCACTTATTTTGAAATAGAGCACTCTTCCTCTCACTTCCCTTATTCCTCACATGATGAGGGTTATAAGTGTCGGAATAACAAGTCCTCCAGCTTGACAGTATTTTGTCACTCTTTTGAAATAACTGCCTGCTGCGTGGACGCGGACTAAATTATTTCAGAATAATGCTAGTTACTTCAAAATAGTGTTGTAGTATAGATGTACTCCTGGAAACCGAGGAAGAACTGGGGAGTAATTACTTGAATGATTCTAGGGTATGGTTATTTTGAAATAGTAGCAATGGAGCGTCCACGCTACTACTATTTCAAAATCAGCGTTATTCCTCATGGAAAGAAAGAGTGATTATTTCAAAATAACCAGACCCTTATTTCAAAATAAGAGACTTGGTACTGTGGATGCTCACCCTGTTATTTCAAAATAACCTCCTAAGCATAGACCAGAACTCAGACTTGCTTCTCATGGGATCCTAAACATATCAGTTCTCTGACTTGGCTAAAGCCTGACTTCTTAAGTCCACTGTCTTTTTTCTGCTGTTTCCCCCTCCTATCACTCCTGAGAATCATCGAACACTTTCACCCAAACTTCCTTCCATCTTCAAGTTTTCAACTAGTTCCTCCTTATCTGTCAGTATCAAATCTAAAAAAGTTATTCCCCTAGTCACGTTCTCCACCTTGGGTAATAAAAAGCTGCTCCAGGCATTCCAAGAACTTATTGGATAATTTGTGTCCTGCCTTATTTTCCCAACAGATGTCTGAGTAGTGGAAGTCCCTCATCATCACCAAGTCTTGTGCTTTGCATGCTTTTTAAAATCACGACAACTATATTTGGCATTATTTGAAAGGTTACTAAGATATAAAAATATGACTGCTGCATTGTCATCATCTTACCTTTTCCAAGAGTTTGAGTTTCAGTCGGGTCATGTGATCTACCATGGAAGAGTCTGTCATTATGGCAAATTTCCAGAGTAATAGGTAGGTAGATATGAATTACACAGCAAAATATCAGGTTTTTTTTGTTCTTCAAGATCTTTGAAGAATTCCAAAAAAAGTCTCATCAAAATGAGCAGGGGAGAGTAGAAGCCATACTAAAAAAAAAGTTCCTAGGCTTAAATGAATTACTAAGGGCAACCTAGATATTCCAAGCACAGCTTTCTTTGCTATTTCTTTCTTACTGTAATCTCTTGCAATGCATATAGATCATGGTTACTGTTGCTCAGCTTGAAATTGTTACTCCTTTCTTAATTGTTGCTACACTTTGCCTCAAAGCGTCACTAAGCCCAGCCCTAGGTGTTGCTAGCATGTGCTATGACTAGCAGAGAGTCCAGGCCAGGTAGGCTGGTTGCTAAGTTGGTAGTGTCTGACAATCTAAACAACCTTATCTCCAGGCCTACATAACTTATGTACAGTACACTGAACTACCAGCTCATCAAGTGGAGACAAAAGTTAAAGTGGACAAAACAATTTGTGGTTTCATAATACAAGGTCACTGGTGGGACAACGTTCCCTCTAATCTTTGCCATCCATGTACAGATTTTTTTCCATCCCTGTGTGGAATACATTTTTATGTGCACCAAGGCACGTGTGAATGTGCACCACCAATAGAAACAGCATTTAGCTGTGCTAATCAGCTGGGCAGCATTTGAATCTCTCAAGTGGCCACCCAAGCACACAGCTTACAAGGAACATTAGTCAGGGGACTACTACAAGGGTGGCAGCGCTCTTGTAGCTATCTCAGTCCCAGGATATCAGACACAGAAGGTATGCGAGGTAATATCTTTTATTGGACCAACTTCTGGCAGGCAAAGAGACAAGATTTCAAAGAGATTTTCCTCAGGTCTGCCCTGAAGAAGTTTATTGAAAAGATATTACCTCACTCGCCTTGTAACCCTGACTCAGGTGTAGCATCTTTATTCCAGCAGCAGATCATTGAAAAGGTAGTAGAACCTGGCTCATAAGGTTTTACAGGACCTTCTTTCTTTCACAGAGATTTTTTTCATCCACCACTCTCTAACAAAAAATCATTTAGTGATTTTAATTAAAAAAAGGAGAGAGTCTGTAATTTATCCTGAATAACCATCCAAGGCTATTTTCTGCACCATCTCTAGTCTTTCAATATCCTTCTGAAAAGGTGGTCATCATATTAAGACCTAAAGTAAATATTAGTTTTAATAATAGTCTTTCTTCCTTGATGTATGTTATTTGATTGTATAATATATTTTGTTTGAATGAGCTCAGTTTACCAAATTATCGCAGTTGCTCTGCATAATGGTTATTATTTACCACTCAATCTTTGGATTATCTACTAATTTTGGCAGCCATGGTTTTATATATTTCCAGATTGATGATAAAAATATCGAACAGCATTGAATCTAAAACTGATTCTTCCAGAACTGTATTACAAACACCCATGTTTGATAATGATTCCCCACTGACAACTGCTTTTTGAGATCTCAGCCACTTACTTATTAATTTTTACGAGCACTTCACTGATATTGTAGAGTGCTAGCTTTTTGTTTTAAATTAGAGACACGTAAAACCAAGGATGGTAAGGAGAGGATCAAGTACTGTTCTGTCTACACAGCAACATCATACCCTGACATATCTCACACTAGAAGCAGTATCAGAGTAAAGATGTTAAAATTTGATTATCTGGCTAATCGTATAGCCGACACAATTTGCCACTCGCGCTGCGCCTCTGCATTTTAAGTGTAGTAAGAGCCATTGGGCTCTTACTACACTTAAAATGCAGAGGCATAGCAATCAGCGAGAGCTAGGACTGCTTGGTCCCAGCTCCCACTGAGTCCAGCAGGCCCTGTTCGCGGTGCACAGTCCTATTTGCCACGAACAGGGGATAGTGCCAGAGCACCCTCTGTTTGCAGTGGCCAGCCCTCATTGCTTGGCGGCAACTGCCCCCTGCCATGCTTACTGAGGCACTTCTGCTTTTGAAACGTACAGCGCCTGGAGCGGGAACTGGCGCGAGTGGGGACTGAAGCAGCGATGGTGCTGGGGGGAACCAGCTTAAAGCTGGTTGCACCCAGCACTGGCTCCTGCTTCCCCCCCTTCCTTGCTGTCTCTCTCTGATAACGGCAGCAAGAGGCGGGGAGAAGAAGAGTGACTATTCGAGTTGGTACTAGACTATCCTATAAGCATTTTCCTATCAGACAGTCGATTAGTTGCTTACATCCCTATATCAGAGTACTATATTCTGAAGCCACACATGTAGTTTTCCTGTCCACCCTGGGAGCAAAAAGTATTGCCGTTATGCTCTAGGGCTGCCTCTTGTCCCTGGTATTGCCATATTACAGTTAGGATGCGGATGAACAGGGCTATAGAGTTGAAGATTTTCTATCATGAAAACATATAGTTGCTTGCAAACTGAGGGTATTTGTTGGATGGACTATGTATTAACATACTGTTGGCGGGGTGGAGCAGTATTCTCATACAAATCCAGCACCCTATCCAGACTAGATTACCTTCACTGTATGCTGATCTTCCTGTGACTCTTTGCATCCAGTCACAGAAAAGTTACAAAAGTACCATGATAACATTCACAGCACTACCAAAGAGCTAGATTTTGCATTAACTACCACAAAACTGTGAAGGGAATGTGTTGGGGCCTACCCAGAATATGTTAAATGAGCACCAATTTAGTTTAAAGCGTAAAAGCAAGGCAGCATTATTGAGATACAGGAGACGTAAGCTAAACAAACCCAAAATTTGATTGGATGACCAACAATAACCCCTTTTTAGGGAAGTAAAGTGTAACAGACTGCAATATGCAACAAAGTGCTAATAACACCAAATGAAACAAACAAAAGTTTTGAAAGGGCAGAACAAAACAACAAAAATCTAACGTCAGCATAATCAGGCAAGTAAAAAAATACCAAAACCAAAATATATAAGGTTGAACGAGACAGACCAAAAGCGGATGGGTTGCGAATCCAAAAGCCAGGTCTGATCAACCAAGTGGCTCCCTCTCAGGCACTAAATCTCGCTGCCAAAAACCCAAACAAAATAAAAACCAACCCACATGAGACCTGCTAGTTTCAATTAATTCATCTTTGGTTTTCTCTTTACAGCAAATGCATTAATTACAGCAAAGGATATTGTTCTAGTGGTTTGTCATATGGAGTAGTTGTTTAGGTGGCTGCTTGGACTCTCAAACACATTAGTGTTATGTTGAAGTGTTCACTTGTCAACAGTCACAAAAGAGAATAGAAAAATAAATACATTCATACCAAGCTTTTATGAGGGGTAAACAACAGGAGCTGCAATATTTTCTCTTGATTCATTCGAGGGCCACTGATTAAATACATTCTAGTCTGGAAATAATGGCATAAAATGTGTTCAGATTGAGCCAGGAGATCGCTTACGCCAGGAAAATCATAAAGGTGCAACAAAGCAGAATTTGGCCCTATGTGTACATATGCATCTGACAGAAGTGAGCAGCAGACCAGGAAATATTATGCTCTAATTAACGTGTTAGGCTACAAGGTGCCCCAGGATTCCTTGTTTTTGATTAAACAGACTAATGTGGCGATCTCTCTCAAATGTGAATAGTTCAATACACTAGCAATATGCAGTTTGTTTAGCTCTAAGTCAAACATCATCTAGGAAAGAAAAGCACAGATTATGGAATTAGTGGGCTAACAACCCCCACCCCAAGATAATGGGTGACACTAGCCACAAGTATGAAGAGAGTGCCCCTTTACTCCCATCCCTACTTCTGCTATTCTACTTGGCACAATACCAACCACTGTGTCTTCACTCATATGATGGTTCCCACTGACTTCAGTTAGACTACCCATGTACTGAAGAGCTTTGCCAAATTTGGATCATAGTGCTATCCATATCACTATCTCAGTCTTTTTTCACAGAACGATTAAAACCTCCTTTAAAGTTTATGAAAGGAGTTACTGATCTTCCACATTAATGTGTTCTTAGCAACAAGCCCTTTGTTTCCTGAAGAACACCCAGTAGAAGAATAACACTTCATGAAGAAGCCAAATTAAATAGAAGCCACACTAATAATAGCAGCACTAACAAAAATATACCACTATGATACACTTGCTGTTTCATTTAATCAAAATATACATTTTCTCCCAAGATAATTTGGCCATTAAATTATGAGCTCAAAATCAGTGATAACTGAAGTTTGTATATGTCTTTATCATCTGATTTTTAAAAAAATGGGATGAGTTATGTCAATTTATTATTTACTACTCAGATTAGAATAGTGCCTTAAGGTCCCAACTGAAGTCAGAGCCCCACTGTATTTGCTGCTGTACAAACCCATGAGAGACAATCCCTGCCACAAAGAGTACAGCCTAATGCCCAGATTATGCAGAGATTTATGCATGTACTTCATTTTCTGCCCTGTGAATAACCCATGTAAGTCAAGGGACATTTCCACATTTTAAAATTTATACACTTGCATAAATCTTGGCAGAAGTGGGATCTAAATATTTTAAACAAATGGAAAGAGGCAGAGAGAAAAGTAACTTGTCCAAGGCTACATTGCAGGGGACTGGCAAAGCTGGGAGAAGAACAGAAATCTTATAGTTACCAGATCTGTGCCTTATGCACAGCAGTGCTCCTCAACCATCAGTGTGTTTTGAGAGACACAGATGGGAAATAATGAGCTGGGAAGCAAGATTTTATTGGCTTTAGCTCATGGGTGGGCAGTAATTTTTGACGGGGGAACATGCCAAGAGTTGGAGAAGTGGTTGAGGGCAGCACTCTTCTGGAGGAGGTGAGGTGTCTGCAAGGTGAGGGCGGATGCAAAGGGAGCTGGGGTCCGAGAGGGGCAGTGGTGAAGGAGTGAATGGGGTAGAGGACTGGGGGGCAGTGCCTGGGAACACGGGGGGCCGCGGCAGGCTCTGGCCTGGAGGAACGTGCCTAGGGAGCTGTGGGACAGGCGGCCTGCAGGACCCTAGGCAGGCTCCCTGCCTGCCGCAGCCCCAGGAGCCGGCCACTAAGAGCTGAGCAATTGTGCGCGGAGTAGGGCAGCGCCCAAAGCCCTCGCCTGCCGGCATGGAGCGGCCCCGTGCCCGAGGGGCCCAGCCGAGAGGCCCGCAGGCCGGATCGGGCCCAGGGCCGCATCTTACCCGCCTGTTTTACCATTGAAGCCGTAATAAAACTCCAGCGCCCGGCCGCTCTGCTCCCTCGCCGCCC
>JANRFK010006693.1:580569-594761 GCA_030068395.1 Apalone spinifera
AAGAATATTGTGGGAGACCGTATCAAAAGCCTTGCGAAAGTCAAGGTATATCACGTCCACTGACTTTGCCACGTCCGCAGAGCCAGTTACCTTGCGAACTTTTTGAACTTGTTCTGTTCCTTATTTATTGATGGGTGCATTTTTAGTTCAGGATTTTATTGTACACTGCAGGTTTGATACACCCATCACCATTTGGTGGTGGTTTGTGTTATAACCCAGTAGCTGCGGCTTTAGGGCTGTGAGGTCCTGTGGCCTTAGTGATACAGCCCCTGCAGTGTTGAGGCAGTTACGCTAGGGAGCTGGTCACCCCTTCAAGGATTTTAAGACGAAGGAATTGAATATGATTCCCCCAGTGAGGGTAGAAATTCTGTTGGTGCTCTAGAAAGGTGGTATAAGCTGGGAAGTGAGTTTGTGTAGGGTCAAAAAAAGAGATGGCTCTGATCTTTTCTAAACAGTACTGTGGTGGTCCTTGTGAGCTTAATTGTGGATATGATGTCAGAGCTGTCTGTTTTTATAGTCTATAAAACATACAGCTCTGCTCAATGAGTATATCAGAAAATATTTAGGTATGTATTGTGTGTATGTAGATACATAAATGTATAATGTGTGTATCAGAAAAGTTTTGTTTAATGTGTACATGAGAATATTTATATTTCCTTAAATATATCTTAAGGCTTTTGGGGTGTATGTGTTAAATTCTTTACCTTACTTGATATCTCATTTTTCTGACTATTGGTAAGTTTGCAAGCCATGATGGGATAAAACAAAGCTTTCTCTTTCAATTATCAGTTATAAAATTTTTGAGCTTGAATTTTCAACAGAATTTAAAACCTCCACATTATTTCATCATATGTGTTTGCTTCTGAATGTGTTGGGTATGTTGAATGGAACTATTGTCTGTCTGAATACTTAGCAGTGGAAGATCTATTAAGTTATATAGCTTTGAGGACCTGCTAATCTGTCTGACTTTTGGCTTTCATGTTTAGTGAGCATTTTCATGAAGGCTCATCAAAAACGTTCTTTATGTATTTTAAAAACAGACGTGACTGACTTTGTGGTATCTCTTGTATTTTTGTTAGGCTGATATTGAACTCTCTAACCCAGACTTGGTGGTTGATCGTGCTTTTGAAGTAAGTGTTGAACAAATGTTTTTGAATGCTCTCATGAGAAAGGAGTGTTATGACTGCAAGATTATTGAAGTGCTATAAATGAAATATTAAATATTTCTTTAGACACAATTAAATTGATTCAATCATGCTGTTTTCTTGCAGTTTTAGATTCAGTTGCATTGTATGGTTAATAAATCAAGTTGATGGTTGGAACCAACAATTGTGTGAAAGTTGCTCATTGGATCAAAGTTTTAATATAAAAGACCTTTAAGAATATAAATAATATTCCTCTTTCAAATGAAGCAATATACAGAAACTTTTCTCTTGCCTGAGAATTCCAGTGAACGAGATTAATTATTCTAAGGCCTTCCTAAGGGCATGGGTATTGCTGAACTCTACAATGAATAACTTGCAGATCCAAAATTATTTATTTTTTTTGAATGGCTAACTGAAAACCAGAGAGACTAGATTGGTGAAGTAATGAATTAGTAGAGTGATTATGGCAGCTAGGAATATAATTTTCCCATAAATTTAAAGTAAAAACTCACACTACTAAATACCATTCCTTTTCTTTTATGAAGAAAGATGATCTGTATTTTATTAAGGAATGTGATCAGCTTGATGTCCAGATGTGTCAGACTAGAATTGGGGAGCAGGAAAGAATGCTTCTGGATAAAGGGGAAGCAGCTGAAGGACTCACTAAAGAGGCGGGTGACTTATTGGAACAGCTTGCCCAGCATAGTGGGACTACGCATGTTCAGGTACTATTACTAAAATAAAATAACTTGTGTGCCAATGATATTTATTGAAGATGTTACCTGCAGAGTTATGGGTAACAGCGTAATTTCATGAAATACTAAAGCAGAATAATGTGTGTCATGGTTACAGGGCTAGCGGCACCTCTGAACTTTTCTCTGATGTCTGAGTGCACTTTCACATGTGATTAGATCTCACAACTTGGCTTATTTTGGGTGGACTCTTGAGATTTTCACAGGACACTGCAGCCAATGACCAGTCTATCAGCCATGCTTGGCCAACTGGTCTGTCTGGATTTGATATTACAGTTCTTTCTTTTGGGAGTTTTGACTAGTGATGAATACAGTGAACCCAAATGTCTTCTTAAAATAACCTTAGCAGTAAGAAAAGTAACATAAAAGAAGAGGATTTTTAAAACAGTGAAAGTTCTACATACATGTCTGTCTTCTCTAGAACCCTAGCTAGGTCTATGTCATCCAGGCTACCCAATCTGTGGAATCTGAGTTGACTTTTGTCTTTTTTTTCTTGTCCCTCTTTTGAGGGATGATGTTCAGATTTCTTTGTTGTCTCAGCTCACGTGCTTCAAACAGTTGCCCAAAACAATTTTGAGTTTCTCAGAAGGGTTAGGAACCAGGGCATCAAAGTGAATGAAGCAGTGTCATAAAATGTTTGCAAAGTGGCTATCAGGATCAGTCCTTCCTGGATACTTTTGCTGACAATCTTGCAATTGAATTAACTCATTATGGGCATAGAATAGGTATCATTACAACAATTGGATAAAAGGAATATACAGTCTTCATAAAGTATTACAGACCAGCAGCAAATCTGCTATGCTATGAAATATCATTGATGATAGAGAGGTAACTTTACACAAATTATATTTTTACTGATAGTTATCTGAAAACTATATCCATGACTTGGTACCTAGGTGTTACTCCAGTATAGTAATAGAAAAATTCATTGACTTTTTCTTGGCATGGCAAGCTATGAAGAGTTGCCATACTATAAGAAAGACAGATCTCTCGAGCATCAAAACCAATCTAGTTTTGCAAAGCCTTCATTTTTAAGTTTTTATGTGTTCTGAGACCTTCATAAAATTGAGGCTTATTAAGTATCCAAAGTGGCAAGAGAATACACTCTTGGGATTCCTTTCCAAACAATGCACACCTAAAACTGTACCAAATTAAAGGAAATCTACAACACTTCCAAAATATACTCCTTTATTTTAATTTTAGTAGTGAACATATATATGTGCTAGTGAAAGAAATCTTAGTTCTTTTGAATTGGGTGGGTTTAAAAACTGCTTCCTCCTTACCTGCAGACTGACTTTTTCCATTTTAGGAGTAGGAAACTTCTTGGTTTCCTATCATGGAGAAGTGCTTTAAGCTTTTGAGATTAATATAAAATAGGATTAACATACCCCAAATTATTAGCTTTTTCTCACTTGGATGTGAGGAAGTGAAAATCTCTGCTCCATTCAATATGATGGCATCCTGAAGGTTCAGTTTCCTACTGTAGAAATTCTAAACGTTTTTCCTCCTTTACCTATTAAAATGTTTGCACTTACTAAAAGTCATGTACTAAATAAATTGGCTTCCTTTACACTTTGAAATAAGTGGAAGAAAAGCTTCTTTTTTTTTTTTTTTTTTTTTTTTTTTTTTTTTTTTTTTTTTTTTTTTTTTTTTTTTTTTTTTTTTACACTTTTCACAGAAATAGGACTACTACTGTGGAGCAAATTTACTGATGCGTTAAGTACAGTGCAAAGTGCCAGTTCTTTCAGTTTTAATGAAGATTGACATGTCTCTGAAGTGCTGAAGAATATCTGGTTTTAAAGATGCATTAATATCTCCTGCAGGAGCTGGAGATGGCTATCCAGGAACGGAATGAGATAATAGCTCAGCTGACAAGTAACCTTCAGCAGGCAAGGCAAAATCGGGATGACATTCAGAAAGAGGCATCACTCCTAGCTGATCAGATTCATGGTTTACAGCTTCAGTTACATGAGGTGTGTGTTGGCTTTTTTAAGATGGTTACCAAAAAAGGAGGATCATAACATAAACTGGAAAAATAGTAAATCTTGACCACAGCAAATTATATGAATTGCCTCTTCCCCTTTCTTCTCTAGCATTTGGGTTAAATGTGATTTTTCAGGCCTACAAACTAAACCTGAAATGGATTCATTTTTTGGTAGTGCAGTTTATTGCGATGGACATAAAGTACACTCCTCTTACTGGGGAACTGTATGAAGAGGCAGGAGTTCTGAGTGCTTTCATTGCTCTATCATTGATGCGAGGTGAAACCTTCAGGAAATCACTTCACATTTTTGTGCTTTAGTTTTTCCCATGAAAATAGGGGGAACTTTTACCATATTTCTTGAAGAAAGCAGTTTGAACTGCATACATGGGAAGTACTATAAAACTATATAACAGAGTGCCACTGATTGACCAGGTCAATGCTATACCTAGTTTTTAAAAAGTCTCTTGGAGAAATCCCTTCAGAGTTCCAAATTACTCGCTCTTCTTTCAGGGGAGGCCACACAGCCTCACTGCTTCCTTCTTAGACTGAACCTCTTGGGTTTCAACATTGTTGCTTCATATTGTGAGCTCGGTTTCATGAGTCCAACTGTGAGACTCTCCTACTAGAGACTTATAAGTTCGTCAGGAGCAAATGCACTTCATTCAATGTTTACAGTGACACTCAAACAGTTTTTTCAAATCAGTAGGGTTTATTAGTCAACTGGAACACAGCATTGGAAGTGCATAGATACGGCACAGAGAAATAAAGGTGAAAGCATGTAGAGCATGCTTGTAGGGCAATTGACTAGATAAGTGGAACTGAGCTCCATCCTATGTCTCTTGGATTTCGGGTACATGTACACAGCAGTGTTATTTTGGAATAACTGATGTTAATTCCGAAATAATAGTCCGTGTTTACACCACAAGCAGTTATTTCGACGTAATATTGAAATAATGTTGAGCTGGAGGACTTCTTACTTGTATTCCTGTAACCTTCATTTTATGAGGAGTAAGGGAAGTTGGAGGAAGAGTGCTCTTCCTTGGACTTCCTGCTATACAGACATTGCCAAAAGCCAAAATAAGCTATTGTGCCTTAAGTTAAACAATTGATGTAGTTGAAGTTGAGTAGCTTATTTTGGCTTTAGTCTTTTATATCTCAAGAACCAGTCCTGTAGATATTCCCTGACGCTATTTGTTTTGTTCGCAGTGAGTAAGAAGGGTTTTCCATTCTCTAGCTCCACAATCCATTATTGCAGGGATGGGGAACCTCAGGCCCAGGGGCCAGATGTGGCCCCTGGCTGGCTTGCTTGCATTCAGTCTCCGGGGCTCAGCATTGGGGAGCCGCAGTGGCACTTCAGCCTCCCTGCCACCTACTTGCAGGGTTGGAGCAGTACAGTCTATTAGCCTAGGTCCTCCCCCTCTGACCCAGGGTGTGCAAAGAGACTCTGAGGAGTGTCTTTCTCATTCTCCCATCAGGGGCTTCTTACTTGTGTGTGGCCCCTGACTGAGTTTTCTGTGGGTTAGCAGCCCCTGACCCAAAAACAGTCTCCCACCTTTGCATTATTGTCTGACATAATTAAGCTAGTCCCACCAACTAATCTTAAGGCTCATTCAACCAGGCCTGGTTGCTCGGAGGAAAATTTCCATTTGGGATGTTTGGGAGGCTGCCACATTGGGTTCCATTCACAGTTCTTTTAGCCATTATTCGTTGTTAAATATTTCTAGGGCAGATGCCTCTTTTGGTACTGCTGGTCTTCAATAAATGGTAGGCAGGAGCACCATCATTGTACTTAAGGTACTTTTTTGGAGCCACTTAGAATAGTATACGCAAATAGACAAGCATGCAGTCACTATATAGTAACTGCAGTTCTTTGAGATGTTGTCTGTGTGTATTCCATGACTCGCCTGTCTTTCTCTCCACTTTCTAGTCCTCCTGTACTATTGTGGGCTCTGAAGTAGAGAAAGAACAGGAGTAGCAGTTCATCTCACACAACCCTGTATACTCTCAGAACAGAGAATGAGGAAGCTCAGGGTGTGCATGCATAGGCTGAATGGATACTACTAGCACGCACACACAGACACACAAATTTTCTGATTTTTGGCCATGGGGTGCATGCGCACTTGAAGTGGAATGTGCATTTGAACAACACTTCTTCAAGAACTCCTGTTATTAAATGGGTAAATGCATTCTTTTACCTTCTTTATTAAAAAAAATTGTATATAGGCTAATGAGCTTCTGAAGAGTAGAATTCCTGGAAAAAGTGAATTATCTCAAGCCCAGGAGCAGATGACTCTATTTCAAAACAAACTCAAGGAACAAAGTACTCAGTTACAAATAATGCATCAAAAAGCGCATGACCTAGAACTACAATTGGAGTCTTCTCAAAAGGTAAAAACTCTGTTAAATATGCCAGTCACAGTTTAGTTTGTGTTAGAATATAGTCTTGTAATGTGATCTTGCAACCCAAGCTAGGTTTTGATGTGTTGCTTTTAAAACTTTTTGGAAGAAAGCCCACTAATAAACACTTGGATTCTGCATGAATTAGTATTCATGTTCCTTAGCATGATGTTAGAGGAGGATAACTGTTCTGTTGGAGGTATTGACTTAAGACGAGACATGAAATCAAGGTCTTGATTATTAAGGATTGGTAACAATCTTTCTAAAAGCTAATAACTATCTTCTAGCTAATTTCAATATTGGTCATTACATTTTTTGTCTAAATTTACCCTGCAATTTCATTCGTAGGTAATGGTTTCACTGCTACACCTAAACTGGTGTATAATGTAGAGGTGCGTTAGCCCCAAACTGTTTCAGCGGTTGTAGAAATGTTCCTTTGTGTAGAGGTGTTAGAGATGGTTTTGATACATTGGGATGAAAGGTGCTTTATAAGTGTAGGACGATTATTCTATAGTTACACAAAAATGTTTCAGGAGTTACGCAAGTTTTATTCTTATGAACACTTTTAGGGTATCTGGAATCATTTTAGGTCTGGAATAAAAATAAGTGTAAATTCTGTTGGTCAGCTGTGCAGCGGCTGCCCCTTTAAAACGCCGCTTCTGTGTTTCAAAGAGGCAGCGCAGTGAAGCCTGGGGTCAGCTGGGGCCTTAGGGCAGAGCAGCTAATATACATTGGTGCATTTGTCTTTAAAAGTTAAAACAAAAACAAAACAACCTATCCTCTGACTGCAGGTTCTGAGGAAATGACTGCAGGTTCTGGGGAGTCCCCAGTTGACCCCGGGCTCCAGGGCGCTACACCTTTGAAACGCCGAGGTGGTGGTTCAGTCCGCAGCTCAGCTGTGCAATGCTGCTGCTTTGAAGTACCCCTTCCCCCCACTTTGCTGCTTCTATCTCATAGAGGCAGCAAGGGGTGGGGGGGGGAAATCACTATTCGACAGACTATCCGATAAGCAAATGCTTATCGGATAGTCGACTAGTCCTTAGCATCCTTACTGCTTAACACTTGTTCAGATGAAGGCAGAGCAGCTAATATACATTGGTGCATTTGGCTCTAAAAGTTTTTTTTTTAAAAACCTATCTGCATTCAAGTGATTAAAAGTGTCATGAGTAGCAGTCCTTTTACATTTCTTGTTTAGTGTTCATGAGTGAAACGGTTAATGTAAAATACAAGGGAATTCCTGAATAAAAACCCTTACACTGGATTTAAAGCAGAGAATACACATCAGTGATTTGGGGTCAGGAGGGAATTGCAAGAATATTTTAAGTATCTTCAAAACAAGCATTGTAAAACTAAGACATTCAGCTAAGGTCATACTTAAAAGAAACCCAAACATGATATGATGCACAGATAAAACACCTGTGCAATGTTAACACTTGCCTACAGTGACATCCTAAAGAGAAAATATAAAAAAACCTGTTCTTAAAAGAGTAATGTGGAACCACAGTCACCAATATGCATTCATCCTAATGCTACAGAATTGTGATTTTAGAAAATAGTTTAGAAGTGGAGCTATTTCCTTTAAACACATTATAAATAAGTCAATGGGTAAGTCATCCCATTCTTAAGGGCAAGCTTTCTCCTTGGCATGAACAAGTCTGCAAGCCTTCCACTTAAGGGAATTTTTTTATTTCATAGGGAGATATTAAACTGGAAATTTCAGAGAAATGGAAGTATTTGGGTGTTCGGTTCATGTGTAACTTTTTATTTTTAAGAATACCAAAGATAAAGAAATTCTGCATTCACAGATGGAAGAGAATCTGAATAGTACAATGCAACAGATGTACAACAATATAGGAGAAAAGGAGGAAACCATCAAGGATCTTCAAGATTTAATTACATCAGAAAGGTCTAATTTATCTCTTCTACGACACACACTTTCTCTCCGGGACACAGAGATAAGGGAGTTAAAAGATGAAATTGGTAGATCTAGGGTGAAAGAACAGGAACATATTGAAGAATTGAAAGCAAATCACGAAAGGGATATTTGTAAACGGTTACATGACTTGAGGACTCAATTGGAAGACTGTTACAGAAAAGAGTTAATAAGAGTTCAGGAGACTTGTGAAGAAGAGATGAATAAAAAATACAAGAATGAACTTGAACATATAAAAGCAGAACTCTCTGCTTTGAATTCTAATAAAGATTTTCAGAATTTAAATGCAATAATTATTGATTTAAACAGTAAACTGCATGAGTCTGAAATTAATAGAGACAACTTGTGCAAGCAACTTAAAAAGCAAATGGAGGATTTTCAGAGAGAAAGATCTGAAACTGAGCTGAAGAATAGGGATTTGATAGAAGACCTCAAATTACAGTTTACTAATGCAGAAAAACAGGCTAAGGAAGCACAGGAAACTAAACAAGAAAAAGAGCATTTGAATGACGAAATCCAAAAGCTCAACTCCTTCATCCAGGAATTAAGTGAAAAGCTGCTTCTTGAGGCAAAATACAACAAAGATTTGAAGCATAAGCATGAGGAAGAAATAACTATCTATAATATGAAGTTAAAAAGGTTAGAAGAGGAGGAAAAATTGTTACAGGAGGTGTCAGAATCACAGAAAGCAGAGCTTGAAAAGATGCAGAGTAAATTATGCCAGCATGAAGGTGAAATACAGTTAGTTCGTGAAGAACTAGAGTACCAACATGGCTTGCGAGTGGACTCTTTTACAAGTGAACTAGAAAACACAAAGAAAAATATAAAGATCCAAGTGAAGAAGGACCATAAAAGTTATGAAGCTGATAACATTTCTGAAGAAAATATGGTAGAACTTGGATCTTCGATTGAAGATGTAGACATGTTAGCTAAATATCTTGTCTCCACTGAGAGAGAGGAACAGTCCTGCATGTCAGACAACTCTGAACTTCTTGACACTGAAGAGGGCAGGCTTGATAGATTTGTGCTAAATAACAACATCTTTTTAAAACCTAACTTGGACTCTACAACAGATAAGTTGATGTTTGGCCCTGGGGACCAAAAGTGTCTTAATAGTGTACATCAAGGGACTTCTGATGAAATAGAGCTAGAACCTGAGATTTTTGCTTCATGTTTGTCAGGTGGTTTCTTGCTGCGAAAGGAAATAAGTGACAGTGAGGAGGTAAGGGATGAAGAGAGAGCTGGTTTGATGGAGAGATGTGTTGAGCTAATGAAACAGCTCAGTGAACGTGAATCAGCACTTAACAAATCTTATCAGGAGACCCAAGAAGCTCTTGAAAAATGGAAAAAAGCAACAGCTGAACTTTCCATGACACGTTTAGAACTGAACAAGGAGCGAGATGCACGGGTTCGTTGTGAAGAAGAACTTGATCAAAAAGTACAGAAGGAGAAAGAGCTTGAAAATAAAATAAACTTTCTGGAAAAGCAGGGTGAAGACCAAGATCTAACAGTTTCTATTGAAGAACGAGGGCTTGCAATACAGGCTTCAAAGTCACATACTTGGCAGGAAATGATCAAAGAACTGAAGCAGGAAAGAGAAACATTGATGATGCAATTGAGGGCTCAGGAGCAATTAGTGAAGGAAGTTCAAGAACAGAAAACTGCCTCTGATTCAGTTACAAATGAAGTACAGTCCCTTTTTGGACGTCAACTAGCTGCTTTACAAAGCCAAAGGGATCAAATGCAAGCCCAGCTTGATGCTCAAAAGGTCAAAAACCAGACTATAGCTGAACTTCTTGGTCAAAAAACCGTGTTAGAAGAGGCATTACTGAAAGAACAGAAAGCTCTCAAAGCTGAAATCAGTAATAAAGAAGAAAGCTTAGCACTCACACTTAAGGAGAATAGAACCTTACAAGAAAGATTGTGTGCGGCAGAACAGAATCTAATAAAAGCAGAAAAAGCTCTAGAAGATAATCTTGAAAGAAACATATATGATCTTAATATGAAAAAGAAAAACTTTGATAAAGTGCTGGAGTGTGAAAGATTGGAGTTTGAGGAGAAATTGAAATCCAGTAATTTGGAACTTCAGAAACTTAACTTTGAAATACAGGCCAAAAAAATGGAATACATCCAGAGAGAAAATAAGCTGACTGAAGAAGTTGCTTATTTGAAGAAGCTTCAGGTGGAATTGGAGAATCATCTTCAGGAGACTGTGCAGAAGTCTGCACAAGCCATGCAGGAGGTACAGTCTGAGATGAGAGATTATGAAGAGGAAATTAGCAAAATGGCATCACAGCATCTTTCTGAAATAACTAAAATGAATCTGGTACACCAGAAAGAGGTAGGTAGCTCTGATAACAATGCTAGGATTTGTGTTTCTGAATGCTTGGTGAATGGTAAGTGCAAAAAAAAGTGATCCCTTTTTTCAGATAGAAGAGCTGAATGTAGAAATAAAAGAGAAGGTGGAAAAACAGCAGAAGTTGGAGGAGGAACGAAAAGAACAGATTGGATTAATTAAAAAGGTATTTTTTTGGTCACAAGCTTTTGCTGCATATCTAGTTGTCTTCTGTGAAAATGAAATTATTTCTTCAGAGGCGGAAATTATACATGGGGGTTTTTTGTTTTTGTTTTTTGCAAGAGTAAAGATAACTTTATTCACTTTGAGACTAGTGTCCTAATGGCTTGTTAATGCTGGGGAACAAAAATGTAAAATGTGCATAATGTAGTAAAAATGCTGTGCTGTTCTCTCGAGGTTCACGAACGAGAACATGATCGTGAAATTGCGGAACTAATTTTTAAACACGAAGAAGAAATGAAGGAGCTACGTGTTGAACTAATTAAGGAACAGCAGCAACTATTGGATGAACTTCAGCAACAAATGGAAGTTACATATAAAACAGAGATGCAGCATGCTCAGCTCCAGTCACAGGTACAGTGTGTAAGCACAGCAATGATTTAGGAAAATAATTTTTCCTAGCTGTCATGATTTATAGTTAATTCACTTGGAAAGAGGAGCCTCTTTTCTAACAAAATAAGCTGTATTTTGGACAAAAGACTTGTGCTAGCTTTAAAGATTACATTTGAGGAAACATTAGGAAGTGTTATGTTAAGAGGACAGCAAATATCTCTTATGGAAGGGACTCCAATGTTCTCGGTCTGTCATGTCCCTTACCAGTTAATTATTCTTTAGAAAACTGCCAAAATTTAAAACATTTATGAAGGGAAGAAGCTTGATTATATTGACAGAGAAATAAGGATATGCAGTAACTTCTGGTAATGAAGAGAGGGAGGCAAAGAGTAAGAGGCTAATACGTATTTTTGGTGTACTAATCAATAGATCTGCATTTTTTGCACATTAGGTTTGTGTATAATTCTAGTGTAAGATAATGTTTTACCCAGTGTCGCTAGACTCTTCAAAATAACTTCTCTAGTTACCAAATAGGAGTTGTATGTATTGTTGTATTGAGAATTGATAAGTGTGGCAAAAAATCAAACTCAAACTTAATCTTATTTCAGCCAGATCTTATGAAATGCATGAAGGTAATTCATCATATATAACTTTACTGCAAGTTAGACCTTCCTGGCCTGGCATCCTCAGGACCTGACTGGTCCCAGACCAGGGTATTTGCTAGACCAGGGGAGGTTATTGCTGCCCTGATGGCTGCCCGACTGCTGGCTCCTCTCTTTAGGGCTCCTAAGACTGGGACTCTCCACCCTGCTGCTGGCCCGTCTGGGCCTTCGTGCCCTGATGCCTGCCCACTGCTGCTGGAAGTTCCCTGGGGTTCCTCTGCCAGGCCGCGCTGTCACTGCTAGTCCCACTTGGTCACTGCCGGTCCAGCTGCTGCCTGAAGTCAAATCCTAATGAGGAAAATAGGAGCATAAACGTTGTCAAATTAAGTGTAAAAATATAATAAGAAAAGCCAAAAAGGAATTTGAAGAACAGCTAGCCAGAAACTCAAAAAGTAATAGCAAAATGTTTTTTAAATACATCAGAAGCAGGAAGCTGGCTAAACAACCAGCCTTTGGAAGATCGAGATGCTAAAGGAGCACTCAAAGATGTTAAAGTCATTGCGGAGAAGCTAAATGAATTCTTTGCTTCAGTTTTCATGGCTGAGGATATTGGGGAGATTGCCAAACCTGAGCCGTTCTTTTTAGGTGACACATCTGAGGAATTGTCTCAGATTGAGGGGTCAGTAGAGGAGGTTTTGGAACAAATTGATAAACTTAACTGTAACAAGTCACCGGGACCGGTTGACATTCACCCAAGAGTTCTGAAAGAACTCAAATGGGAAATTGTGGAACTATTAACTGTGGTTTGTAACCTATCTTCTAAATCTGCTTCCATACCTAATGACTTGAAGATAGCTAACGTGATGCCAATATTTAAAAAGGGCTCTAGAGGTGATCCTGGCAATTACAGACCAGTAAGTCTAACCTCAGTATCGGGCAAATTAGTTGAAATTATAGTAAAGAATAAATTTGCAGACACATAGATGAACATAATTTGTTGGGGGAAAGTCAACAAAGGAAAATCATGCCTTACTAATCTTACGCACATGACTAGTATGGAAAAAGCGAATAAGGAAAAGTTATTTACTTATTCCCAAAATATGAAAACTAGGGGTCACCAAGAAATTAATAGGCAGCGGGTTTAAACCAAACAAAGGGAAGTTTTTTCTTCATTCAGTGCACAGTCAACCTGTGGAACTCCTTGCCAGAGCATGTGGTGGAGGGTAGGACTTCAACAGGGTTCAAAAAAGAGCTATTTAGATTCATTGAGGACAGATCCATCAATGGCTATTAGGCAGGCTGGGTAGGAATGGTGTCCCCAGCCTCTGTTTCTCTGGAGGTGGGTGAAAGGGAAGCGATCACGTGAGGCTTACCTGTTGTGTTCCCTCCCTCTGGGGCATCTGGCATTGGCCATCGTCGGCAGACAGGATACTGGGCTAGATGGACCTTTGGTCTGACCCAGTGTGGCCGTTCTTATGTTCCCCAACGTTCCCTGGCCTGCTTCCCAGCCCCTCTGTTTTCATGGCACACTCCCACTCCTAGCCTCCAGGGCTCTTTAGTCCAGCAACAGTGGTGGCCCTGCTGGACCACAGATGTTCCTGGATTAGCGAGTCCTGGATTTGGGAAGTCCAGCCTGTCCTGAAAGTGTGTGGGTTTTTTTTTTTTTTTTGTCAGAGTATCACATCCCATTTCATGGGTTTCACTGTTTGTTATTAAGTAGGCTACACTAGATAAACTCTGAATTTAAATATGAAATACTCCTCTAAACAGTCCATGGACCTTTAATTGTTAGATATTTATTGACTCTCTATAAGACATTTGTAATGTTACTTGAATGTATAGGTGGAGGACCTGATCCTGTAAGCTGTTATACAGATGTATAATTATAAGCATGTGAGTAGTCGCATTGATGATATTTTGCAGATCAAAGGCCTAAATTCATTTTTTTCCCTCTAAATAACTATTAATTCTAGATGTACATGGGATGCACTTACTTTTGTGTCTAATCCCTTAATATATGCAATATGTATTTGTATAAATGTAGAATCTTGTACTTGCAGATCAAAGATCTTGCTGCCCCTTTACATGCTAGGTTATGTTGCCAGTGCATGTTGGGACCAAAACAGTGCAGCGGGTTATTCTGGGTAGATGTCAGCGTCCCATAATGCGCCCATCTCCTCCTTCTCCACCATGTCCCCCTGCTTGAAAGCAGTGGCAAACTATCTTTTCACACCCTCCCTCCCCAATGTATCCAGGCAGACTCGTAACAGGGTGAGCATGGAGTCCAGCATGGAATCCATTCAGCAGCAGAGTACTGTTAGCAATCATATTAACCACGGTGTGCCTTATGCTGCAGTATGTCCAGAACATATACAGGGCCCTCTGGAACGAGGAAGAGTCTCCGGAGGCCATGAACTGTAAATTTTCAGAATGGAGAGGGGTAACTAGGGGTGTTCCCCAAGGGTCAGTCC
>JANRFK010006693.1:597299-630744 GCA_030068395.1 Apalone spinifera
CCAGGTCTTAATTGCTGCTAGTGCTCACTGATAGATACTTCAGTACTCCTTGGTGAGCAGCAGAAAAGAATGTGTATTGTCATCGTATTTTCCATTTCAGCATTTCAGATATTAGTTATTCACTCTGTTATATTATGAGATGGTAGCCAATGACAGCTTTGTGATGCATGATGCACTGTTATGGACTTGAAGGATAAAAGTGGAAACTTACAGCAATGCTTTGGGTGATAATTAATGTGTATTTTTGCAGTTTTCTTTTTGTTTCATTATTTTCTGAAGATGCTGCGTGGAGGCAGATAGCTGGCAGGCATTTCCTGTCAGCAGATGAACTTAGGAGGAGGATAAATCTAACAGTTTGGATAGAGTATGAAACAGTGTGTACTACTGGAAGGAGAGATGGTAAAGACTGTATTCATTAATAAAAAGCTTTTGCAAGTCAGATCAGAACTATAATGTAGTTTTTCTGCTATTCCCCTTTCACCCATGAACATGTTTCATATGAAAAAGAAAGCAATAAATATGGAGGTGTATAAATAATGGAAAATGGTATAGTCTATTTAAATCATGGTTTTCTCTTCCTTCCTGTAGACCGTGCACAATCTTGAGTTGGAAGCTTTACGACTAAGTCTGACTAATATGCACACATCTCAGTTGGAGCTGATGCAGTCTAACTTGAGAAAAGAGAAAGAAACTGCCCTTGTGGATCTACGAGAGATGCTTAATGATAAGCGTGCTCAGGAAGTAGCAATTCTGCAGAGCCGACATCAGTTTGAGTTGGAGCATATTAAAGAACAAAATCTGAAGGAAAAAGAAGAAATTGTACTGAAACATCAACAAGAACTAGGTATTGTGAACTTGGGATTAGTGGGCTGATCATGCAACTACTGAGCATTTAATTGCTGTACAATTTCTGATGGGGAGCTTCTCAGGCCTGATGTACACTTAAAATTTAGGTTGGAATTGCTATGATACTCAGGACTGTGAAAAACCCACTCCTCCGGAGTACCATGCGGATGTAGCAAGGTTGACTGAAGAAGATTCTATCCAACCAGCTACTGTCTGGGAGACAGTGTTTCTAAACCTCATTTCTATAGGCTGTATCTGCATGGCTGTGCCAGCATTACTACACAGCCATAGCTGGACCGTTATATTGTCCATAGTGTAAACATAACTTCTTTTTTTAATCTGTGCTATAGTCTGTCCCTGTCCCTGTCCCTGTTGAAATCAGTGAAAACTGGCATTGACTTGAGTAGGAGCAGGGTAAGGCATTATTTGTGCAAGGGATCTAGGCCTGCTGCATGTTTTCCTGTTGAGCAATAAGCCATCAGAGAATACTGAGGAGGCTGGTCTCTGGTTTTTCAGACGTCACTCAGGGAAGCAGTCGCTTATGGCCATGGTGAAGGGAGACTTGTGCACTGTGGAATTTGAGCGTGTCAGAGATGAAATGTGCATTATCCTCAGATGTTTCAGGAAACTTGTTTGAGGACAACTGCATTTTCATTGGGCAGGGTGAGGGGGAAATTGTGATTTTTCTTCGTGAGAAGTTTGCATAACATGACACCTACCTCCTGTGAGTCTTAGGGTACTTTTGGTGAGAAGTGCCTTTGTTGGCCTTACCTGCTTCCTAGGACTCCCACCGTCATGTGAGGCTTACAAGGGTAATGGGCAGCATCTCAAAGCCTTGGGACATTCTCATCTTTAGCACGCCTTAGATTATTCCTCAGCCTTTGATTTTTAAGACTGCTGAAAGTGGTGGTGGAAGGAAGTTGACAGTCCTCTTCAGGCTTGCTGTTGTCTCGCTTCCTAGAGACTTGAGGTGGCCAGCGTGAAGGAGGCAAGGGAAAATCATTCAATATCCTCCCTTCAAGTCTTCTGCTTTCTCCAATTTCTCTCTTTCTTTAGACTGAAGGAGATTCTGTGCAAAGTACTGAGGAATGGAAGGCGTAGAGGGAGCTTGGGGGGGACAAGTGACCTGTAGGTAGTGCTCCAGAAAAACCTCTTAATCTTCCCTGTGTCTGCTGCTCCCTGTGTGTAGGAGACTGAGAGAATCAAGGTGCTTTTTCTCATTAGATGTTGCTGCCTCCTTCTCCTGTCTCTGGCACGACTGATGAGTAGAAATTAGCTTTGTAACTTCCACTGACCCTTTTTGATAATGCTGTTTAAAATGCTTATAGCTCCTTAAATTTATCAATTAAGTGTTAGTCCTATGCACTAGATCTCCACTCGATAAATTCAGTAAACTATTTCTCTTTTTTAGTTTTTTAAGACTTTGATGAGCATGTTTATTTAAATTGATCATGTGTTGTATTTGAAATGCTTTATCTTATTTACTTCAAATGTTCTAGAAAAAAATCAATCTTAGGAAGTTTTGACACCATGTACATTTCAGAGGGAGAGTTGGTGGGAGCAAGGATTGAAATCAAATTTGTAATGCAAAATTTAGCTAATGATTGAAACAAGATGCCACTAAAGTAAATTTATGCAGACTTGCAATCTGAGTCTCCTTCCTCTTTCTTGCAGGCTTTGTACAATGAATTACCATACATATTCAATCATAAGCCCATTCGTTCATAAGCCAACCTCCTGACCCAAGTTTAAAAAAAGCTTGTAAAAATTATGACCCATTTATAAGCCGACTGTAGGTGGTTTGCACACGTCTGCTTCCAGCTCATCAACGTAAGCTGCTGGCATCTTGGGACATTTTATTTACCTGGAGTGTCGGCAGCATGGAGTCCTGCATTAGACAGTGTCTGTGATTCGCCGTTTTTGTCGGGAAGTGGCAGCTTAGTAGATCTCTCGGCCAGTGCCACTTACTGCAACTCCCAAGAGCTGGGAACAGTGAACAGCAGCTAGTGGGAGCTCAGGGGTTCTGTGCCTGTAGACACTCCAGGTACATAAAACGTCCTAATGTGCCAGCGGGTTGCCCTGCTGGGCTGGGAACTGAAGTTTGCTGCCCCTGCCCCTGCCCCTAAGGTTAAAAAAAAATTGGTAAAACGCAATGACCTGTTCATAAGCCAATCCCTGCTCTTTCTTTACTGCTTCATTTTCGAATTCAGCTTATCAAGCATATATGGCAGTTAACATTTTAGATGCAAACATTGTTATTACTAGGCACCTGAATTAAAACTTATGAAATGAATGGGGCAGTTTGCATCTCTCTAGTGGTGTCATGTTTTCTGTGGACTTGGGCAGATGTTGCCAAACCAACTACACTAAATGTACATTTCTGTGGTTTTATTTGCAACTGAAACTAGATACTTACTCCTATAAAATTGGGATATAATAGAACAGTTTTGAGAGAGATGCTAGTACATCATATTGCTATATGCCTCCTTGTTCATGCCTTGAATGTGATGACTAAAACCAAATAGGTCCTTGTATATTTTTAAATATCATTAGACCACCGTGTTTCTTACTAGTTTTTTTTTGTAAACACAAATTTATTTTGCAGATGATGAGAGGAAGAAAATAGAATTGGAAATGGAAAAGAAACATACCCAGACACTGGAGGTATAAGTTCCATACTGCATACAATTATTTTGTACTGTAAACCAAAGCTGCTATGATCTCTTCTCTTTTCTATCACAAAATATTTAAAAGGGCAAATAAGTGCAATTTGAAATAAAAAGCATAAAAAAAATTCTTAATTGTCGTAGTAATACAGCTACCTTGTTCTGTTAGACTCTTGGAGGAGACTGGGCACTGAAAACAGAAACCTGTTTAAAAAACATCCGTGAAGAGCTATCAGAAAAACATCAGACTGAAATGGATGATCTGCGAAAAGCTCTAAAACTGGAACTAGAAAGAGTTGAAGAGGAGCTGAACAGTCTGTCTCTTAAAAGAGAACAGGCAGAAAGTAAGTGTTATGCTTTGGAAAGCATTCACTCTGTTGTGAGATATTTATTCTGAGGGTTTCAAAGCTGGTTAGAGTAACTAAAGGATTTGTACTGTGCCTATAAAACAGAATTTTTCAGTTTTAACATTTGCAGTTAGAACCATACCAGTGACCTATAACTTCAGAAATTAGCAGTTACAAAGTGACTGCTTCTTAAGTATAAAAGCTGCATTGGCTAGTGCAGTCTTTCTCAAAGTGGGTCGCGGCCCCCACTCTGAGAGAGCTGCTAACAGGCTGCTTTGGTTTGTTTACTTAATGGTTCTGCAGCCATGGATCCTTGTGGCTCCCATTAGTTGTGGTTCTCTGTTTGCAGCCAAGGGAAGCCGTGGGAAGCGGTGTGGCTCGGACCGCTGCTTCCCACTGTTCCCCTTGGCTGCAAACACTGAACCACAGCTGATGGGAGCCACAAGGCACTGTGGCTGCGGAACTGTTAAGTAAACAAAGCAGAGTGGCCATTTACCAGCTTTCTCCGAGTGGGGCTGTGGCCCACTTTGAGAAACAGTGGATTAGTGTGGTGTTGTAATTGCAGCAATCTTAAGGTGAAAACCCAACATGCATTTTTTTCTACAAATACAGAATAATAGAATACTAGAACTGGAAAGGACTCAGAGAGGTCATCAAGTCCAGTCCCCCACCCTCACGGCAGGACCAAGCACCATCTAGATCAGTGCTACTCAACTTTGGAAGCCCCAGGGACCACAATGATACTCACAGCACATGCCATGGGCTGCAACTTAAGTGTGGTTGCATAGATATGCAAATAGCTTATTTCACACTGACAGGCATGAATACAAAGATGAAGGCAAGACTACACAACACACAGGCAGGCCCCATTTAAGTCAGTTCTGCTGACATTAATAAAATGCAATATTTACCCGATTTCTACCCATATGACAGCATTTTGACTGAGCAATGGCAGTCCAGGGATTTAACTACTAAATCGCATATCAACAGAAGGCCATTATATTGACTGCTTTTTTTTTGTTTTGACTACCACCCATGGGGCCGCGTGTTAAGCCTTGCATAAACCCAAACCGCATCTCTGACCTCTAACAACTGGTCTGCAGGCCGCATGCAGCCCCCAGGCCGTGTGTTGAGTAGCCCTGATAGATGTCTTATCACAGGGATATCTTATCTATCCCTGATATATGTCTTTTAAATATCTCCAGTGTTGGAGATTCCACAACTTCCCTAGGCAACTTATTCCAGTGTTTAACCACCTTGACAGATAGGAAGTTTTTCCTAATGTCCAACCTAAACTTCCCTTGCTGCAATTTAAGTCCAATATCTGAAAAGCCATGTCATATCCTAGAACCAATATAGCTACAACAAGACACTAAGCTATGATTTTGCTGTCAGTTGAGGGCTGAAGTCATTTGCTGTATGGGGCATGAGTCGTTTGCTGTTTTGAATTAGAATACATTGTATATTCTGTGTAGCTTAAGTCCTTAAATCAAATTTTGAGGACTTTAGTAATTAAGACCGAGATTAGGGTCTATTACAGGCATGGGGCCCTACCCCAGCAGCAGGAGTTCGGGTGTGGGAGGGGACTGCTTATTGGAGCATGACGGGGAATGTGAGCTCTGGCCAGTGCTTATCTTGTGGGCTCCCCAGAAGTGCTGACACATTTTCCCTCAGCTCCTGTCTCTGCCTACAGGCACCGTTCTCGCAGCTCCCATTGGCTGCGGAGCTGATACTTGGGGTGGGGAACAGCTCATGAACTAGGAGCTGAAGGAGGGACATGTTGGTGCTCCTGGCATCTGTGAGGAGCTGGACAGGGAGCTGCCAAACCTTTCTTCACATTTTGTCAGGCATAGCTGGCAGCAGAATCAGAGGCTGCCACCTGCAGAGAATAGAACAGGTCCACTGCCTTAAAAAACAGTAGCCTGAGGAGTCCATGGTATTGACCATGTGGAGATTTTGGCACCCAATACCTCCTGAACCGTGCTTATGTGGAGAAGAGTGGGGAGAGCTGGCCACTTGGTTTGGGACTCATATGTTCTCTGAGGTATCTAGTAAGTGAGGAGCAGGGAAAATGGCACCTATTTTCAGTAAATGAAAAGCTGGTTACAGGTCACTGGCCATGGGGAACTGGAGAGATTTGTTCTCTGTGCATTTAAGGTTGCCAATGGCATTGCACACAACAGACCATAAGGCTTTGTGTGCAAATGCCAAGTTTCCACCTGTTGCGTTTCTTTACTGTTAAAGTTCTTCATGTGACCCTTAGAGTAGTATAAGTGCCTATGCTGAGGTATGCAATGGGTGCCTTTCACAAGGTTGCAATGGCTTCATCAGTTATTAACCTAGAATGCCTAAAACTTTCAGTTACCCTGACTAGTATCTTGTTGGCCTGGATTCATAATTTTGTACTTCAGTCGCAAAACTGATGTTGCATTAGGTAGTTCACAAGGGGAAAAAAAAAAAAAGGCTAATCTAGTAATGTAACAGATACTCCTTGGCAGAATTCATATGACCCGCACTTTTCTTTGCTCCCCTGCGCAGAAACACAGAAATAATCTGCTTAGGGACAAGTACTTCTTCCCCTGCAGACCAAGCAGCGGTCTGTTCAAGCATGCTTGGAGCAGTCTCAGAGATAAGGGAGCGGAGGGGCTGAGTGTACTATGCATGAGGCAAGCTAGAGGCAGAAGTGTAGCAGCCGAGAGTTAATGGAATTCATTTTCTAAGGCAGAAATGTAACAGCTAGCATATGCAGTAATAAAAAGCTTCAGAGGGTTAGCTGAGTTAGTCTATAACTGGAAACACTTAAAAAACAACAAATAGTCTAGTAGCACCTTAAAGACTAACAAAACATATAGATGCGGCGAGGGGTCCTGTGGCACCTTATAGACTAACTGAAGTGTTTGGAGCAAAGTGTATGCTCCAAACACTTCGGTTAGTCTATAAGGTACCACAGGACCCCTCGCCGCTTTTGCAGATTCAGACTAACACGGCTACTCCTCTGATACTTGAAAACATATAGATGGTATCATGAGTTTTTGTGGGAAAACCCACTCTGAAGAAGTGGGTTTTGCTCATGAAAGCTCATGATACCATCTACATGTTTTACTAGACTATTCATTGTTTTAAGTTTTTATGTAGTAATAGTTAGTTAACTGCTCCCATTTTCAGTCAGTCCTGCCAAAAGCATAAAACCTGTGAACATTTTAAGGCCCCTGCTATGTAAGAATAATATAAAGGAGTCTTATTATAAATGACAGGGAATCCTCCGGTAGGAAGATCAGTGTGCTTTCTCAGTTAATAGGGTTAGATTACAGCTCAGGATTTATTTTACTTATCCATTTAAAACAAGTTTTTGAGGGAAATAACACATTTACCAAGCAGTCAATAAAATGACTGGACAGTGTATACCAAGCAGTTCCCAAAGTAGTGCCTTGCGCTTTTGGGGGTCCCATGGTGGCTGCAGCAATTTCCTATGGACAGAAGGGTCCCAAGGAATTGTGGTGCCCAACACAGTGGCATCAGGTTTCACCTGTCCCCCACCCCTGCTCACCATGCAGGCAGTGGGAGCCAGAGCAAGTTGGTAGCCTGTTCTGCCCCACTGCCCTCTCTTGGCCTGCTGTGCTCCACTTCTCAGCAGTGGTGGGAGGCAGAGTGCCCTGACCCCAGGGTGCTCTAGTTCCTGTCACTGCAGAGAAACTGGGTGCAGCAGACCAAGAGGGCGGTATGGCAGAGCAGGCTGCCAGGCTGATCCGGCTCCTGCTGCTCATGTGGGGAGATGAACTCTGCTGCCGCCATGTCATGCTCCTGTAATCCCTTTGGCCTTGTTTCTTAGGAGGGGATAAAGGAACAGGGCAGAGTTTGGTGGAATGAGGGTGGACTGGGGCCTGCCACCAGTCCTGTGTCTGGAGCACTGGGCAGGGGGTTGCCCCAGACCCCGCACTCTCTTTGGGATGGCCCTGCCAACAAGGTCCAGGACAATGATTAGCAAAATTATAACTTCAATGTGTGAAAGTATGAGCAATTTAAAATGACATTCTACTCCCTCACTCCCTGCTTAGCGTTCAGTAATGTAATTTTATTTAAAATTACAGAATTTTAACTGGAATGCAGAGTACTAGTTGCCAGATGTTTATAACTTAACTTTCATATGTTCAGGAAATGCTGAAGAGTTATTGTGATTTTTTTCCCCCCTCTATTGTAGTTTAAATAAATTACTGAAACAATTGAAACAGGTGTGATTATATTAAATACTTCTTGACAAAGGATGCTGAATTTTTTGGTTCAGAATCCCCCCAGGAGTAAACAGAGTTAACTTTTTTTTTGTAGTGAAATGTAAAGTCTTGGTGAATGAACACAAGATGGCAATTACAAAACTACGTGAACAGCTGCAGATGGAATATGAGCAATGTCTAGAAAACTTGAAAATGAAAAGCAAGGAAAGAGAACAGGAGATGCAGAAGGAGGTTAAGAATTTTTTTTCTTTTGAGAATTTTGTATGAAGTAGAGAAGCAACATAGTATTTAGGAGCCACAAATGCTGTTTAATTATGTACTCTTCTGTATTTAAAATCTAGATCTTTTGAAAAGGGAAACATTGAAAGTGTTTTGGTGGTGGTTTTTTATATCAAACCTAAGAACATGGATCACAAATCAATATTAGATTGGCATTCATAATTTTTAGCTGGATTAAACTTTAACACATTACTAGCTTTATTGATGTGGCCTTTAGTGCAGTTGAATCAAATTCTTACCTTAGTTCTTATTTCCTTAAATTTCAGTTACCGATTCCTTACATTTTTCTCAGTTTTGTTCTCTGCATTCCTGACAAGCAGATGGCTCCCTCAGTTAGAGGGTTGCTTATAGAGGAGTTAAGTGTTTCATTGTCTCCACCAGCTTCTTCTGTGCAGGCTTGCTGATGGGCGTGGAAAGCAGTGGCAAAGTGGGCAATTGCTCTGGGGCTCAGGGCTCCTGGCTGTTGCCACTGTGGCAATGGCTGGAGTTCTGGGCCTTCTGTATTGCTGCTGGAGCACTGTTCAACACTTTCTGCACAGCTCTGAAGGCTGTGTGGTATTGAGAACTGGCTGACGTGAGCCCGCCCCTTCCCAGGGGCGTGGAGCTGCCTCCCGTGCCCCGTCTTGTCCCAGGGTTCACCGTGAGCCCAGAGTCAGGATGGTAGTGTAGCACTTTGACCTGTTAGCAACTTGGCTGTTTTTAAGATATCCAAATAGGCAGCTATAAAAAAACCAACAGAAATTCTTAATTCATCTTCTGTAGATGGAGAAACTTCAGGACACATATGAAGAATTCAAAACTCGATCACAAGAAGAAGTCAAACAGCTTTGGTCTCAGCTTGATAGTACACGAGCAAGTCGACAGGAGCTAAGTGGTATGGTTGAAACACGTGTTTTTTGCCTTGTCTTACACAGACACATACTGTCTGAAGCAATTTTTAACCAAATATATCGGCATTTGTCACAAATGCATGCAGCAGGAGTTGTCATACCAATTTGGATAAATGGTCCATTTAGTGCAGTATCTAGCCAGTACTAGATGATTCAGAATAAAGTTTAGAACCCTCAGGTATGCAATACCACGTCTTTGGGGAAAGTTTCAGTCCTGTTCCTGGGCTTCATAACTTGTTCGAGTATGAAGGCCAAGATGTCCTACAGTTTTACTGTATCAAATTATGGTGTGATGATATCTGTGCCATAGTTGAAGTTACAGAAACTGCCATCACTGCTGCTCTCACTGTTGCATTAGTAACCAGAGAACCCGCAGTGTTTCACACAGGTTTGGGCAATAATTTTCACAAGGGGGACACTTCATTCATTTTGATATGTGGTCATGGGCCAGCTCCATCCCCAGAATGGGGTGAGCCTGAGGCAGAAGGGGCGGGGTGGGCTTAGCCTCCCCTCAGAGTTGTCTAGGGCCAGAGGTGTCGAATTAAAAACACAGCGAAAGGTTCACAGCTCCAGCCAGCTTGCTGCCACATTGCCTGGTAGCAGCGCAAGGTTGCTGCGGCTATTTAAAGGGCTTATGGCTCCGGCCCCTGCTGAGGTAGCCTCATGACTGTGAGCTGGGAGCCATTTAAGTAAGATCCTGCTGCTTGAGCCACCATCTGGAAATTCGGTGGCACAGGCAGCAGGATATAAATAGAAAGAGGCCAGATGCACTCCATGGGCCAGATAAAAGCATTAGGCGGGTCGCATCCGGCCCCCGAGCCACATCTTGACCATCCCCAGTTTGACAGTTTTCAAAACAGGTAGTAAAAACTGCCCAGACCTGGGGATATGTTCGTGTGACGTAGTGAGGGCTGCATGCACTCTTGTAGCCATGGTGTTCACTCTGTTGTTGCATTCACTGTTTTCTGTGTTGTGCTGTGTGTGATTGCTACTGTCCTGTGCTGCTCTGCAGTGACTCTGTGTGTTGGGGGTGTGCAGTGCCCAGCAGGGGATGGGATCCCTGGGGGAGAACTCCTGAGGGCAGACACGTAGGACATGGCTCAGGCTGGCCTGTTACCTGAGTTAGGTGGAAGATTCAGTCAGGTGACACTTTGTCCTGGAATCTGAACAAAGGAGAAGGCTTGGCAGCCTGGAGCACGTGAGCAAGTGAGTGAGTTTTTGGGCTGGCTGGGGGGGAAAAGGAGCCCTCTTCCCCAAGATGGATTGTACTGAATGCTCTTGGTTCCTGTAACAACACATCTGGGCTACGCTGTGTCCCTGTGAACCAGTAAACCTTCTGTTCTACCTGCTGGCTGAGAGTCTCATCTGACTGAAGATGGGGGTGCAGGGCCTGGTGACTACCCCACACCCAATGACAGTCTGTAGTACAAGTGCTGCAGTGCACAGCAGTAATGTAGTGTAGACTTACTCCAGGGACAGAAAAGGTTGCCTGTCAATGTAGGTAATCCACTCCTTCGAGAGGTAGAACGTGTGTCAGTAGAAGATTGTTCTGTTGATATAGCTGTGTCTGTAGTTGGGGAAGTTCCCGCTACGCTGCATGGCCACATAGCTGCCTACTAAGTCCTGCACAGGGACTTAGGACCATGTGGGGGTGAGATGCTTCTTCCCAAGCCCTGGATCTATTGCAGTGGGGAGAGGTGCAGCTCCTCATTGGCCCCAGTATGGATCCGCTGTGGCTGTGGGAGAGGTGCCCTGTTCCAAACCCAGCCTTGTCATGGGGCTGCCACAGTGGGGAGGAGTGCCCTTCCCAGCTGGCCTTGGCACACACCTGTCCCAGACTTTCTGCAGCCGGGGGACAGGCACTGCTTTGCTGACCTGGCCACACTGGAGCATCTGCGTCCGTGTTGAGGTGCCTCTCACCTGGCCCTGAGCTGCTTCAGCGAGAGGGAGCTGGAGGGAGTCCTCTCTCCCAGGGGAAGCCTGAATCCCAAACCCCTCATCCACAGCCCCTCTCCAGAGTCTGCACTCCTTTCCCACCCCCATAGCCTTCACTACCCCCTAAGCCACTGCTCCAGATCTGAACCCCTGCTCCCAGTGCACACAAGAGCCTGCACCCCCTCTGCCCCAACCCTGAGTCCCCTCCTGCAATCTGAACCCCTCAGCCCCACCCCTGATACACACTGTCCATGTGCAGAATGAATTTGATTATGGTAGATATCGAATCCTAGGGCTGGCAGAGACCTCAGGAGGTCATCAAGCCCAGCCCTCTGCCCAAGGCAGGATCAACCCAACTGTATATAACACAATTCATTCTGCTCATGGACATAAAAAATAGGTTCCCAGTGTTTCTTGTACCTCTATCATGCACGGCACAATGTTTTTTTTTCAATCCTGAATGATGATGATAGATCAGTCTTACTTTTTAGGTGCAGACAAAGCATAAGTCTGGTGTAAATGGGGATATGGCTATATTTTCTTTGTTCTCCCACAACTTAATTTGCACTCAGTTTATTGTGCAGCAAGACCTATGCTGCTAGCCCTCCCAAGAAATGTTGAGATTGGCATTTTATCTTGGAAGGCACAATTGCTCCTCATGCTGCCTGTTCTGTGCTTTTCTTCCCAACCAAATTATTGTTCATCCTCATATGGCCTATGATTTAGTCCAAAGCGTGTATGAGGTTTATTTTGTTTTTGACTAAAAACAAGGTTTTAAAGATATTGGTTTTTTCCTCACATTATACCCAGAATTAAAAGAACAGCTTCTGGCTCGCACATCCCATGTGGATGAAATAGAACGGTTAAAGCAAGACTTTGAACAGCAGCGGCAGGAAAGAAGAATTGAACATGAATCTGAATTGGAACAGCTGAGAATTTATTTTGAAGAAAAGTTAGGGGCAGCTGAAGAAAACTACAGAGAAGAACTAACTCTGCTGCATCAGAGGCTGCAAGAATTAAAGGAATACTCATTGTTGGAGTCTGAGATAAGTCAAGATCAGCCTTTAGATATCAGGTGAGGACTGTTGTTTTCTTCATTCTCAAAACATGCTTAACTTTCCTTTCCTAGTAAAGACTGTAGGCTTTGTGCATATATTTGGATTGGTGGTGGGAGGTCTTTCTTGGATGTAGACAGTTTTTTGTTGAGATGGTGATTCAGGAGTACTTGACTAGATGCTGGTATGTAAATACTTGTATTCCAATATCTTAAAAATGAATAAATTTTTCTAATTCTATATTTTATAAGGTGAAGTGATCATGTTAATTTGCTAAACCCCTTTTCTCTCTTCAGCTCCTCGGTCACACTGTTAGAAGAGGCAAGTGAAAAAGAGAGAAGGGATATACTTGACCAACTAACTCAGCAACTGGAGCAGCACAAGGTAAAGCATCAATTTTAACAGAAATAGTGCGCATTTTAAAATCTGTACAAAAACATGACAGTTCCTTCATACCTCTTAGCCTGGCTTTAATAGCAGGTGCTATTAGCTCGTCTTGCGTGACTATTGTTTTGTTGTTTTGACCAAGTATGCTGCAAGGAATGGTCTTAAACAGAACTGTACAAGTTGACAAAAATAAGTGAGCAAAGGGTAATTTTGATGCATTATTCTGGCTTCTCTGTTCACATGCTGCTTTGGAAATGAGTTAAGAGTTTCTAAAGAGCTTGGCAAGTCCTTTTCCCTGTGTGGCTCCTGACTGAGTGCCACAGTGGAGTCTTGGTCCAAGAGTAGTGCTTCTAGGTGCTGTGGTAATACAAATGATTGTGTAAGCACTCCCTTTCATCTCTATTACTGTCAAGACACTTGATAAGCTCCCTACTCGGGTGCCGACAGGCATTTCCTACTCTTCTACATCCTCTGGCATCTGCTAGAGCTCTACTTTGACCTTGTGGCAGCATGGCTCTATATGCATAGTTAGGACTTCTGGGGATCCCTCTTGTACTGGAGTAGAGGAGATACATGTGAGTTTAAAAATAAGAATGTTCTGAGGAGACAGACTGGTAAATAAACTTGTATATTTACAATGTGCTTGTGCTCTCCTACGGAGCTTCTCCGCCTCTGTTAAGTGGGCCAGTGTATTCTTCTCTCCATCAGAATTTCCTCATACCCCTGGGCTTGCTGTCCACAACTTGCCTGAGCAGGGTTCCTCCCAGCCTTCTTGATGAGGTGGAGGAAAAGGGGGAGCCTCATAGGGTATATCTACTCTAGTACTCTGCCTCATCAATCTGTAGGAATGGATCCCACACTGTTGAAGAAAATGCTAATAGAGCTCACTAGCATGCTCACTAGAAAATGCTAATAGAGCTCTCTGAAGAAGGAGAGATTCCAGAAGACTGGAAAAGGGCAAATACAATGCCCATCTATAAGAAAGCAAATAACAACCGAGAAAACTGCAGCCCAATCAGCTTAACTTCTATGCAAGGAAAGATAAGCAAATAATTAAGGAATTATTCTGCAAACATCTGGAAGATAAGGTGATAAGTATAGATTTGTCAAGAACAAATCCTATTCAAATGAAGGTGATAGCTTTCTTTGATAGGAAAATAAGTCTTGTGGGTAAAGAGGAAGCAGTGGTCGTGGAATTTAATAAGGTATTTAACAGTCTTGCATGATCTTCTTATCATTAAACTAGGAAAATACAACCTAGATGGGTTTTATAAGATGGGTTCATAACTAGTTGGATAACTACTCTCTGAGAACAGTTATCAACAATTCAGAGTCATGCTGGAAGGGCATATAACAAGTGGGATTCCGCTCTGATCAGTTTTAGGACCGGTTCTGTTCAATATCTTCATCAATGATTTAGAAAATGGCATAGAATGTAAGCTTGTATAGTTTGTGGGTGATACCAAGCTGGAAGAGGTTGCAAGTACTTTGGAGGATAGGACTGTAATTTAAAATAATCTGGACAAACTGTAGACATGGTTTGGAGGAACAATCAGTTTCACACATAGAGAATAAGAAGCAACTGTCTAGGAAGGAGTACAGCAGAAAGGGATCTAGGGATCGTAGTGGATTACAAGCTAAATATGGTGCTGTTTACAAACAAACAAACAAACAAAGAAAAAAAACAAACAGGATTTGGGGATGCATTAATAGGAGTGTTGTGAGCAATACACGAGAGGTAATTCTTCAGTTTTACTCTGCATTGATTAGGCCTCTACTGGAGTATTGTGTCCAGTTCTGGGTACTACATTTCAGGAAAGATGTGGATAAATAGCTTAAGGTCCAAAGAAGAGAAACAAAAGTGATTAAAGGTCTAGAAAACATAACCTAGGAGGAAAGACTAAAAGAATTCGGTTTGTTTCGTTTGGGAAAAGAAAAAACTAAGAGGGGACATAACAGCGTTCAAGTACCTAAAAGGGTGTTAAAAGGAGAGAGAGAAAAAATATTCTCTGTAACCTCTGATGATGGGACAAAGAATGAAAAAATGTTCTCCTTAACCTCTGAGGATAGGACAAGGGCTTAAATTTCATCAAGGGAGGTGTAGGTTGGACATTAGGAAAAGCTCCCTGTCAGGGTGTCTGGGATCATTGTTGGTTCTGCTGGGAGTGCAGGGGACTGGACTCAATGACCTGTCAAGCTCCTTTCCAGTTCTAACAACAAATAGTCTAGTAGCATTATAAAGACTAACAAAACATGTAGATGGTATCATGAGCTTTCGTGGGCACAGTCCACTTCTTCAGATGAAGACATAAGACTGTGACATAAGATTGCTTGTGGTATTCATGGAGTGATGCAAGTCTGGGATGATGGTGGGCAGTGGTCCCAGAACTTTCTGATGCGGAAAGCCACTTTTCATGAGCTTTCACTCTGCAGCACAAGGACATGAGGCTGAGAGCTGCCCTACATGGACAAATGTGGAGATTCCACTGCGCAAGCTGGCTACTGCAGACCATTACTATTAGGTCGTCAATGAGCTGGGAATGGGGAAAGTCGACCGATGGACTCACGTTGATGGACGTGTGGAGGAGGCTATTAATCACATCATCCTCCAAAATGATTCTGGGCAACATGTGACATTTTGGCTGATTCTGCACAAGTGGGCTTCTCTAACTGAGGAGGCGTGATAGATGGCATGCATATTCCAAGTTTGGCACCAGACCACCTAGCCTCTGAAAGCATTAATCAGAAGGGGTATTTCTCCATGGTTCTCTAGGTACTAGTGGATCACTCTGAGCATTGCATGGACATGAATATAGGCTGATCCAGACAGGTGCATGATACCTGGATCTTTCCAGACATGGGTGTGTTAAGGAAACCAGAAGTGTGAGGACTTTTTTTTTTTTGAGCCAGAAGATCACTGTAGGAAAAGTCAAAATGCCTATTGTAATCCTTGGAGATTCCCCTCTCCTGACAGCAGCAAGGATTGGTTCAACAACGTGCTGAACAGGTACAAAGAATGACTAGGGAAGCAAGGAATGGTCTTCTGCAGGACTTGGGCATCTGCTCTGGCCCTTACGCAGCTTGTCTGTGTGCAGCAATGGTTCTCCACCTTCACCCTACTACTTCTCCCCTCCCCGAGGGCATGACGATGTGGGAATGTTATCCTTAATGGGGCAAAGAACAAAGCAGCTCTTACTGCACAATCTGCACTGCAGCTTCTCTGTATCTCCATGAGACTTTTGTGGCGATCTCTGAGGCAGATTATTGTGAAGTCAGAGAGGCTATCAACAGTCTGTTCTGCACCTCGAACCAGGCATGTGTTGGTATGAGCACCACACAGACCCAAGCATGCTTTCTACAACCGTCCTGCCTCCAATTGCTTTAGCAAATCAAAATCAAAGCTACTTATCAGGGACCACCCCTGCTGTTGGCACTTCCCCAAGCTCTGACTGCTGTGACTGACTAGCCTCTTGGGTGTAGACGAGCTCTTGATGGCATGTACTAGTAGACACCAAATCTTGCTTTGGCTCTGGGTCCCCCTATTTCTCAGCACCCTCATTCATGATGTCCTCTTTCTGCTTTGGCCTGCTGTCAACTGGCACAGCCCCAGAAGTGTCCATGGGGACCTTTGCTGTGGAGGTGGGGTGGCCCCTAATTATCATGTCCAGCTCTTTGCAGAACTAGCACGCCATGGGCATAGCATCACAGCGGCAGATTTCCTTCCCTTTCTGCATTTCCTTCGTTTTGACCCTGCACTGCAGTGCATTCCCATCATTTCTCCCTTTGGTCTTGCATCTTGATCTTGGCTCATAGATATCATAATTCCTATGGCAGCAGCGCAATAGTGGCTGGACCGTCTTCTCTCCACCAGGTGTGTGGGGGTTCAGCACCTTGGCATTGCTTTGAGTAGGGGATTGCAGGCATATTCACCTTGAAAGATGTGCTGAGAACACTGCATGTGTTGCTTAGCTAACAGGAAGGGGACTTTCAAATTGCCAAGAAATGTAAAGGACTGGTCTGAGTATTGTAGAGTTCAAACCACTGCCCAGAGTGAAGAGAACAGGCATTGTGGGACAGATATTTAAGGCCAGTCAGTTCTATAATACAGTAGGGCATCCACACTGGCACTGTAGCTCTATAGTCGCTGCACAGAAAGCTCTACATTTCGTTTGAGGTCGTGGAGCAACTGCAGAGTTTGTGCACACTAAGTAGATACTTCGGGAGCTAATTTACTGTGTTGTAACCTGCCCCAGTGTAGACAAAGCTAGATGTGGTGGCAACAAACCAGACCCTGGTTCAGGTTCCTGTCTGGTGGGAGGAGGGGTCATCCCTTAAGCTTCTAGGACCCAGAAGGGCCATCCATCTCATTGGGCAGGATTTCCCCCACCAGTTGCCTCTTCCTGTGTGGTTTCGCTCCTAGTGCTTGCTGGTATCTGCACTGCCCAGTTCTGTAGTAGCTTGCCTTCCTCACACAGCTCCCATCATGCACCTGTGGAGTTGGTGAGGAGACTTTTAACTGGTTCTGGTAGACCCTTGATTGGCCCCAGAGGTCCTAATTAACCTGGAATAACCCCTGTTCAGTTACCAAGGGAAAAGGGATCTGCTTATCCTGGGGCTAATATTACCTGTCTTCCACCATTCAGCTGTAGTGGTCTGGCCTCACCTGGTTGCAGCACTTACTGACAAATTAATTCTTTAGTCTGTTTGTCTGAAAGATAAAGGTACCTGTTCTGAAAGTGTGTTTTCTGCAGGAAGAACTTACTTGTTTGCGACTACAATTGGAGGAGAAACACAGATGTGAGGTAGACTCCTTAAGATCTTCTCTTGCACTGCAATATAAGGAGGACCTGATGAAGATGAAGATGGATCTGTCAGACAGATATATCTCAGAAATTGAGGAATTAAAAAAGAAACATTGTCTAGATCTTGAACAACTCCGCGCCAAGCTTTCAGAAGAGCACATCAAAGGTAAGATGTACTGCAGCTTCATGTGTAAAACGGAAATCTTGGATTGTCAAAACTTTTTTTTTATCTTTAGGCTTAAAAGGATTATTTGAAGAACTAGGAAAACTCCAATTTAGTTTGGAATTACATAAAAAGAAATGTAGCACTTTAAACTTCTTAATAATGGTACTGAGAATTGGTCTTTTCATGATTCTTTTGAACATCTTTAACTTCATTTGCATAAATATTCCTGCTGAAGAGTCCTAAGTGTTAGTTTGTAAAATATAATGATCTATAGCTAAGGAACAATTATCACAACAGTATCTCGTATATGTTAACGTGCCATATTTGATGCTTAGAAAGGGCCCTATCACGTTGTCACATTTCTTTCTTAGAGTTTCTCTACTCAAGTGTTACAAGAAACCTGTAGACACCAGCAGAAGGAAATTGGAGGGGGGGAAAAATCCTGTTCCATGTCTCTTCACTGTCTTCAATTTTTATGGCTTTAATAGCACTTAGTTCAGGGATGGTGTACATGTGCAGACCCCAGTTAGCCCATTCATGTTTTTATTTACTTCTCACCCCCCTACCCTCCTGATGGGTACAAGAGTCTGACCCGCGCCAAGTCTCCTCATATCAGTCCCCTCTATTGCCTTCTGCTCCATGGGTAAGCCTGACCCGAATGTGCCCAGGGCTTCTTGCACTTCCTCCGACAGTGGGGAGAGGGGGGTCCGGACCCGCCCTCACTCACGGACTCCAGCCCAGGGCCCTAAGGACATGGACCTGTTTTGATCGGGTCCAGCTGGTGGGGCTTCCTGCCGTAACGCACCAGCCCGCGGACAATAATGCCCGGTCTTGGGCTGCTTCTTCTCCCCTTACCTGGTCCACTGACTACTCAGTGCCAGGACGTCTGTCTCGCCCCTGTCCCTTCCAGGTCTTGCCCGTGATGCCTTGGGGGTCCCTCTGGAGGTGCGACCCGGTTGTGCCTCTACCCCTCTGTCGGTCCTCCCCCCCCTCCCTTTTGCCATGAGTACTGGCTCCCTTTGAATCCTGGTGCCCTGGCGTTGGGTCACGCCCGGGTGCCTCTCTCCCCCCCCCCCCCCCCCAGCTGTCTTGCGGCATGAGAGCACGCCACGCATGCTCCGTCTGTGCTCCGCCTCGCCCCTTCCCTTTTAAGATTCAGAGAAGCTGTATTCTGCCATGCGTGGCACGTGGGCGTCCCGTGCCTACTTTTCCTGTGCCCCGCCACGCCCCGTACATGGCCGGTGCCGGGGGACTTAAAATGGGGCTGTGGCACCCTGTGACACTCCTCCCCCTTTAAGTCCTTCCTATCCTTGCATTCCCGTTCCCTCTCCTCGTATTCTAGCCTTGAAAAGAAGTCCATGTTTTCGTGGGTCCTGCCAGTCCGCTGGGTCATCTGCTGGTCCGGTGGGTTACCTTGAACGGTAGGGCTGTAGGGCCAAATACCACCTCATGATGCGACTGTTCATCTCCTTCATTGACTGCATCCATCTCAAAGGAGCGTGGTCGGTCACCACCTGGAACTGGTTCCCTAGACGATAATACTGGAGTGAGTCAATAGCCCATTTCATGGCCAGAGCTTCCTTCTCTATTGTGGAATATTTAAGTTCCTGGGGGAATAATTTCCGACTGATGTATACAATTGGATGTTCCTCCCCTTCCCTTTCTTGCGACAGCACTGCCACTAGCCCTACGTCTGAGGCGTCAGTGTGTAGGACGAAGGGCTTTGTGAAGTCTGGCTGTGCCACGACTGGGCCGTGGGTCAAACGCTACTTTAACGCTCGGAACACTCGGTCACAGACTACGTTCCAGGTTACTTTGTTGGGCTGGGTGCCCTTGGTGAGGTCCGTCAGCGGTGCCACCAGTGTCGCAAAATTAGGCCCAAAACATCTATAATAGCCTGCGAGCCCTAGGAACTGACGCACCTGCCTTTTGTAATAGGTGGGGGGAAATTCTTTAGCGCCCCTACTTCTATCTACCAGAGGTTTCAGCCGCCCCCTCCCTACAGTATATCCTAGGTAGGTGATTTTGTGTTCTCCAAATCGGCACTTGTTAGAGTTGGCCTTGAGCCTTCTCTGCTCTGCCCTGCCCTGTAAGCAGTGTGCAGTGCTTTGAAGTGCCATGCACTGCTCACAGGGCGGGGCAGAGTGGAGAAGGTTTCGGGCACTCGCCTGCCTGCAGGCCCTAATTGGCCTGGGGGCGGGGAAGCAGCAGGGCCTCCGCGGATCGGATCCACCTGCTTGGCAGGCCAGATCTGGCCCGTGAAGGCCCTGTTGCCGCCCCAACTTATTATGTCTCTGTTTTCTGTATGTATTCCATTAGTTTTTTCATTTGTGTAGGTTTTTCACACAGCTTTGGAGGGAGAGAATTATTTTAAAAGTCAGGAAAATGTTACTTTAAAAATTGGCCAGAGAGTACAGGCTACAGAAATGATCTCCTCTTAAAAACACAAATCTTTTGCAGTTCTACTGCTGTTTTATAACTGAGTGTAATAAAGGAATGTTCTGTGTGGGTATAAGTCCTGTTCTATGCAATTTCTCACTGATGTCCCTTTTTTCCTGGAAGAAATATGCTGCTTCTAACCTTTATACTAATATAGTGCAAAGCAATTTCAAAAGGTTTTTATATAAATTATACAAATGCCGTGAAGGTGTGAAGAGTAGATGATGGTAGCCCTTACATATTTTTTCCTCTAAGATTGTATATGAGAGAGCAAAACTTTTTGGACTTGGCATCCAAACCCTGAAAGATAGCCATTTCTAAATGTGAGTAGAGTTGGTTGAATACCATTAATCAGATATTATTTAATTTGCTATTTATAAAAGGTATATTTCTGATATTCAGACATCTCTGATGTGATATATTATGCAAACTGTTTAAATATAAAAAATCATTAACTTGCTAATTTTTGGCAAAGCTGCTTTTCTGCTGTTTTGGAGAGGGCTTATATTCATTATGGTTATATTTTTTGTTCTTGTTTACTAAGGAATGCTTGAGCTGAGACTATTTCATCTTCAGAATCTGCCATCTCGTTATCCATTAAGCTCTGAAAAAATTATGATGCGTTTCTTCTACCTTTACATTCAAGATGTTTCTAGGCTTTATAGGTAGCGATAATGTATAGTACATTAAAAGGTTTTTATTAAAATTCATATATTCCAGCGCTAGAGGGACCATTTAAGAAATGTAATTGGAAATATTTTATTAAGTACTACTTGGTAGTCTTGAAATTGGGAGAGCCATTGATGTTTGCTATTTTTCTGTCATGAATGACCTTCAATTTTTTAACTTTTATGAATCAAGACCCATGGGGAAAAAAATGCAAAATCTTTTTTCAATGTCAATCCAGAAATTACAAAATTGCGTCTACAAAGTGCTCAAGATGCAGCACGCCAGGTTGAAGCAGAAGTTGCTGAGAGAGTATGTGTGCTGGAGAACGAGCACAAAGCTAAACTCTCCATCCTTCAGTATGAGAAACAGCACGTGGCAGAACTGCAACTAGAAATACAACGCTTAGAGAGAGAGATTACTAAGCTAAAAGACATGGGCGTCCAGCATGACAGCCATCTGGAAGAGGAGCTGGAAAAGGTAGTATTTATTAGTTACTTTGTGTTTAATATAACAGAGCTATGCCAAATAGCATGTCTGCCAGGCGTGAAGCAAAATCAATGGGAATAGTGGGTGGGATGGCACTTAACATTTGAACGCTCTTGTTTGTAGTGGGTCTTGTGCTAATTACATGGCTAAAGCCTTGTAATGTTCTGATGAGTTGGGTCTACAAGTGGTTGATGGATATTAAGGATGTAAAACACCATTTAATCAGGTTACCAGTTAAATGTTAAGTTTAACTGGTTAACTGATGAAACAGAGGTAGGTGGTGGGTGTGTGTTCCAGCCCATTGGGTTGGAGTGGCTTCCCTGTGCACCGCAGCTGGCCTGGAGTGGGTCTCCGTGCTGCTCTAGCTGCTCTAGCCTGGCTGCTTACATCCTCATGCTGGCTGCTGACTCTCAGCTCTTGTGGACTAGGAGCTGGCATCCCCATGGGGCTGCCCTGGGGTAACTGTTAACCATTACCTGTTCACATCCCTAATACATATGTAAAGGTGAAGAACAGGTGAATGAAGATGAACGATTTTATAATAATGTATTCATCTCTATTCTTCAAGTTTGCCCGTGCATCACACATTTGAAATTACATCAGTACCATTTCTGGTTTTTCTTGCACTCTGAAAACTTACCTGCAGAAAGATTTGGATTTGATGTGTATGCTATGCTTATTTCCTTTTGTGAATTGACATAATAGTAAGTAGAGGGAATGAGAGGAGAGGGAGGATCTTAGACATAAATTGAAAGACTTAAAATGCCATGAAGCCTGAATGTAATATGAAAATGTGGGAATTTTTTTTTGGTTGGAATTGAGTCATTTAAATCTTCCTTTACTGCTTGTTTCTTGGTTTTCTTAATAATGCTTTGACTTAAATAAGGCATCAACAAATTAACATCCGTATCTTGTTTTTTGCTTCAAAAGTTGATCTGATCACAAGACTTGAATTATTTAGATGATTCTTAGAAAATGGTAAAATGTTAATATTTTTTCTTAATTCTTTTTGTGATATGGCCCACATTTTCATGTAACATGTCCTTTCTCCTCTTACCGCCTACCAGTCACAGTCATGCAAACCACTTCCTTCTATTTACAGTTCTATAACATCCCTCTATCAACTATAGCAATTGCTTATGTAGAAAAGTAAAATGTTCAATGCATTAAAGTTGTCTTTTTATATAATTCTGCAGCTGAAAACATGGTAAACTCAGGATCTTAGGACCCATTGAATCTGAAGGCTGTATTGGTCCACAGTTGAGGAGCTGTAAGAGCTTACATAGCTAATAACTCTTCTATTCTTAACATTTCCAGTAGTTATGATTTAATCTCTTTATTTTGTAATGTCCATAGATAAAACGTAGACTTGTTGATGATCACAAGAAAGAATTAAAAAGAGCTAGAGAAGAGATTCAGCAAATGGAACAAATGCACAAAGAAAAAGAGGAGGAATGGAAGTGTGAAAGAGAAGCTTTGAGTATTAAAGCTGAAGAGAAGTTATCTTTGTTACGTATAGAACTTGAAAACAAGGCAGAGTATGAGAAACAAACTTTGCAAAAGGAGTTTGAACTTCGTGAAGCTGAAATGAATCAGCTTAAGGATCAGCAGGCTGCCAGAATTGTAGAATTGGAAAAGTCCCTTAAGGAGCAGCAGAACAGTTTGCTGCAGCTAGAGGATAGCTTAGCGAGTATGGAAGCTACACAGAAAACGCAGGCGCAGTATGACAGTGAACTGCAAGCTGCTAAGGCACGCATGGAAAAAGACTTGGGAAAAGCCACATTTGAACTTCAAGAAGAATGTGCAATTAAACTTATGGAAGCACAGAACAAGTATGTTGTTGTTGTAAAATCTCTTAAGAAATGGCAATTCACAATTTTGTCAATTGATGGTATCTAAAAATTATCTAAATATAACTTGCATTATTTTAGAAAGGAGTGGTAGTTTTATCCATGAAGTTTCACTGCTCCGTTTTACTTCATATAATGCACACTAGGATTAGCGGTTACTTAAAAAATAATCACTCCAGTATTATATATAGAAATAAATGGGAATGTCATTTTTATGTGCCTAACCTAGCAGTAAGGGAAATCTCTAGCCCTGGTTCCCTCAGTTGCTTTCTGCTCAGTTCACACTGAAATGAATTTCCAAATGTGTTGACAAAGCAGGTACCACAGACTTCCTCACACTGCCCTGTTCATATGACTGTCGTGAGCTGGAATTAATAATCACTGTACGTGTACATTAAATGCTTGGATACTATGGATGTTGCCACCTATATTAAGAACTTTGTAGTATGGGCACTTGAAAGTAATAATTAGAAAGGAGCATTGCACTTTACGTAGGCCATTGTGTAGGTATAAGATAATTTCTTTGCCTTGCTGTGGATAAAATGGTTAAAAATGTGGTAATCAAATAAACAGTTTTTACCTAGTTTTTTTTTCTTTGGCTCTTACCAATTCTTGTTTAACAACATTTTTAATTTTTCTTGGAAATTAGATTTATGGAGGAACACAAAATTATGACCCAGAAATTCACCACAGAACAAGAGTTTCTACTCCAAGAGTTGAAAGGGAAGCATGCTGATGAGCTAGAACTCCAAAGTCAACAACTGCAGGAGAAGCATAAGCAACAGATTTTATCTCTCACAGCTGAGTTACAGACCAAGCACCAAGCTGAAATGGAAACACTTAAGTCTGCCTTAGAAAGCAAACAGCAGGCTCAGCTTGAAGCTCATATAGATGACCTGCAGGCAAAGCATCAAGCACACATTGATGAAATGGAAGCCAAACACTTATCAAATCTGGATTCTTTGGAGTGTTCGTACCTCTCTGAAATTCAGATTATACGAGATGAGCACAAACAAGCTGTTGAGGATCTACAGAGGCGTTTCACAGAACAGCTTCACGAGAAGGATAAGGCAAATCAAACAGTTCTGACTCAGGAAATAGAAAGGCTCAAATTAAAACATGCTGAAGAGCTGCAGCTTTCACAAGATGATCTGAAAATTGAGCTAGCTACTATTCATATCGAAAAGCTTAAAGCCATGGCTGCTGAGCTGGAAGAAGCTCATAAGGTGGGTTTAGGGGAAAATATATAGCCGTAAGATAACCCTCTCTGCTTTTAAATTTCGATTGTTTTAAAATGAAAGGCCGTTGGTTTTGAAACTGGTTTTCCATGGTTTTGTTCTCTTTGTGGAATGCTCTGTTGAGTCAACAGCTCCTGCGTAGGTCCATTTTAATAGTTTTCTTAATTATGCTAAAAACAAAGACAAAAGGAGAAAAATTATAAGCCAATTTAAATATGATCATTCTGGAAAGATTAGGTTCTGCATTGAATAGCAATACAAAGCTTTTCTTCTTTGTTACTTCCACGACATGCAAAAATGTTTCAAATCTACAAGGCTTGGAAATGAGAGAATAGTTCATACATTTTCTTCAACAGCTTTATATCTTCCCAGGAGGTTTCATTTTGGGAACAAAATGATGATAGAAATCATTTACTTTCTATAATTATTTTGACATAATTTGAAAACATAATTTACATAAAACTTTCCAGAATGGACAGGTTCCTACAGTTTTTTGTTAAGAGTCAAAATTTTTATATTTTGAAAAGGACTTCAACCATGGTGCACTAAAGAAGAGCTGGTAAGTCTTAAAACAATCTAGTAGTAAAGCTGGTTCTTGATTGTTACTGACATTCTTTCTTAGTGGTACATGATACAAAAATATTCTAAATAGCAAGGTCAGGACCTAGAATCATAGAATACTAGAACTGGAATGGATGTCAAGAGGTCAGCAAGTCTGGTCCCCTGCCCACGTGGCAGGACCAAGCACCATCTAGATCATCCCTGACTGATTAATGTCTAACCTGCTCTTAGATATCTCCAATGATGGAGGTTCCTCAACGTCCCTAAGCAATTTATTCCAGAGTTAAGCCGCCCTGACAAGTAGGAATTTTTTCCTAATGTCCAACCTAAACCTCTCTTGCTGCAATTTAAGTCCATTGCTGCAATTTAAGCCCATTGCTGCTTATCCTATTCTCAGAGGTTAAGGAGAATGTTTGGTTTTTTTTCTCCCTCCTCCTTATAGCTATCATGTCCCCTCGCAGTCTTCTCTTTTCTAAACAAAACAATCCAGTTGATTCAGTCTTCTCTAACAGGTAACGTTTTCTAGACCTTTAATCATTTTTGTTGCACTTCTCCAGTTTCTCCACATCTTTCCTGAAGTGCATTGCTCGGAACTGGACGCAGTACTCCAGTTGAGGCCTAATCAATGCATAGTAGAGTGGAAGAATTGCTTCTCATATTTTGCTTACAACATTCCTGTAAATGCATCACTTTTTCATCATTTCTTCCTTTGGGTCATATTGGGTAAATTGGTTGCGGGGAATCATAAAAGGAGCCAGTCTTAGGGCAATAATTATTTTGCTTCAGTCCTAGTGTATGACAATCCTATATTTTGATCTAGCTCAATTACACATTTTAATGAACGTGTAGTACAACTTGACACTCCAAAAACCTTCCACTTTGTAGCTAACTTCATCCTTCATGTTAATTAGTGCTTAGCAACTTGTTAAATGTGAAAATACTCTTTAATAGATTCTGAACATTCAGTAATCTCATAGCAAACCTAAGATCCTGCTAAATCACGTTGTACATAATTTAAAAAACTTGAGCAGAAATTAGGAAGTCTGTAGAAATATTTAAGCTTCCAGTACATTGAAATAACATCTTCTGAGTGGGTTCAAATGCTTCAGCCTCTTAGTTATGTATCAAGGGTCCCAGAAGTAGGACACTTGCTTGTTGCTAGGATATTAAGTCCCAGTAGATGCTATTGAATATTTTCTTATTGTTGAGTATAAATAGAGGCATCCCTTTGTATTGATTTATCTAAGTCTAAATTTGTAAGCCTACTTGAAGATAAGCAAAAAAGTTGTTACTGTTAGTCCCTGATTCGAGAAAGCTTCCCTTTTCCGCTGATATCTCATGTGTAAGTGCTTCAGGTTTTAATTTAATTTGTAGTTGGGAATTGTGTTGAGAATTGTATATAGGAAGGAATAAGACCTATAGAAATGTAATTTCTTCTTATTAATTAATCTGTAAAAAGAATACATTCAGAGGTGAGTGGGGTGCATGCTTAGTCAGGGTCCAGAAGATGGCAGTGGTAAATATTGACTTACATGGCTTGGAAATTCAGTTTGAAGAGGTAACTTCTTAATGAATATTTAATGGTTACTTTAGTATACAGTTACTGAATTTCTGTATAATGAGGATGTTTGACATTTTTAAATGAACAAATTTTATAGGAGGATTTGAACATAGCTCTTCAAAATCAAAGATGTATGTTGGAAGAAGAAAATCATAAAGCTCTGATGGTATTGCGTGAAGAAGTATTACATATGGAGGAACATCATAAAAAAGCACTTAACGACCTGCAAGATCTCCATATGGCAGAAGTTCAGAAACAGAAAGAAGAATACTCTAGGCAGCTACAGGAAGAGCTAGAGAAGCTAAAAGCTCAGCATGAACATGAACAGAAGGTAAGGGCTGCTCAAATAGCTTATCTTCTAAAATAGAACAAATTCAATTTTGTTACCTAAAGTAAAAATCACCAGTTAGAGTTGGATACTACTTGATTTGATTCACTGGTCTGGTATAAGCAAAGAAACAAAAGAACCTTGAGACATTTAAAACTACCTAAACTCACTTTAATATATTGAAAGATTTTTTTTTTTAGCTTAGCTTACCATGCTAGTGCTTGCTCTGTGTGTCAGGGAGTGAGTGAGTGACACACTCCCTTTTGTGGGTTTTATCAGACCTTCATTTTCCTTACAAGATTTTTTTTAATGGAAAGTTTTTAAACATCCATTGTAATTGAATATGGGCATCCAGTACAGTACAGACTTAATTTTTGTTGCATTATCTATTTAAGGGAAGGGCATTAGTCTTAAAGTTCAGTGTGAGAATAAGTATTTTGAGCAGCATTGATTTTTTTTTTCAATGATAAATAGGCTATGTCTAGACTACCAGCTTCTTTCGAACGAGGCCTTTTTGAAAAAGCCTCTTTGAAAGAGAGCGTCTAGACTGCAATCACTTCTTTCAAAAAGGTGAGCCGCTTTTTTGAAAGAGAGCACCCAGGCAGTATGGGTGCTCTCTTTGGAAAAACCCCTGTTTGCATTCAAGAATGCCTTTTTTCGAAAGAGCACTTTCGAAAAAAGACATTCTTCCTCATAAAATGAGGTTTACCGTGGTCGAAAAAACCACTGCTGTGACGACGCAGTCAGGGTTCCCCCGATCCTGCACCCGCATAGCAACAAGAACAGATTCCACCAGCAGTAGAATAGCGAGGTTTTATTGCTCCTCCAAGATACAGACATGGTGTGTTTACAGGGTTTGGGGCCAGGGTGTTTCAGACCCCTTGGGTTAGGGGTCCATCACCCCTAGCCCTCAGCCCCAGCAACCTCAGTCTGTCTCCCTCATGGTTCCAGCTCTCCTCCCCTTCCAGCACACACTTCCTTTATCCCCTCTCTTCCCCTTCACAAGTAGAACCGGTTTGGCCACTGTCCTGAGGCCTCTCTTGCTGGGCCCTGCTCACAGACAGCCTCCAGTGGGGGTCCTCCTCAGCCCACCGCAAGGTACTGACACTATACCACATCTCCTCCTCTCCGCCCCCTCCCCCCCCCGGAGAGCAAACTGAGCGGGGTCACTCTGCCTGTGGCCTGGGGAAGTCGGGGCCCCCCACTACAGGATAGTGCGTCGGCGATGATGTTGGCATTCCCCTTGACGTGGATCACTTCAATGTCATAGTCCTGCAGCAGCAGGCTCCATCTCAGCAGCTTGGCGTTGGTCCCCTTCATCTGGTGCAGCCAGGTCAGGGGGCAGTGGTCGGTGTACACCATGAAATGCCGGCCAAACAGGTATGGCTGCAGCTTTCGAAGGGCCCACACCAGCATTCCTTCTCCTGTGGCGGTGTAGCTGTGCTCCCGGGGCAGCAGCTTCCTACTCAGGTACACGATGGGGTGTTGCTCCCTCTTTTCTCGTCCACCTGCGTCAGCACCGCTGCCAGCCCAGTGTCCGAGGCATCGGTAAACACGATAAAGGGCTTGTCAAAGTCTGGGTTTACTAACACTGGGGCCTTGACCAGGGCCGCCTTCAGTGTGCAGAGAAGCCCCCTGGCACTGCTCTGTTTACACCACCCTGTTTGGCCTGCCCTTCTGGCACAGCTCCGTGATTGGGGCAGCAATGGCGCTGAAGGTGGGCACAAATCTCCGGTAGTAGCCTGTCATCCCAATGAAAGCCTGCACCTGCTTCTTGGTCTGCGGAATTGGCCAGTCTCGGATGGCCTCCACCTTGGCTGGCTCTGGCTTCAAGCAGCCGCTCCTACCTTATGGCCCAGGTAGGACACCTCGGCCAGTCTGACCTTGCACTTCCCAGCCTTTACGGTCAGGCCAGCCTCCCGCATAGCATCTCGAACGGAGAGAACGCCGTGGACTTCTGGGGCACCTCCCTGTAAGCGAACAGCAGGTCAGGTAGGTACTTGTCCCAGTCCTGCGGGTGCTGGTACATAAAGGTCCTTAGCATCTGCTTCAGACTTCCGTTGAACCTCTCCACCAACCCGTTGGTCTGGGGGTGATACGCCGAGGCCCATGTGTGCTGGACCCCACACTTCTCCCACAAGCCCTAGAGCAGGGCCGACATGAAGTTGGATCCCTGGTCTGTGAGGACATCTTGGGGGAACCCCACCCTGCTGAAAATGGTCAGCAGTGCGTCTGCCACTGTGTCTGCTTTGATAGAGGGCAGAGCCACAGCCTTGGGGTAGCGGGTGGCAAAATCCACCACCACCAGGATGTATTTCTTCCCCATCCGGGTCGTTCTGCTGAAGGGACCCACAATATCCATCGCCACCTTCTGGAAAGGCTCCTCTATAATGGGTAGGGGCTTCAAAGCAGCTTTCCACTATCCTGGGCTTCCCTCCCCCCGGCAGGAGTCGCAGGACCGGCAGTACCGCTGCACGGCTGCAAATATCCCCGGCCAGTAGAAGTTTTGGAGCAGCCTCAACCGGGTGCGCCGGATCCTCTGGTGTCCCGAGAAGGGGATGTCATGGGCCAGGTGCATCAGCTTGCAGCGATACTTTTGGGGAACCGCCAGCTACCTCTGGAACCCCCATACTCCCACCTGCCCTGGGGGGAGCCATTCCCAGTACAGGAATCCCCGCTCCCACAGGAACCTCTCCTGGCAATCTCCTCCTAGGGGCTGAGCTGTGCCCATGTCAGCCTGGTCCCTCAGGGTCTGCAAGGAGGGATCCGTCTGCACCTCAGCCTGGAATTCAGCAGCTGGGGCAGGGACGGGGACCTCTTCCTCCCCACTGTCTGGGATGGGACCCTGTGCCCCATGTCAGGAGCCTGACCCTGGGTCAGGATCGCCAGTCCCTCGCTGGCCCTGGCTACAGGTGGTGACCAGGGTCCTGTGGGGTCCATCTGGCCACTCCTCTAGGTCACCTCCCATCAGCACCTCCATGGGCAAGTGCCGGTGCACCCCCTCTTTCTTGGGACCCTCCTTGGCCGTCCATTTCAGATGCACCCGGGCTATGGGCACCTTAAACGGGGTCCCGTCTATGCCCCTCAGGGTCAGCTGAGTGTTTGGCACCATATGGTCTGGCACCACTATATCTGGCCGGGCTGGTGTCACCTCCGCCCCCGTGTCCCAGAAACCCGTCATCTTCCTGCCATCCACCTCCAGGGGCACGAGGCACTTGCACCGTAGGGGCTGCCCTGCCTCCACCTGGTACACAGAGAGACCTGCCTCTGGAGCGTCAGGTCTCTGGGGGGCCTTGGCCTGAGCCGTATTCCCCCTACTCTGAGCTGAGGTTTGCCTGCTGGCCCCTGCCTCTGGGGCGCTAGTTACCCCTGGACAGTCTCAGGTCCTCTGCGGTCTGGGCTTCGACCCCGAACACCCACTTGGGGCAGTACTGTGCCAGACGGGAGGCCAGATCTACATAGGTCTTCCTGTATGTTTCTGGGGTCAGCCCGAACTTGTGCAGCAGGGCCTCTTTGACCCGTTCGTAATCACCCGGCTGCAGATCCTCCAGCTGATTGAGCACTCCTGCGGCCTCCTGAGCCAGCAAGGGGGGGAGCTGTTGCAGCCAATCAGCTGGGGGGATCTGGTGCAGTTCACAGGCCCGCTCAAAGGAGCTAAAGAACCCGTCCATGTCCCCCATGTTTTTACATTGGGTCAACATGAACTTCTCCAGTCTGGCTGCTCTGGGCCCTCTGGGGTCCTCCCCATTCACCGCAGCCCCTCGGCTCCGCCATGGCCAGCTCATGCTGTCGCTGCTTCTCTCGATCCTGGCACTCCTCTCTACCGTCCTCTAACTTGTTTAACTGCAGCTCGATCTCCAGCCACCGCAGCTCTGCCAGTCTGGACCCTGCTTGGGACGAACCACAGCTGGCAGGGCTTGGCCTGGTGGGCACCGCATCTCTGGTGGGCTCCAGCCCTCCGGCCAGTCTGAGAGCCTGAGACGCTTCCCGGGGGTGTCTGCCTGCTCCCCACTGGGACAGGATCCAGCCGGGCAATCAGCTGGGCCTTGGTTGCTTTCCCCACGGGCAGGCCCCTCTCTCTGCACAGACTCAGAAGGTCTGCCTTCAGGAGTCGGGTGGGGGCCATCTTCCCACCGATCCCCGGGGTGCAGAGTCACCGACTGAGCGCTGCAGCGGCCCATGGCTCCCAGGAATTGCTTCACTCTGTCTCCAGCACTTCTGGCTCTTGCAAGCCCCTTCCTCTTACTGCCCTCGCCACTCGCTGCTGGAAGCTCCATCCACGGGGTGCAGTTCGCATCCCATCCCAGACACCACTGTGATGGCGCAGTCAGGGTTCCCCCCGATCCTTCACCCCCATAGCAGCAAGAACAGATTCTGGCAGGAGTAGAATAGCGAGGTTTTATTGCTCCTCCAGGATACAGCCCAGCACAGACGTGATGTGGTTACAGGATTTGGGGCCAGGGTGTTTCAGACCCCTTGGGTTAGGGGTCCATCACTCCTAGCCCTCAGCCCCAGGAACCTCAGTCTGTTTCCCTCATGGTTCCAGCTCTCCTCCCTCACTAGCACACACTTCCTTTGTCCCCTCTCTTCCCTTAACAAGTAGAACCGGTTTGGCTACTGTCCTGAGGCCCCTGTTGCTGGGCCAACCTCCAGTGGGGGTCCTCCACAGCGCACCGCCCAAGCATAGCAACCAGCAAGGTACCGACACTACACCACAACCGCGTTCTTTCGATTTAATTTTGAAAGAACGCGGCGGCAGTGTAGACGCCGGGGAAGTTTTTTTCGAAAAAAGACCACTTTAAAAAAAAAACAAAAAACGCCTGTAGTCTAGACACATCGTTAGTCTCTTAAGTAGATGCCACTTCAGCAAATGAGATTAAAGCTTCTACCTGCTTTCCTTAGAGCTTTGCCCAGTTCTTTTTTTGTTAGTGTATACATGCAAAAGGAAGCAATGTCAGCAAGCTTCTTAATGCTCCCTCCCAAAAAAAGTTTTTAATTATACTACTGGGGGAGAGGGGGTGTTGGGTTGAGTTACTGTTGAAGTACAGTACAAACTTGCTTCAGTCATGAACCACAGATATTATACTGAGACCTCAAATAACCCTGCAAATATTGTGCATATTTACATTTCTAGTGATCTAGTGTGGCGGTGCTTACATTACTAGGCTTTAAACCTGCATCTCGGGCCAACACTCCTTTCTGGTTAGCAAAAGTCACTAGTGGTACGTGTTCTGCTTTGGAGATGCTGCACTCTGCAGCATGACTATCTGCCACTCTTTTCCCAGCCAAACCTGGCAAGTGTGGGAATTGAGATGGAGAGAGAAATGTTATGGAACATTTTGTGCAGAGGTCAGCCCAGAGGGGGAATGGGAATCTTCTGGGTGACATTTAAGGCTGTCTTTTAGTCATGGGTATTTTTAGTAAAAATCATAGACAGATCACAGACAGTAAACAACAATTCATGTCACGTGAGCTCTCCATAACTTGTATTATAGACCCCTAACTAAAATTTGGGCTGGGTGGGTCTAGGACGTCTGGGGCAGCAGGAAACAGGCTCAGGAACTGCATATGCTCGGGGAGAGGAGGGATAAAGGGGGCCCACGACTCCAGGGTAACCCTGCATTGCAGAGTGCATAAATAGCAGCCACGAGGAGGAAATATTACAAGCAGTTGTACAAGGCCTGGCTGTTGCCTGAGCCCATCTATCACCAGTTATCTTCTGAGGTGTCTAGTAAACAGAAAAAGGTGTGACTTTTGATAGCTCCTTCTGTGTCCTCCACATCCACTCAATCTTATCCCCCAGCCAAAAGATATTTTCAATGGGATATTGAGTGCACAGAACCTTATACACAGTTGCATGACCTGAGCCCCTCAGCTCCTTCTCAGCCATATTCAGCCTCAGATGATGCTGTGTAGCAGTGTCCATGACAACCTAGGAATAGTTTTTTAGCAGTAGTTAAGTTTCAGTTCATTTAGAGCTTAGTTAGCTTTCCAGCTGTCTCTTTCTTATTTAAGTCCCCTAACATAAAACTTTTAGTTTTCTTTCTATTTAAAGATTATCTTGGTGAGGGACAATAAAAACATGCCTGGTTCACCAGGCTTTAGAAGATGTACCTTGTGCAAGGACAGTTTGCCAGTTTCTGATGGCCCTCAATTCTGTGACAGCACATACTTCAAAAGTGCACTAACTGCAGCAACCTGAAAACCAGGGCTAGGCATGATAGAGATGTTTGCCTAAAACGTATCCTCTCACCAGCCTGTGGCCCTGGAAAACAAGACAGCTTAACAGGAGAGACTGTGGGCACCTAGTCATGTGATGCAACAAAACATGAAGAAACTAGCCACAGTGTCCTGCTTGACCACTGTCCTTGGTGCTGACCATGCCAAGTGTGAGCACCTTTGAGGAATTGCGACCCTCCAACACTGCCTGTACCGTAACCTTTGCTGGCAAGGTTAAGGAGCCAAGGGGAAATGCAAGCAACCTCCTTCTCCATAGCACTGTAGGCAGGCAGGCCTCCTGGAGGGGCTCCTCCGCCTCCGGGTCAGTGGGCGGCTAGTCCCACGCCCCACAACAGAGAGGGAGCAACAGAGTGCAGCTGCTGCCCCTTCTCTCCTGCCTCTCTCCCCTGTTCCTGTTGCCCTGTACTAGCCCTACCCAGCCACCATCCACCTGCTGAGCCCCCGGCTGCTGGACCAGCTCCCCTGGACACC
>JANRFK010006693.1:633951-646637 GCA_030068395.1 Apalone spinifera
GGCAGCGGCCCGCCTTTCCCTCGGCGCGGCGATGGTGGGATGTGGGGAAGGTGCACGCCCAGCTTTTCTGCCGCAACTGCTCCCGGGCGCCAGCTGGTGGAGGGATGTGGCAATAGAGCAGTTGGAGCAGGAGGTGTTGAAGCTTGAGAGGTGCTTGGCATCTGACCCCGAGGATCCACCCCTCCGCAAGGCGTACTGGGAGAAGCGGGAGGAACTCCGGGCCCTCGAGGACCATTGGGCCCAGGGTGCCTTGGTTCAATCCCGCATCTAGCTCCCCCAGGAGATGGATCGCGACTCCCGCTGCTTCTACGCCCTGGAAAAAAAGGGGAGGAGGGGGGTAAAAAGCATGTCACCTGCTTTTTGGCAGAGGATGGCACCCCCTCACAGATCCGGAGGAGATGCATGGAAGGGCCAGGGCCTTCTACGCCAGTTTGTTTTCCCTGGATCTGACCGAAGCTGATGCCTGTAGGGTACTCTGGACTGAGCTCCCGATGGTCAGCATGCGCGACCGGGACCGGCTGGAGCTGCCTCTCGCTCTGGCCGAGTTCTCGGAAGCCCTCCGTCTCATGCCCAACAATAAAACACCAGGCATGGATGGGCTGACCATGGAGTTCTGCCGCATGTTCTGGGACGACCGTGTCACCATCTGGGCCGAGTCCTTGGAGAGCGGGGTTCTCCCTCTGTCGTGCAGGCAAGCCATGCTCACCTTATTGCCAAAAAATGGGGACCTCCATGACTTTTGGAATTGGCATCCTGTCTCGCTCCTCAGCACGGACTACAAGGTCATAGCAAAAGCCATCTCGCTGCGACTGCGGTCCATGCTGGTGGACTTGATTCACCCTGACCAGACCTACACCGTCCCGGGTCGTAGCATCTTTGACAATCTATACTTGGTCCGGGATCTCTTGGAACTTGTGTGTAGGGACAGTCTGTTGTTTGCCCTCCTGTCCCTGAACCAGGAGAAGGAGTTCGACAGGATGGACCACGGGTATCTGCTGGGCACCGTTTTGTGGGTTTTCTTTGGGTGCTGTATGCCCTCGCAGAGTGTTCGGTCAGGCTCAACTGGACTCTGACCAAGCTGGTCAGCTTCCGGCGGCGGGTACGTCAGGGGTGTCCACTGTTGGGCCAGCTGTACGCTCTGGCGATCGACCCCTTCCTCTGTCTCCTCCGTAGGAGGTTGACGGGGTTGGTATTCCGAGAGCCAGAGCTGCAGCTGGTTTTGTCGGCGTACGCCGATGACGTGCTCCGCGTGGTCCAGGACCCGGGCCACCTGTCTACTCGGTAGCTTCCTCCACCCGGGTTAACTGGGTCAAGAGCTCTGGCCTGGTGGTCGGGGATGGGTAGTGGTCAGGCTCCCTCCCACCCGCGCTTCTGGCCATCTGGTGGAGCGTGGGTTCACTGCTCTATCTGGGCATTTATTTGTCTGCCATGCATCCTTCTCCACCAGAGAACTGGCAAGGTTTGGAGGCCATGGTGGGTGAGGGGCTGCGGAGATGGACAGGACTGCTCCAGTGTCTTTCCCTTTGCGGGAGAGCGCTGATGCTAAATCAGCTGATCCTGTCCATGCTCTGGCACCGGCTCAATACCCTGTGCCCGGCCCAGGACACCTCTGGAGTTGTTTTGGCCAGGATTGCACTGGGTCTCTGCAGGGGTTTTGTGTCTCCCCCTGGAGGAGGAGGGCCAGGGCCTGGTCTGCATATGCAGCCAGGTCCGGACCTTCCGCCTCCATGCCCTGCAGGGACTCCTCTTTAGTGCAGGTAGTCGGGCATGGAGCACCTTGGGGTGCGCCTTCCTCCGCTGCCTCCGAGGGCTCCGATGTGACTGGCAGCTCTTTTTTCTTCACTCCAAGGGGGCTTCTGCGAGACCTCTGAGTTGCCAGAATTCTACCAGGAACTCCTCCAGACGTAGAAGCTGTTTTCAGCGACCAGGTCCATTGTGGCCACCGAGGGAGCAGACCTCCTCGCGGAGCCCCTGCTCTACAATCCAGTCTCCCTCGGTGCACCGGAGATTGATCGTGGCAGAAACTACCAAGATCCTGGACTAGGATGGGGGGACTGGGTGGACCCCTGAGCGCTGGCTCTGCGCATGGGCCTCTCCACTCCCTGAACCTCCCTGTGCCTGCTCCCGGAGGTGAAGGCAGCCTTGCTGTGGCCTGCTCTTGATTTCCTGCGAGAGAGTTCGCCCCGCCCCTCCCTTCCTGCAAACCCTCCGTCCCTTGTTATTGGGCCCCTGTTCCGCAGGCTGTCTGGCTCCCCCCATCCAGGGACCCCTAGCCAGCTGCAAAATCTGTAGCTGGTCTGCTTTCGAGTTGCACCTAGAGAACATCTGTGCATGCTCGTGCTCCACACTCTGCATTTCCCCACCCTCGTGTCCCGCCCCAATACCAAGTGGCGGGACTATCTAAGATTGTAGAGGGTGGGCAACCCCGATGGGCCAGCGTGTATTTCTAGTTCCACGGCCCATCAGGGACATGAGCTGGCGGCTCCTTCACGTAGCCGTGAGCACGGGCGTGTACTTGGCGCGGTTCACCCCTATCCCAGATACCTGCTCCTTTTGCGGCTTGAGGGAAAACCTGGAATGCGCCAGGTTGCAGCCCCTATTCCGGCTCCTCCAGAACCTCTTATTGAGGTTTTGGCTGCACTTTTCCCCTCATCTCTTCATTTACTCACACCCTATCCGCGGCCCCACAAAGTCGTGGGACCGCCTCGTCAACCTCCTCCTGGCCCTGGCTAAAACCACTGTATGCAATGCCAGGAGGAGGATGCTGGACGAGGGGGTTCCCTGCGACTGTGGAGCCTATTTCCGTTCCTCCCTTGTGTCACGTATCCGGGCGGAGTTCCTCTGAGCAGCGTCCACTGGCTTCCTTGACAGCTTCGAGGAGCAGTGGGCGCTGTCCGGGGTTCTCTGCACGGTGTCACCATTTGGTTCCCTTGTTTTACACCTGTGACCTGCACCCCTTGACCCTTTAGTCATTATTTTTCCCCCGTAACCAGTTGGACTTGAGTCCTCGCAAGGCTGGGGGAGGGGTTTTAGAACACCTTCCCATGTTTTCAAATAGGCTCTACTACAAGCACCAACAAGGCTGGTGCAAGGTGGGGAGAGGTGCACCACAGCCATCTCCAGATGTGAGGTCTCTGCTACCAGTGCTATTATCGATTGTGGCACTGAGAGACCGAAATCAGCACTAGTGGTACCAGTCAAAGTGTCACATACTCAACCAGCACCAAACATGGTATCTCAAAAATCACTAGCATCAACAGATACACACTGAAACCAGCAGAATCTCATTGCTTCACTCAACATACTGATGTGATCCTGTTTTCCATTCCGGGCTCTCCATTGTTCTCAACAATGACTCCCCAGTGCAGATGGCACCAAAGCAGCCAGGTTCCCCCATCTTCTCTCCTTTCTCAAGCAGTGAGGTGGATAGCCAAGAGCCCTGTTCATCGTGCCGTCCTCACCAGCCAGCATGGCACTATCTTTGGGAACCATGAAATACAGGGGCCAGCAGGCCTGAGATAAGCAGCCTTGGTACAGACATCTGTGGATGTGTCCGCCCTTGCAATGGCGCACACAGGATTACTACATGACACCAACCTCCCATCTGTCAGAGAAGACGCATATGCTCTGCAGCAGCTGCCTTGAAGGAGATCTCAGATGTACCTGAGGAAATAGGAGAGGGAGATGCAATGGGGCAGCATGCGCTTCTCACAAGTGACACCCGCCCCCCCCCCCCCCCCCCCCCCCCCCCCCCCCCCCCCCCCCCGTGGGTGCTTTCACTCCCTTAGTCCAAAACCACCTTGGGCAACTCAGCCCTCCAGCTGAGTCACATCCTGTGTGACTCAATCGCAAAATCTCTTCTGGGGTACATCCTTAACAGGGGCCCATCTCATTACCCTCTGTATTGTGCCATTCTGGTTGAGAGTGTGGCCTCCACGGTTTTCCCTCTTAGAGGCAATGTCCTTGCCCTTAGGGCTTTATCTCAGAAGTCCCATCATAGTTCATTAGTTTCCAACCAGCTCTCCCCAGGGAGCTGTCCATGGTGCTGCTGTGCTCTCAGTGCATCAGTTGCTGGGCTGCACACCTTCAGGGCTCCAGAGACAGTGAGCTGACTCAGATTCTGCAGTTGCTTTATTAGGCCTTCCTGGCGTTTGATTGGCTACTTCCTGTGTAGCCACTCTAGCCTCCTTTGACAACTTGTCTATTGTCCGTTTCTTTTAGGGCATGTGTGGCATGGCCACAAGTCTCCAGCAGGGGCTTTGTGGCTTGCTTCATCCTGTAATGGTCCTCCTCCTTCCAACAAGCAGGTCAGGCATCTAAATGAACCAATGTCCACTCATTTCACCAGGTTCCCTCGGGGTTGTGGCTGGAAGAGTGATCATCTCGTGCTTTGTTGGATGGGTAATCTATGGTGTGCCTTGCCCCTCATCCCACTCTTGCTTATGCAGAATTTGAAGTTCCGGCAAGACACAGTGATAGTCATTCTTATTGATTCCTAGACAGTTCTGATTTTCTGGCCTTACGCAGATGTCAGCCTGTCCAGCTATTGCCTTCTAGTCTGTCCTGAATCTCTTGACCAATGACTACGAGAAGGTCAAACATTCCAGCCTGATCTCTTGTCATCTTATGTTTTGGTATTTACATAGGTATCACACCTAGAACAGTATTTGGAAGCCTTCCAAACCATTTTTAAAAGTACCAGAAACAACCTGCCTTTCTATATTGGGCCCTGCTCCTTCCGGATTGGGCCCCACCCCTTCCATGGCGTCCCCTGATCTAGGTGAAAGGTCTCGAAGATATGTGCGCTGTCTCTGACAAAAATACTAACTTTACCTTAGCTCAACATACAGGATGTGGGCTGTAAGTCTCTTGTATTGCAGCCCAGCTGCCAGTGTAAACCTTCTATAACTTTAATATTAATAAACATATAATCAAAACCATAAGAAAATAGTAAATGTATATATGTGTAGGCAAGCAAGCAGGTTAGCTCTGTAGGCTGCACATGGAACGTTGCTCAGGTTATCTAAATGGAGTTGGGGTTATAGTCTACTTTTATTTGGTGGATCTTCCTTTCTGACACTGTATGAAGGCTCATTCCACTATAGCACAAGCAACTTCACTGGCATTGTGTCGGAGGTGCCCCTGCTTGTATTTGCAAAGCAGGAGTATAGAGTTCAGTTTTTAACCTTAACAAACCATTTAAACCTTAGTTCAAGCCTCCACAGCTGTTGCATTTCTATAAACTTTACCGCTTGCAGCCTCACACCTGCCTTCTGTGAGTACTATTTCTCTATTTCCCATGATGGAGTACACATAGGGATCAGCACTTGATGCAAGATAAGCTAATGGCTTCTATAATAACTGGAGTTTGCTAAATTGTGATCCTTATTGGGAGTCGACTAGCCACCTTCCTTCACCTCTGCTTCAGGTTCTATCCATTGATTCAAATTACAAAAAGAACAGGAGAGGTGATTGGCTTGTATTGCTCCTCAATCCCTCAGCACAGAGCATATGGAGAGTCATGTTGCAGGCACTGAGAAATGGATGCTGCTAGTAAGCATCTTCTGGTTTCAGGCTCCTGTATTCACAGTGTAGTGCCCGTAGGGACTTCACATCCCAAAGAACTGCATTTACTGTAATATTGGTAACTTCCCTTGCTTATGATACATTATTTTGCTTTTTCATTTATTGTGCTGCGAAATTCAGTAATGAGCAATGGGACTGCTAGTCATTAGTGCATTTTTTTTTTTTAGTTTGAACTGCAGTGTCCCCCTTGCAAAAGTTGTTTATCTTTGGGGGAAACCTTAATTTCCTTTAAATTTGGCATGAGTCTTTGAGTTGCTAGTATCAGAGAGATTGTTGACCTGATAATATATACTGCCTGTCCTTTTGGGGTTTCTGCAGAAGTAGTATACGTCTGGGAAGATATCTTTGCTGCTGGTCAAGTGAAAATTCTTGTGCTTTAAGAGTGCTTTACACTGGAAACAGTATTTCCCTTTAGTCTAATGGCCACAATGATTCAGTTTATAAAGAAGAATGCAGCTAAACATCTTTTAGGAGCCCATTATCACTAGTCATTGGGTAATTATTGTCTTAATGAGACATACCTGCCATTCTTTTGATTGTCCTTTCTTTGGTGCATTTCCATGAGCTTTATGGGCATCAGAAGAAGCAAGCAGGTGATGTGCTCCGTCAGTCTGAATTAATCATTAGATTAACTAGGCAACTAGTTTAGGTGGACTTTGGTTTGGAGCTCCTCTCAGAATCCTCCACTTGCATCTGTCTGTATCTTTGCCCACTTGCACAGAGATCAGACCTGGAGTCCTTCAGTAAAGATGGAGGTAGAAGTATGGCAGTTCACACCAGCAGAGAATTAGGCCCAGAGGGTTGAAACGAAAATCATTGTGGGACTTGGGTAGAGTTTTTGACTTTTCTCAGTAATAAAATTGAATAAAAAAATCTTATAGATCTATGCTTCTTCTTCTGCCGCTGAAGTGGAAAATGTGCGAACAGCTCTCCTAGCTCAGTTTGAGGAGCTGAAATTGAAACAGCAGCTTCAATTCCAAGATGAGATCGAGTTGCTCAAATGTCAGTCTGAGGTTTTATTGGAACAGCAGATTACACAGCTAAAGGTGAGGTCTAACTAATTTTTATATAATAAATTCCAAAATGTATGTTGTCTGTGGAATTTTCTGAGATTGAACAGTTATTATAAAACTTTTCCTCTGGATGTCTTTTAAAGTCCTGGAGACATAGGCATTGGAGAGTATTAATAAACAACACAACCCTATAGGGGATATTATTAGGCCAAGACACAAAACATATTAAGCTTTTAAGTCATAAAAGGTATAAAACATTCTCTAAAGACATTAGAAGCAAGAGGAAGATCAAGGAAAGGGTGGGCCTGCTACTTGAGGGAAAACCCAATAACAGAAAGTATGGCAATGACTTGGTTTCAGTTTTCACCAAGAAGTTTAGTAATGATCAGATGCCTAACATAGGGAATGCCGTTGCTAATGAGGTAGAATCAGAGGCTTAAATAGGGAAAGAATAGGTGTAAAGGCTGTTCCCCACTTTGGCACAACAAATACAGAAGTGAAGGCCTACAAGAGCACCCCAAAACCTTGTTTCTACAGGCTTTGGTACAGAAACTTCCCCCCAAAAATCCTAATATCTGGATTTTTAAGAATATCTGCTGCCACCACCCAAGTAATTCCACAAAAAATAAGGGAAGAGATCACTTGGGACATCGCATCCCCAAGGTAAAACTAGGACACCAAAAAGAACCAATACCAGGTAATTAGAAAAAGAAACGAACTTTTATTATCAGAACAAAACTACAGTTGCAAGCATAGTAAAGTGGCTAGATGGAAAGAGCCACTAATTGATAAAGATTCTTAGGGAAACTTGCCTGGGCTAACTTAGTAACAAAGAGGGAAAAAAAAACATACTTAAAAAGCTCAGACATGATTTCCAAATTCCCAAACCAGGAAAAATAATAAATCCTGACAGACTATCTAAACTTTACTCGACTTACTCATTATAAGAAGTCTTGTCTTAGAGAGAGACCGGCCTCCCATCTTCCTGTTACTTGGAAGAAAACCGCTCTGACTCAGACGAAGGAGGGAAAAGATAAAAATTTCTTTGTCCCAGTTGGAAATCTTTACCTGCATTGTTTTTGGCTGACCAAATACCTGGCTAGGGTCAGAGTTAACCCCTTAGTCACCAGGTGCTGGTCAGCTCCCCTGGTTATTACAACAGGTTAAAAATTACTTAGACATGTTAGATGTCTTCAAAATATATCTTAGTATACTGTGAAGGATCTGACTGAGGATATATGTGAGCCATCAGCAATTACCGTCAAAAAGTCATGGAAGACAGGAGAGATTTCAGAAGACTGGAAAAGGGGAAATACAGTGCCCATCTCTTAAAAAAGGGAACAAGGAAAATCTGGCGAATTTCAGACCAGTCAGCTTAACTCAGTACCTGGGAAAATAATAGAGCAAATAAGTACCTTGAAGATGACGATGTGATGAATAAATATCAGAATAGGTTTGTTAACAACAAATCATGTTAGACCAACTGAATAGCTTTCTTTGACAGGATAAGAAGCCTAGTGGGTGGTGGGGAAGTGTCAATGTGGTATATCTTGACTTTAGTAAAGTTTTTGATATTGTCTTGTACATTGCCCCAATATATGTTGGTTTTGCACTAACGTCGTTGACGCTTGTAGGAACTGTTGTGTTGTAAGAAGAAGGAATGGGAGGACTTCTGTTGTGCAAAAAAAAGAAAAGAAAAGAAAACAAACACCAGTTTGTGCAAATGGAAGTCAGCCATGGGGAAAAAAATTCCCCGCTTTACGTCATTTCGCTATACATCCATGTTTTTTGGAACTTCTCTTGGATGTATAGTGGGGACTTCCTGCATGGCCTTCTCATAAACAAACTAGGGAAATGCAGCCCAGACAAAAGTACTACATGGTAGTTGCATAACTGATTGGAAACTATTCCCCGAGAGTAGTGGTTCATTGTCATGTTGGAGGAGCATATTGAGTGGGGCTCCTCAGGGATTGGTGTGTTTAATATCTTCATCAGTTGTTTGGATAATGGCAATTCATAATAAAAACCTATGAAGTTTGTGGATAAAACCAAGCTGAGAAGGGTTGCAAGTGCTTTGGAAAATAGGATTAAAGTTAAAAATAATCTGGACAAGCTAGAGAAATGGTCTAAGGTAAATATGAAATTCAACAATGACAAGTGCAAAGTACTCCACTCAAGAAGGAACAATCAGTTGCATACATATAAAATGGGAAATGACTGCCGAGAAAGGAGCACTATGAAGAGTGATCTGGAGGTCATAGTGGATTACAAACTAAATATGAGTCAACAGGGTAATACTTTTGCAGGAAAAATGAACATAATTCTGATATGCATTAACAGGAGAGCTGAAAGCAAGACATAGGAAGTAAATTCTTCCATTCAACTCCACGCTGATAAAACCTGGGTCCCTCTCTTAGAATTCCATTGAAGTTTATCAAATGACTGACAATTTTTCCATTCCTCACTCAAGGGGTTTTTAGTCTTTACTCACCTCACCACTACATGAATGATTAAATCATGTCAAACAGCATGCCCCAGAGTGGGACTTACATTTATTTTTCAGTTTTCTAATGAGGCCTCTCTTTGAACTGTTGGTTAAATGTTCCCTTCCTCACCTGTTTATGAAGACTGCAATCTTAATGATTATTACCTCCACTAGGAGAACTGGCAAGTCAGTGAACTATGATAACTTTTCTTTATAAAATATAGTGTAGGAAGAATCAGCTCTCTCTCTGGTCACACCTCCACTTTTGCCCAAGATAACTTCATCTTTCCACATGGACTAGGACATTGAACTTCTGGTTTTACTTAAGGTCCATCTACCCTAGTATTCTGTCTTCTGATAGTGGCCAGTGCCAGGTACCCTAGAGGGAATGAGCAGAACAGGTAAACATCAAGGGGACCATCCCTTGTCACCCATTCTCAGCTTCTGACAAAAGGCTAGGGATACAATTCTTGCACATCATGGCTAATAGTTATTGATGGACCTAATCTCCAGGAATTTATGTAGCTTTAAAAAAACAACAACCCTGTTATAGTCTTAGATTTCCCAGCGTCCTCTAAGGGATTCCGGAGGTTGACGGTGTTGTGTGAAGAAGTAGTTCAGTTGTGTGTGTTTTTTTTTTTTTTTGTTTTTTTTTAAACCTGTTACCTATTAATTTCACTTGGTGACCACTAGTTCTTGTGCTGTGCAAAGGAGTAAATAACTCCTCCTCCTCCTCCTTGATGTCCCCGTGGCTGCTCCCCATTAGGTCAGTGTGCTGCCGCCAAGCCTCAGATCGGAGATTTCATAGCAATGTCCCTGGGGACACGCAGGTGTGCACCATTAGTTGCGCACTGTTAGTCTGCAGGCTTTATGCATGCGTGAGCCCCCGTCTCCCACTGGTTCCTCAGTTCCTTCTTTACCACTTCCGGCTACAGATGGATTCAGCAGTGCTCCCTAGCTTCTTCGTGTCTACATGATTAGACTTTTTAAAACCAGTTAAAATTCATTTTAATTTTTAAATAGTTATATATATGGCCTATTTGTCTCGAGAGATGGTGGTAAGCAGCGGCAGTGAAAATCTATAAGTTGCGCCTCGATCTGCAACTTTTTTCATGGCTTATGTGTCCAATATTGGATTTGCACAGTCAATTACAATAGCTACATGCCAGTCTACTTCCGTTTTCATGAGTCTGAGAATTTTTCCTTCTGAGGCGGAGTTCTTTTGCATGACTTACACAGGTCCTATCGAAGAATGACGTGCCCTCTTGTAATAATTGTCGCCAGGTGTTGCAGTCTGATGACGTAGATTCCCAAGAGTTTAGATTGATGTTAAACCTTTTCATAGTGTTTTTATATATATCCTTAAGTCTTAACTTTGGCCTTCCTCTTTCCCTTGCTCCACTTGTTAGTTCACCAAAGAGGATTTCTTTGGGAAGGCGTTTCACTCATTCTCCTCACATGGCCACGCCACCGGAGTCTTCTGTTAGGGATCGCTATGAGACTGGGTATGCCAGCTCTTGATAGGACATCTACATTTGAAACTTTGTCTTGCCACTTAATATTCATGATTCTGCGGAGGCAGCAAAGGTGGAAACTACTCAATTTTTTTCTCTTGGCATGAGTAGGTAGTCCAGGTCTCAGATCCATAAAGCAAAACACTTAATATGCATGCTTAGTATATCAGTGTCTTTGTTTTCAATGTCAGTTTGGAATTGTTCCATGCTTGTTTCGTAAGTCTGCCAAATGTTGTGGCTGCTTTCCCAATTCTGATGTTCAGTTCTTTGTCCATGGAGAAATTTGTGGTGACAGTAGATCCAAGGTAACAGAATTGTTGAACCACCTCTAATGGACTGTAATTCAGAATTTCGAGAGAGAACAGTTTACTAACTCTGGACACAGAATCCATCTGTGCTTGTAGCGTGTTTTCGTTATGTGCAACAAGCGCTGTATCAGCTGCGAATAGGAGTTCTCTAATGAGGACTTTCTTGACCTGAGTTTTAGCCTTGAGTCGTGTCAGGTTATAAAGAGAACCATCTAACCTTGTGTGGAGAAATACATCACTGTGTGAGTTTAGAAATGCACCATTTAATAGGACTGAGAAGAATATACCAAAGAAGGTAGGAGCAAGGACACATCCCTGTTTGACTCCACTCTTCACCACAAAGGGTTCAGATGTAGATCCATCATAGTACACTGTTGCTTTCATATCTTCATGAAAAGATATTATGAGTTTGAGTAGGGTTGGTGGACAGCCAATCTTAGTTAACACTTTGTACAGTCCTGATCTACTGACTGTATCTAACGCCTTTGCTAAGTCCACAAATGCTATAAACAGCAGCTTTTCTTGTTCCGTGCATTTTTTTTGTAGTTGTTGAAGAGAAAAAAATCATGTCCATTGTTGACCTGCCAGCCCTGAAGCCACACTGTGTTTCTGGATAGACTTGATCTGCGAGTTTTTGCAGGCAATTAAAAATGACACGGGCAAATGCTTTACCTGTAATGCTTAGCAAAGAGATGCCTCTGTAGTTGTTACAGTCCCCCTTATTGCCTTTGTTTTTATAGAGAGTAATGATGTTTGTGTCCCTCATATCATGAGGGACCTTTCCCGCTTGCCAGCATTTTAGAAGTAAGTCATAGAGGAAGGGGATGAGGACAGCCTTGTTAGCTTTCAGGACTTAAGCTGGAATCCCATCGTTACCTGGTGCTTTTCCACTAGAGAGAGCATCAAGTACTTGGGAAAGCTCTTCTACCGTAGGTTCTACATCTAGCTCTAACATTTCTGGAAGAGTTGGAATTAGGTTGTCAAGTTCAGGATGTATTATACTCTCATGGGAGTAAAGACTTGAGTAGTGTTCCACCCATCCGGATGTCTATTGGTTTTTATCTGTGATCACCTGGCCATTTAGATGTTTCAGTGGAGCAACTTTGGTAACGTTTGGTCCAAGTGCTTTCTTCAGTGCATCATACGTGGTTTTCAGGTCACCCATATTGAATACTTTTTGAATTCCAGAACATAGATCGGCCCAATACTTTTTTACATACCACTTGGATTCTCTCTGAAGAATGGATCTTGTATGGTGGAGCTGATCTCTTGAACTTTGCAATGGATTCTTTATGTTGTTGAGAAAAGCCTTGTTTTTTTCTTCAAGAAGAGGCCTGAGAATGTCAATGTTTTCATCAATTCAGTCTTCATTGAAAAATGTCTGTGTTCCAAAAGCGATGTGGCACATTCATATATTGCAGCACTCAGCATGGACCATGTCTTGTCAACAGACTGCTGGACAGGTTTGTTTTCCATTTTGAGAGTGAATTCTTCCACAAAGACAGAGTATTTCAGTGCATCTCTAGTACTGAGAGTGTTAACCGTTGGTTTTCTGCAATCCTTTGATGTTTGGAGTTCCTTTGGAACAATTTTCACTCTACTGATAATCAATGAGTGATCTGTGTCACAATCTGCACAGTGATACGTGCGTGTAAATTTATCAGAGTTGAGATGTTTTCTGCAGACCAGTACAAGGTTGAGTTGATACCAGTGACCAGATCTGGGCTGGCGCCATGAGACCTTGTGGCAGTCTTTTAAGTTGAAAAAAGTATTAGTGATG
>JANRFK010006693.1:655875-685698 GCA_030068395.1 Apalone spinifera
TTAGTAAAGTTTGACTACATTTATTTCAGAAACATTTTGGCTCTAGAGCAGTGTTATCAGGTGTAAGGTTATGTAAATAAATGTGTTGGATAGCTGCAGGCAGTTGAAGTACTGTTTGCTTTTAAAAGATCAGCATACTTGAAGATAACACACAAAAGCAGAGAATAAAGGATGGTTTTTTGGCATAAAAATGGGGAAAAGTTGGCCAGGATGTGATCTTATTGAATCAATCCACTGGTGAAGTTTGTGTAGTGAACTGTAGGAAATTCTGGAAGAGCACTGCTCTCTATCCTTGAAACGTGAATGGAGAAAGTTAATGCAAAAGAAACAGAAGTTTCACGAAGAGGTCATATAACTTTTTGCCAGCATTGCTTGCATGTGTTGAGACAAAGGATGCAGATTTAACAGTAACTTGAAACAAAAACACTAGGAGAGGAAAACAGTTTTAACTGACATTCTGTTTGTCTTTTTGCTGTCCTCCAACTCTTGTGCTACTATCAATTAAAAGTAGAATGCAGTCTCCAGTGTTTCTCTGTATTGTGAATGAGATTTCAGAATAAGATCACTTAATTAAAATATACTAGTTTGATAAAAATGTCTGGCTTTTTATCCCCTTGCCTTTTTGTTTGGTTTCCCACAGCTGGAAAATAAATTGGAATCTTTAAACCATGAGTTGGAGGTGACTAACTCAGAGCTAGAGACCCTCCTACAGCGAAGAGACAGAGAAAACCAAGAAGGAGAGAACTTGGTAGCTATGTTGCGATCTGATATTGAACTGTCCCAGAATGAAAGGTGAGTTGATTTTGAGATATATAGCATGCAAATTATTTTTTCTGTTTGTTCTCTGGTAAACAAAAAGGTAAGTAAACCAAATTAAATGACAATGTTTTTGCTTTCATTGAAGCATATCCAAATTACTGTTAGCCTTTACAAGCTAAAAATCTAGGATACCTTGAAAATGAACATTGCTGTTCTGGCATCTACTTCACTAACTGTGGTATTTGTTCATTATCTGAGGGTTTTTCTGGAGTCTGATGGAAGAGGTGATTAGATTTGTTCTGTGTTCAGCTTACCTCTGGACACATCAGCATTTCAGTAACAATTGGAATTGAGAAGTAATTGAAAATAGATGCTGTAGTGGAAAAATCATATGGATTATTGAAATGAGAGTAATGGATAGTCCTTATCTCATGGTAGATAATCTCTGTATGGTGTAAAGTTTCTTTTCCCAATATGTTTCCAACACTAATCTTTACAAATATGCTAGTGTTGGAAATTATCATGTTTATCCCACATGCCAGTTACAGGCATGGTTTTAAATATGGCCTGTTTGATCAAAGGTATCTTGAATTTAATATTCATATATTTTGAAAACTCTAGATCAGAATTACCGCAATTCATTTTACTATGCTGTTCATAATCTGTTCACTTGCCTCTTTCTGAGGGGTTACTTTAAGTGATGTTTATTGCCTCATAAGCGTTTTAGGTGATATTTGAGATGTCTCACATGATGGTGACTATTTCCTGTTCACCAAGAATGTACCCTGGGACTATGCAACAAAGAAAGATGTAGCATTGTCCCAAATGGCTTACAATGGAAACGGGCAGACCATATAGTTAAAATGTGATGATGCAGAGGCTGGTATACCCAAACAGAAGCTGTAGGGTTTAATTTTCCAAATATATAAATATGTCTTGGGTACTTGATTCGTTAGTTGAAAATTTTTCTGTAGTAGGGTGTGTGTGTGGGGGAGGGAGGCGGCGGAGTGTTTCAGAGACATCTGAGTGAGGAAAAGGACATCAGTTAATGCAGAAATAAAATAATGGATATCTTGGTGCATGGAGTGGAATTGAAGTGAAGGTGCAAAGAGGAGAGTCAGATAAAGATACAAAGAAGGGCATGTTGAAGTACAGAAAACAACATGGGGAGTAGGAGGAAATGGGAGAAAGAAAAGTGGAATTGTGCCATGCCACAAAGGTGAGAAAAATATAATATGGAAAACAAGAGGAAGCCATTGAAACAGTTTGAAGGCTGGAGTAAAGTGGCCACTATTGTAGGAGTGAAAGGTTTTTAGAACTCTCATTTCTTCATAGGTTAAGAATTAAAGTTAGGCCAGTCACGAGAAGGGTGCATTAGTCAACGGTGGCCAAGAATGGAGAAGGAAAGCATGGTTTTTAGGGCGTAGAGTAAAAAAAGCAAGATTTTGCTTAAAACTGTATGTGGTGCAAGAGAAGGCTGAGTTTGGTACAGACTGATCAGCTCTCTGCTCTTAGCTGCAGATGGTAATGGAGAGAGGTGGAGGAAGGCCTGTTAAGTTTTGAGAGGACAGTGGTTCATACAGGAGTTGACATTGGGGGAAATATTTTGATGTGGATGGGAGATTAGGAGGGAAAAGGTAGAAATGAGTCATCTGCATAGACCCACAGAAGCTGAGATTGTTGGAGCAGATGATGTCCTCAGAGGTGAGAGTTAAGAGGGACTGAGGGCATAACTCTGCGGGAGAGGAGAGAGAGCAGAAGAACAACTAGATTTGATTGGCATGTATTTTCCAGAGCTAAAGAATTATTAGGCAGGATAAGCTTTAATGCGACATACCAGTGAAAACTCAATTTCTTGCCTTTACTTTATGGAAGGAACTTTCAGTATATTGGTATTGTTTTGTGTGGGGAAGCTTAGTAAACATAAAGATGTCTCTTCCCTCAGTAATCCCTAAAAGTTCAGTTTAAGTGATGGCATGAAACCTTCAATTTATTTGCAATACTTGTCTAATATGTATGAATGGTATAAGACACTTGTAATAACAAATCAATATTTTACAGTTCTTTCTGTTGTTGGGAGATTGCAACTATTTTTACTATCAAATTCCCAAATGGATAACTAATTGCTAAATTAGACCTTGTTAAAATTAGACCTTAAGACACTGTCTCTTGACTGCTCTATTGGAATGCTAAACAATTGCTAAGTGGCATCCTTAGTAGAAGAGACACTTAAATATTGATATAATGCTGTGCCACAATCACTCAAACCTGCGGAGAGGCAAAGTGTTACCAAGATTTAAGTGCCTCTTCTATTTCACATACCCCGTACTTTGTATTTCATGGTATTTCTATTCTAGGAAAAAAATGCAGGAATCCTATCAGCGAGTTTTGAAATTATTTATGGAAATAGTAAAGACCACGTTAGCAGTAGAAGACCTTATCTGTAAGAAAATTGGTCTCTGTCTTGATGATGATAGTCTGGCATCTGGAGATTCTAGAGAAAGTCGCAGCATGATGGAAGAAGTGGGATTCATAGAACATTTCAAAGCCAGAGAGAAGCATGACCTAGAAAAAAGTGAGTGTCAATCTGGGCATAGTTATTTTTTAAAGATAATGTTAATTTCATATCATATAGCCAAGGCGGTAGACATGGGTATTTTGTATTGCAGTGTTTTCTGAAAGGTTTTCTCCATATTTATGTTTGGACACTCTCAATATTGTGCTTTAATCTTCTTGACCATGAAGATGCTGTGCTGTGGTCAAGACAATTCCATTGTGTGTTCATCAAACCATTATAATGTGTCCTTGTCAACCTCCAAATAGGAGACAAGCATTTTTCTATTATAGCATTGTGAGCCAGAACTGGCACAGTGAATGGACTTTGTAGCAACTTCGTGCTAGCCACATGGCCTCCTGTTAAGATATAACAAATTGTCATATATAACTGGGCAACATGAATGTAAGTGTAACTTGTTTTCAGACATCTCAAAGTAGTTCCATAGCTTACAAAAATATATCCAAATTCTATGAAGGGGCATGTCAGTTTTTAAGTATTGAACAATTTCTTTAAGGTGAAATGTTTTTCTGTTAATTAAACGTTGCTCAGTCCTACGCAGTGGTGGTGTTATTTTTGTATATGTTCATGTCACTTAGTTGTGTAATGAGTAACTGTTTCTGGAATATTTTTTTTTCTAATTCATTTTATTTTTTGGTAGGTGACCTGCTTGATGAAACTCTCACAGAACACAACCAGGTATCTGCAGTTACTGACGAAGGGTCAGACCTGAGCCAGCACTTATGTGAGAGTGTTTTTGCAAGCCCAGACCTGGCATTTGAGAATGAAGAGATGATCCTGAAAATTTGTCACCGTTTGCGCACTGCTGTGGAGAAACTTCTAGAGCTGGTTACAGAATCAACTAAACAAGTAAAACTAGATTTCAACCTTTAACCTTTATTGTCATAGCCAGTTGAAGTCTGATGCTATGACATGTTGACAGGGTTGGGCATTAGGGCATTCTGCACTTTGTAGAATGGGGTTGTTGGGGAGGTGCATGAAAACCTATGTACACAGCTCCCATTCCCAATAAGAAATCTGTACACATCTTCCTTCTGCTGCATTGATGGTCCTGCCACTAACGAAAGAGAGGGGGAAAAGCACTCTACAGCACAGTACTGTGTTAAACATCATATTAAAAAAGGGAAAGATTTAAAAAAAAAATTGACAGGGTAATGAAACTATTTCTGTGCTTGCTTCATTTAAACCAAGATGGTTGAAAGCTGCATTTTGCTTCTGAATAGTAAAATTTCAAAGCTGCATTAAGTCAGTGCTTAGTTGTAAAATTTCAAAGAACAACGGTAACATTTATTCTTACAAACAACCTCCATTCCCAAGGTGTTTATAAGTCTGAGATTCTACTGTATTTTGGACCTGAACTAGATTACATATCATCTATATTTTATGGGCTGCCTGTAATAATAAAACAAGATGTTGGTTGCAATGGCAGGGTTTAAACTGGAACTTTTACTCAGCTGTGTAATAGACATGTATCCCCTGCCTTTTTCCATATCTGAATTAAGATTGTCTGGTTGTCAGTAGTTGAAGCAAAATCCTCAAGGCTTTCATGGCCCTCTGAAGTGACCTTCCAGCATTAAGCAATGATGACTGACCCGGGACGGGGGGCCAGTTCTACTGAGGAAAACTGTCATCACAGAGACTTTTTAGGAAAGGGATAAAGGGCAGTAATAAAAGGTCACAAAAATCCCTGCTAATCCCATACTTACTTATAGAGTTTGCATAGCTGCAAAAAGGGGTGGGAAGACTTGTACAATGCAAACTAGTGCATAGCTGAAAGATGAAACTGTAGGTGTTGAAGTTATGGCAAACTGAGAACTTGGAATTGAGTTAAGCACTGCAAGGAGAAAGATCGACTTCATGTGTTTCACAATATTGTCAATCTCCAGAGCGGGGTTGGGCAATATTTTTGATGGGGGGCCACTCCAAGATTTTGGAAACTGGCTGAGGGCCATACTCTTCCAAGATATTAATGGAGGAGGTGCGGGGTTTGGGATGGAGGTTGGGTGCAGAAGGGAGCTTGGGGTAAGGGATTGGGGTGCAGGAGGGAGAATGGAGTCTGGGAGGGAATTTGGGTGAAGGAGGTAGTTGTGACCTAGGGCAGGGGACTGGGTTGCAGGATTTTGGGATGTGACCTAGGCTAAGAGGGGCTTGTGATCTGGGGCAGGAGATGGGGTGCCATATCTGGGAGGGGGTATTGGTGCAGGAGGGGGCAGAGGTTGGGGAAGGGAGGGGCTAGGGTGCCAGAGGCAGGCTCTGGGTGGAGGTGACTTGCTGTTCCACGTGGCTGTGCTGGGGCATGAGAGAGAGGGAGGGAGAAGGCTGCCTACACTGCCCCTGTTCCCAGAAAAAATTCTTGGCTCCTGTTGGCTGGAAACAGAGACTGGCCAGTGGGAGCTAAGCGATATTTTTTTGGGGGGGTGGGAACAACATGAGAAGTCTCCCTCCTCCCTCCCCAGCAGTCTGGGGTGGAGAACAGCTGGCTTTCTAAAACGTAAACTGATCTCTGCCTAACGATTCCAGCAAGGGAGCCGCGGGTTGGATCCGGGCCGCTGGCAGCCTCTTGCCTACGCCTGCTCTAAAGGGAAACTTTGGACTCAGCTGCTAGCCAATAGCAAAATTAGCTTTAACTTCAGTGTGAATGGGATCAAAACATTCATTATGCAGTGAGGTGGTTGTTTGAAAAGACCTACTTTTATTAATATTGCTGCAAAACAATTGGCTATTAATGTATTAAAACAAAGTCTTGTAATAAAACATGTTAGGAATAAGTAGCTGAAGCACTTGATAAATATTTCAAATGTAAAATGAGTCCCCTTTTTGTAAGAATTCAGATTGGTGTTTTATGCTGTGATGCACTGTTTTTTTTTTTTTTTTTAAGTTGGAGAAAACACATGAAATTCACGCTCACTTTGAGGAAGAATTCAGCCGCAGAAATCAGGAAACTGCCCAAGTAGTTAGTCAACACCACGAGCTAATGGAGTGTCTAAATGAGGAAAGTGAGGCAAAGAATCACTTGGCACTGGAGCTTCATAAAGCAGAAGGTAAGGAAATGAAATAGAAATGGAAATATTTCAGATGCTATTTATGTATTATAATAAAAAATATTTGAAGGCAATACCTTTGTATTAATAATACACATATACCTGCCCAATTCTAAATTCCTGTGTCATTTGAAACAGATGCATCTTCTTTCTCGCCTCAGATGTGGTACTTGCCTCATCCCAATGTTCCTTGTAATCTTTTCCATCCACATGTGGATTTTTTCCATCCTGTGTGCATATGTATCACCAGTAGAAATTAACAAAAAACAAACTAGCTGCGGGCCCTTTGCTGCATTTGAATCTCTTCTGAGCAACCGCACAAGTTCACAGCTTACAGGGAACACTGCTCGCCACCATCAAAATTACACTTGTCTGTGACCTGGAATGGGCCCAGTGCTTAGTACTGCACTATTGGCATGTTGTTTATGCTAAAAATGTCAGGAGTTTATATCATTTGGGAAGGAGAGATGCCTCGTTCTTCAAGAAGTGTCCCTTTGGGTGCTCCGCTTTAGGTGTCTGAGCACTTCTGTGCCTCGGTAAGGCTGTGCACACAGGGCAACCAGCTTGTGCTGTTACAAGCAGTTATCCTGCATGTGCAGCCAACCATCCACTCAGTTCCTTCTCCACCACCTTTTAGCTTCAGTTGGAACAACAGCAGCGCCCTCAGAAAAATTCGTCAATGCCTGTTTTTGCTTAGTATGCACTCTTTTATTTTGCTTTGGCCCTCCGGGGCTCACCCCATTGCCCTCCAACCCTCCAAAAGCGTCTATTTTCTCCTCAGCCACGTTGGTGGTTATTGGAGGGCCACTTGGCCATACTTGGTTCTCCTGGCTTTAAAAGTTGTTTAACTTGCAGACTGTCCACTCCAGTCTCTGATGGACACTCACAGTATGCCCATTGTTTGGGGGAGGCACACATTGATCAGAAGTGTTCCCATTATAAAAAGCTCATGTCTAGAAAGGCCAGGGAATTACAACTAAAACGGATGCATATAACGGATGCCTCCTGTCCTGAGCATATAACTCTCCCACGCCAACCATCTTTCACAGCTATCTCAGACAAAGGATCCACCTCAAAATTGACCATGAGAGAGCCTGCCTCGCCCACAGGCTCAAAAAAAGTGCAAATGCTCCTCATTTTGGAATGATTTGCGTTGCAGAAAGTGAGCTCCAGTATCAAAATCTGTCCAAATACTGATGGCACCTACACTCGAGCACTGGACCATGAGGCACCCGGTCCTTCTGGCACTGAGATGACCCAAGGAGCGAACGACTTGGTGTGGTGAAGCTCTCAGACCAGCTCTCAGATGAAAGCTAAGATGGCTCCTCTGGTGCTAAAAAAAATCATAGCCTGCCTCAGCATCAAGCAGCTCTGTGGTGCCACCTAAACAGCAACAAGCTCACGGCACTGTTGGTGTAGACACAGCTTCCAACCCTCTTTATGCTGCTTGTACCAACATTTCTGGAGTGACAGCAATTTACCAGACATACTGATCGACTTGTGGCATCCATGCCTGGTATGCCATTGTTTGGCTCTGATGGCACTTTTAGCACCATGATTTAGTCGGCCTTCTATATCCTGAGGTACTGCTCCTTGTCACTCCAGTAACGAGGATGAGATCTCAGTGGAAGCTCATTGTCGCTCCTTGCTCAGACCAGCTGTCATACTTGGGGGAAAAAAAGCTATCATAGGTGTAAAAGACTGATGGTTGCACCAAAAAAATATGATGTCATTCCTCGTCAAATATGTATTTAATAATAATGTTGTTTTTGTATTGTGCTTTGTGCTTAAAGCAATCAGAAACATTACCTAATTAAGCTTAATATCAACCTTTGTGGGCAAATATTATGCCCTTTTTTATACATGAGGAAATTGATGAACAGAAAGACTGACTCTTCCTGTGGCACCTTATAGACTAACCGAAGTTCGGTTAGTCTATAAGGTGCCACAGGACTCCTCGCCGCTTTTGCAGAAAGACTGAGTTGTTCTTGTCTTTGGGGAGTGAGGAAGAGAAGCTGTGTAGAGAAGTGGTGGTGGTTGTCACAGCTACATGCCATGGTGCTATAAACAGGAGGCGGAAGAACTGTTATGAAAAAGACATGAAAACATGTATTTAAATTGGAATTTCAGATTTAAATATCTATTTGAAGAAGTGCCCATATTGGAGCTCTAAGCTCTTGTCCAAATATATTTAAAACAGGAGAAAATGTTTTATGGCAGTATGGTATTCACCGACAGGCAGTGCTTGAGTATTTGGTCACAACTTGATGAGCATGTTTTGTACAGAAAATCCTTCCAAAGAGAAATAAGACCAATGACCAAAAAGAGTCTTTAGGATTTTATGAACAAATATGATACTCATTTTGAAAACTTTATTGTTCCTTGTACATGGTAAATTTGACAGGTAAGAGCATAAAAATGGCCATACTCTGTTCAGGCCAGTATTCTGATTTTCAACAGAGACTGGTGCTGAATGTTTCAGATGGCGTGAACTGAACAGAGCAACTTACCAAGTGATTCATGCCCTGTTGCCCTGTCACATCTTGTAGCAATCAGAGTTTTAGCGACACCCAGAGCATGGGATTGCATCCCTGACTTCTTGGCAAAGTGCATTAGATGGACCTATCTGCCATGAACATACCTAATTCTTTTTTTTAACCAATTTGTAGTTTTGGCCTTTAAACATCCCGTAACAATGAGCTCTACAGTTTGTGTGATGTGTGAAGATATACTTCCTTTATATTGGTTTTAAACCTGCTGCCTATTAATTTCATAAGGTGGCCTCTAGTTCTTGTGTTCTGTGGATGGTGAATAACACTTCCCTATTCACTTTCTCCACATCATCCGTGATTTCTAAACATCTGTCATATCCCCCTCAGTTCTCTGTTCCAAGCTGAGCAGTCCCAGATCTTTTTACGCTCTCTTCATAGGGAATCTGTTCCATAGCGCTCTAATTGTTTTTCTAGTCTTCTCTATGCTTTTTCCAACTGAGCAGAGCTGCACACATTATTCAAGGGGCAGCGTAGCATAGGTTTATAGTGGATTTAAAGTTCACATGTAACAGATGTATTTATCTAAATTTTCGTTTGTATATATTACAAATAAATGTTCTTTAAGGGATTTCTTTCATAAATCTGTGCTCTTGCGTATCTCTGGCACAACCTGGACCTGTCCAATAGCTCAAAGAAAGCTTGAAAAAAAAATCTTGTATGTATAATCAATTCATATGCTGAGAAGTCAGACTCTCTTCTGTCATAGGCTCCTATTTGAATTATTTTGTTTTCCTGCAAACAGGCTGTGAAACAGCTTCAAAAGCCCACAGTATGTTATGGGTTATTTTCTATGTTTAAACTGAGATACAGTAAATGAACTTAAACAGTTTATTCTTCTTTGTGATAATTTCAGTAATTAGTTGATAGTATTTTATATAAGAACTTCGGTGTCCATTCTTTTTAGTTTCCTTATGTCTTTTGGGTTTCAGGTATCATTGAAGGCTATGTAGCTGAGAAAGCAGCCTTAGAAGAAACACTGAGCCTGAAAGAAGCATCTGAACGTCGCCTTATTGTGGAACTAGAGACTTTACAGGAGCGGTTTCAAGAGCTAACCCAGGAACAAGCAATACTCTCTGAGGAGCGGGCTATGCTAATAAGTCAAAAGAAAGTGCTGGCTGCCAACGTAGGAGAAGCAGAAGCTGGTAAGAAATGCTGTGATAGCATTTTTTGATCTTGTTTTTGGAGAGGTAGAACAGGGACTCCCAGTTAATGCTAAAAAGAAATAAACTCACATGTGACACTTATGTTTCAGTAATGAGATGTTGCTGCTATTATGATAAATAGAAGGATGAATATAAGCAAACAATGCAAGTATGGAGGGGCAAGATTAGAAAGGCAAAGGCACAAAATGATTTACCCGTTATGCCTCTAGCTAGATTTAACAAGAAGATGTTCTACAAGTATATTAGGAGCAAGAAGACGACCAAGGACAAGATTGCTCAATGAAGAGGGAGAAACAGTAACAGAAACTTGGAAATGGCAGAGGTGCTTAATGACTTGTTTGTTTCAGTTTTCGTCAAGAAGATGGATGCTGATGGGATGCCTAATATAGTGACTGCTAGTGGAAATGGGGTAGGATTAGAAGTTGAAATTTAAAAAAAGTTAAAAATTACTTAGAAGAGTTAGATGTGTTCAAGTCACCAGGGCCTGATGAAATGCATCCTAGAATATTCAAGGAGCTGATAGACGGGCTGTCTGATAGTTTAGCTATCATCTTTCAAAAATCATGGAAGTCAGGAGAGATTCCAGAAGACTGGAAAAGAGCAAATGTAGTGCCCATCTATAAAAAGGGAAATAAGAACAACCCAGGAAACTACAGACCAGCCAGTTTAACTTCTGTGCCAGGAAAGGTAACGGAGCAAGGAAATAAGGAATTAATCTGCAAATATCTGGAAGCTAATAAGGTGATAGGGAACTACCAGCATGGATTTGTAAAGAACAAATCATGTCAAACCAATCTCATAGCTTTGTGTGATAGGATAACGAGTCTTGTGGATAAGGGAGAAGCGATGGATGTGGTATACCTAGACTTTAGTAAGGTATTTGACACAGTCTCACATAACCTTATGAAGAAACTGGGAAAATGCAACCTAGATAGGTCTACTATAAAGTGGGTGCATAAATGGCTGGATAACTGTTCTCAGAGAGTAGTTATAAATGGTTCACAATCATGCTGGAAGGACATAACAAGTGGGGTTCCACAGAAGTCTGTTTTGGGACTTGTTCAGTTCAGTACCTTCATCAATGATTTAGATGATGGCATAGAGAGTACGATTACTAAGTTTGCAGATGACACCAAGCTGGGAGGGGTTGCAAGTGCTCTGGAGGATAGGGTCCAAATTCAAAATAATCTGGGCAAACTGGAGAAATGGTCTGAAGTAAATAGGATGAAGTTTAATAAGGACAAATGCAAAGTACTCCACTTAGGAAGGAACAATCTGTTTCACACACACAGAATGGGAAGCGACAGTCTAGGAAGGAGTACTGCAAAAAGAGATTTAGGGAGTCATAGTGGACCACAAGCTAAATATGAGTCAGCAGTGTGATACTGTTGCAGAAAAAGCAAACTTGATTCTGGGATGCATTAATAGGTGTGTTGTGAGCAAGACAGGAGAAGTCATTCTTCCGCTCTACTGTGCGCTGATTAGACCTCAGTTGGAGTATTGTGTCCAGTTCTGGGCACCGCATTTCAAGAAAGATGTGGAGAAATTGGAGAAGGTCCAGAGAAGAGCAACATAAATGATGAAAGGTCTAGAGAACATGACCTGTGAAGGAAGACTGAAAGAATCAGGCTTGTTTAGTTTAGAAAAGAGAAGACTGAAAGAGGACATTATAGCGGTTTTTAAGTATCTAAAAGGGTGCTACAAAGAGGGTGCCACAAGGAGGGAGAAAAATTGTTCTCCTTGGCCTCTGAGGCTAGAACAAGAAGCAATGGGCTTAAACTGCAGCAAGGGAGATTTAGGTTGGACAGCAGGAAAAACTTCCTGCCTATCAGGGTGATTAAGCACTGGAATAAATTACCTAGGGAGATTGTGGTATCTCCATCACTGGAGATACAGCCACTCCCCAACTTAAGAACACACCGACTTACGACTGTCCGTACTTACGACCAACCTCCCATTAACCCCATTATAATATTTTTGTGTTGAGAACCATGTACGTCAAGTTTTTCGAACAGCGCGGGCAGCACATTTAAGGGTATTTCCAACTTACGACCAAATTGAGTTATGACTAGGTGTTCAGAACGTAACCCGTTCGTAAGTCAGGGACTGCCTGTATTGACAAGCAGGTTAAATAGATATCTATCAGGGACGAGCTAGACCGTGTTTGGCCCTTTTGTGGGGGCAGAGGACTGGACACTCTGACCTTTCGAGGTCCCTTCCAGTTCTAGGATTCTATGGTTCTATGATTAATAAGGTGAATTCCAGTGTCTAGTGACAAATGGAAGGAGTGTGGAAAAATAAGCAGGATGAATTAAAAGTGTGACAGTGAATGAAAGGGAATATATCTGATAATTAGGGTCTGCCAGTTCAAGTGTGTATTAACCGATAATGCATGCAGGAGAAAAAGGGCAAGAGAATTAGATCTGTCACTAGAATACCACTACTATACCAAAGAAATTGACTGAAAATGCAGGAAGTATTTAAGTATCTTGTTAAGGCTAAAATAATTAAAGATGCAAGATAAATTGTTCTGAGCATTTGTTATAAACACCTTACGGACTAGAATTCAGTGAGTGAAAAACCCTGGGGCAAGTAATCCAGGAGGGACAACTAGGAGGAGGTGGCTTCAATGATCTGGACTCTTGCCAAATGATGTATGTTAAATCTGAGATGCCTAAATTTCATGGAGAATAGCTTCCTGATCCAAAATAACAAAATGCAATTGGAGCAATTTTCTAGATTTACAATTTACTGCTTGGGTAGCATTGATTAGGCCACTGATTTTCCATAATACGCAGTTTTTAATTGCCGCATACCACTCAAATGCCACTTGCTGAAGATTAGAATCATAGGACACATTGTTATACATAGACTTTACATTTTGATAAAGTAAAAAATTGGGACCTGAAGAAACCTAGGGCACAGGTTGTCTTAATAGGAGGAAATATTTAAGGATGTGCAGAGAACAAGGCTTGAGTATCCTGAGAGAGATGACTTTAGGAAGCAGTGGACTGAATGGAACAAAAAACACAATGCCAGGAGAAGGAAGGACTGATATAATACTAGGATGAAAGATAGTGTGTTAGAAACAGAAAGGGATTGGGAACCAAATTAGAATTTAGTTTTCCAGGAGAAGAGTAAGAGAAATTAAAATTCATAATAAGTTAATTTTAAGCAAGGGGAATAAAATAAATAGAAAACATGTTTAAAGAAATTGAAGGTTGTCAAGTGTTTTGAAATAAGTAAATGCCAGAAGTAAGGCTTCATGAGATCCTTTCTCTGCTTTTCATATAAGCATTATGATCATGTTTAATTACATGCATGAATAACCTTAATTCTGGCCCTTCCTAATTTGCGTGCTCAATCATGCAATCTTAATAGTCTTCAGTCACTTCTTTCTTAAGAAGTGTTGGTGGTGATTTATTTGAGTTTTTGTTGCTTTTAATAAAGTGACATTCCATTATGTGCAACCATGGTGATCCTCAGCGTGGGTCATAAGCAGGGTGTGATGGACTGGGCAGGGTCTGGGCACTGCTGAGGGTGTCCGCTCAGGGCGAATTACTCAAACTCAGGGCTCTTTATAGCCCCTGACTGGCGTCCCTTCCCGAATAGGCCACAAACCAGTCCCACAGAGCGCTTTGGCTGCCAGCTGGTCATCCAGAAGCCTCACGAGCAAAACCCCTCAGACACCACAGCTCTCTCCGTGCCCCAAACAGCCCCAGGCCTGCCCACAGGTTAGGGGTTTTAGAACCCCATCTCACTTTCGCCAATGGGTTCTGTCCTGTTCTAAGAAACCAGCCACAGATCCCAGGTCAATTTACAATCTGGATCTTACCTACAGATCACGGTAATCCAGTGCTTTAGAATCTACCATCTAAAGGTTTATTACTAAAAGAAAGAAAAGCATGAGAGTAAGGTTGTTTAAAGTATCATACATTACATGCATCAACTCTCCCAGTTCTCAATGCAGGCTTGCAGCAGAGATGTTATAACTGCTGGCTTAACCGTCCTTGGTGTACATCCTATGTCAGGATGGGTCCACAGTTCTTTCCGGCTCGTTGATCCCTGCAAGGCTGCTTCTGGGATGAAGAGCTGAGCTGAGCGCCAAAATGGAGGATGCCACATGGCATATTTATGTCCCCTCCTGGCTTCTTCCAAGCTGGAGAGAGTCACATGGTCAGTGGCCAGGCACATAGATTCCTTCCCAGGTGGATCTCTGGTACTTAAGAGACGTATTGTCCCTGGAGCGTTGCTAATTAGCATGTCTATAGGCTGAACTTTCCTCGCCTATTGCTCAACCACAAACAGAGAAGTTTCCCGTATTGACACAGAATACATATTTATAACTCCACACACAGATATTATACAAGTACATGAAGAGCATATACAGAACCAGTAGAAGGAAAGCTTTCATTTGACACCTTACATGGCTCCCTTTGTATTAACTTTTGGGGCAAATACCCCCCCTATGGGGTAAAGCAGTGATCTGGCTGCTCCCCTCAAAATGCAGTAACATGACACAGGGTTAGAAGCTCTAGATTCACAGCACAGACTATTAGAATTAATCGAGTAATTGTAGTAGTAGTAGTCGTAGTGGTAGTCTGTTGTTCACTGTAGGTACTCAAGGGAAATGTGACGGCAATTTGCTAGTGGGTTTTACAGCTCTTTGATGACAGCTATACTCAGGACTCCTGGGTTCAATTTCAGACATGCTCTAGACCCTTCTGTGCCAATTATCCACTCTCTCCTCAAAAGCCTGTTACTCTCTGCTCTGCCTCTCCAACCCTTCTGGCTCAGCACCTCTTCTCTTCTGTTTACCACCTGCCTCCTGTCACCTTCCTCTTACGCTCCTATCTAGCCCCTTTTTCTGGCTCCTGCTTTTCTGCTCCTCTGCTGCTTCTGTCCATGAATCCAACCTCTGTCTTGTGACCCCATCCCTCCTCTGCTCCTATCCCCCTCTGCCCTTTCCCCATGGCTCTTCATAGAATCATAGAGCTGGAAGAGACCTCAGGAGGTCATTAAGTCCAGCTCCCTGTGCAAGGCAGGACCAGTCCAAACTAAATCAACCCAACCAAGGCTTTGTCAAGCTGAGACTTAAAAACCTCTAGGGATGGAGATTCCACCACCTCCCTAGGGAACCCATCCCAGTACTTCACCACTCTCCTAATCAAATAGTTTTTCCTAATATCCAACCTAGACCTCTCCAACTGTAACTTGAGACCATTGCTCCTTGTTCTGCCACTACTGTGAACAGCCTCTCTCCAGCCTCTTTGGAACCTCCCTTCAGGAAGTTGAAGGCTGCTATCAAATCCCCCCTCACTATTCTCTTCTGCAGACTAAACAAACCCAAATCCCTCAGTCTCTCCTCGTAGGTCATGCACTGCAGACCCCATATCGTTTTGGTCGCCCTCCACTGGACCCTCTCCAACACGTCCACATCCTTTCTATAGTGGGGGGCCCAGAACTGGACACAATACTCCAGATGTGGCCTGACCAGAGCCAAATAAAGGGGGATAATCACTTCTCTGAATCTGTTGGCAGTGCTCCTCCTAATGCACCATTAGCTCTCTAGACTACAATGGCAAACTGTTGACTCTCATCCAGCTTCTTATCCACTGTAATCCCCAGGTCCTTTTCTGCAGAACTGCTACTTAGCCAGTCGGTCCTCAGCCTGTAACAATGCTTGGGATTCTTCTGTCCCAAGTGCAGGATTCTTCACTTGTCCTTGTTGAACCTCATCAGATTTCTTTTGGTCCAATCCTCTAATCTGTCCAAGTCATTCTGGACCCTATCCCTGCCCTCCAGCGTGTCTACCTCTTCCCCCTAGGTTAATATCATCTGAGAACTTGCTGAGGGTGCAATCCATCCCCTCATCCAGGTCGTTAAGAAAGATGTTCAACCAAACCAGTTCTAGAACCGATCCTTGGGGCACTCCGCTAGAAACCGACCGCCAACCTGACATCGAGTCTTTGATCACTACCCGTTGGGCCTGACAGTCTAGCCAGCTTTCTATCCATCTTACAGTCCATGTATCCAATCCATAGTCCCTTAATTTGCTGGCAACAATATTGTGGGAGATGGTATCAAAAGCTTTGCTAAAGTCCAGGTATATCACATCTACTGACTTTCCCATATCTACAGAGCCAGTTACCTCATCATAGAAGCTAATCAGATTGGTCAGGCACTACTTGCCCTTGGTGAATCCATGCTGACTATTCCTGATCACTTCCCCTCTTCCAACCACTTCAAAATGGATTCCTTGAGGATCCCCTCCATGATTTTTCCAGGGACTGAGGTAAGGCTGACTGGTCTGTAGTTCCCTGGATTATCCTCCTTCCCTTTTTTTTTTTTTTTTAAAATAAGGTGGGCACTACATTTGCCTTTTCCCAATCATCCGGGATCTCTCCCGATCTCCACGAGTTTTCAAAGATAATGGCCAAAGGCTCCACAGTGACATTTGCCAACTCCCTCAGAGCCCTTGGATGCATTAAATATGGGCCTATGGATTTGTGTATGTCTAGCTTTTCTAAATAGTTCCTAATTTGTTCTTTCACCATCAAGGGCTTCCCTAGTCTCTGGCTCCCGCAACCTCACATTTGTCTCTCAGGCTGATGCCATCAAAAAATCTTGATACTTTTTCTCCATTTCCTGATATGGAGGAATGGTATGAAAATCTCAGAAATGGCATTAGTCTGTTGAAAGATAATTACATCCTGCTGAAGAAAATGTAAGGTTTGAGTTGGGGAAGGTCAGCCTGTGGTGGCTGTGAAAGTAATGTGCTGCCTTGTAGACTCCATAGGTCCCAAGGGCCTCTTGCTGCTCTTCATTCCTTGCTCAGCACACCACCAGGGATTGCCTACAACATCGGGGCCACCAGAATATTTGCTCCTGCCAGTGCTTCTAGGAATGGGGAAGAGATAAAGGAGAAACAGTATTTTCTTCTTCGAGTAGTGTCCTTGGGGGTACTCCACTCTGGGTACTGGTGCATTCTTGCACCCACAACTGGAGATTTTTTTCAGCAGTGTCTGCTGCACATGTGCTGTGGCTCCCCCTCATGCAGTTAGTATCTGTTAGGCGTGCGCAGGGAGCCGCTTCCTCAGTTCCTTCTCGACCGTCCTCGGCAGCAGACAGAGCTCCTTCTCTCGCCCGTTTGAGCAAAGTAATGCCAAACTGTTAATTCACCTTGGTTTCCTAATATTTCCAAAAACCCTACAAGCAAAAAAAAATTTTTTTCCATTGTCATCGGTTCACCGCTTCTTGCCATGTAATGCCTGGATCTCCCGGCTTCCAGAGATGTGAGTCTTGCCGAGATGCTATGCCTGTCTGAAGGGCATTCATCATGCGTAAAATGCCTCGAAAAAGCCCATCAGACACACCAGTGTCCTCAGTGCTCTCACTTGACTGCCGGAGCATGCTGAAACCATGCCAACAGGTTAAAAACCTTCCTGTACGAAAAGTTGCTCCAGCCAGCTTCTGAGGACACATCATCTACTTCAAAATCAACATCTGAGGTGAAAGGTGTGGGTAAAACGTGTTCCTCTACCTCTTGTGGCAAAACTATATTCAAAATCAGGTTGTCCCTGGCCAGATCCTTACCTTCGCCACCGACTTCAACGAGGGTCAGCACTGCAGACAGGCCCAGCATCTCTGGCACAGCACTGTCCAAGATTCTGGCACCACATAAGAGGGTGCACTCAGCCCAAACAAAAACAACTGGCACCCACTGTACCTACCGCACCACCTAGCTGTCACAAGTATCTCTCGGCACCGAAACTGCCACCTAAGAGACCCCATGCTGACATGCCACCTCCTGAGCAATAGTTGCTGGCTACACGGATGGCACGAATAGTACACAAACCTCAGCACTGACGTGAGCATTCGCAACACAGGTCTCCACTCATAAAATGTCTTTCAACGGCACCATTGTCTTCATGTTCCTCTATACAGTCAGTGCATTCACACAGATCACTGATTCTGACAAACTCCCCAACGAAAACTGGCACTGAGAGCGAGCCAGCCTGACAGAGAGCTCCATCTTGGGATACTGCTCCAATTACACATGGCCACCACCCTGGTATGCACATAGTTACGCATACCCGCTGCTCCCTTACCCCAGTCAATGGCAACCATGGGAGTCATGTTCTCATGGGAAGAGTCACCACATTGCACCTTCCACAACATCCAGAGAACCACCCTGCTCTCCCCAGCCTACGACATCTGCACCGCCGCTGAACTCCCCTATCCAAACTGAGATGGAAGACTCTTTATCTGAAGGGGAAGACCGGTCCTCTGTTCATAATTCTTTTCAACTCCAGCTGAGGTGGTTATCACCCCACCCCCAACAGATGACTTGAAAAAGTTCCAGGAACTTTTTAAAAGGGTGGCATTAGCGCAAGAGTGGGAGTTACAGGAGGTCCAAGAAAAGCAGTACCGTCTCTTGAGAGCCTTGCAACCTCCCACGTCGTCCAGGACTGTCCTCCCCATGGATGAGGCCATTATGGGTCTTGCTGACAATATCTGGCAAACTCTGGCATCCATCACTCCTACCAATAAGAAAGGAGATCGAAAGTACTTCATTACACCAAAGGGAATGGATTTCCTTTTCATTCACCCTCCACCAAATTCCTTCGTAATCGATTCCATTAGACACAGACAACCAAATGTCAGATCTACACCACATGACAAGGCCCACAAAGGAATGGGCATTATGGGATGCAAAGTATACTCCTGGGTCACTTTGCTTCTCAGTGCATCAAACTACACCACTATGCTAGCGGATTATGATTATTCCAGTTACTCATAAAGCTGCAAGAGCTCGTACAATGCGTGCCTGAACATAAAAGGCCTATCCTTCTGAACATCATGTAGGAGGGCCGTACAATCTCTCGCATGGTGCTACACTCTGCAATAGATATAGCTGATACAGCAGCCCGTGTCAGGGCCTTGGCTATTGTGATGTGTAGAATATCTTGGCTCCAAGCATCAGGGTTAACGAGGGATTTGTAGCAAAAGGTCAAGGACCTATCCTTCAACAAGGCTAACCTCTTTGCTGCAAAAACCGATGAGTTACTTCATTCAATGAAGGACTCCTGCATAACCCTCCAAACCTGGGCATTTACATGCCCCCCTTCAAGAAAGCCAGGTACAACACTTACCTAAGGCGCAGGGAGCCATATAGGGAACAAACGAGGTACAACTTCCTACAAAAACACAGGCCCGAACAGTGTAGGCCTCAATGTCAGCAACAATGCCAAACCTCAGCAGCCCAACCTTCTACATCCAAACAGCAGATTTGAAGGTTTGGTCAAGAGCCAGAAAGACACATTCCTTGCTGTCATACCATTGGACAATTAGCCACAGTTCAACTACCGCTTCCACCCCTTTCTACAACAGTGGGCTCAAATAACATTGGACAAATGGGTCCTGGAGCTCATCCACTATTGTTGCTCCATATCTTTGACTTCCCTTCTCCTTACCCATCCTCCCACCCTTTCCCTCTTCAGGGACCCCTCTCACGAGACCCTCCTTCTTGCTTCACCTTCTCCAATTAGGTGCCATAGAACTGGAACCAATGGAGTTCCAAGGCAGAGGTTTCTACTCAACTTATTTTCCAACACAGACTCCCTCAATTGCAAGTTGTATGACCACCACCAGTTGGTTGGTAGACTCACAAGCCCTCAGTTATGTGTTCTGCCAACTGGGTCAACCAGACCTAGACCTTTTTGCAACTAGGGCCAATCGTAAATGCCACCTTTACTGTTCCAGAGCAGCCTTAGGGAAGCATTACCTTGTCATGCATCTGACAAAGTGGGTCTTTGCCCATGAAAGCTTATGCTCCAATAAATCTGTTAGTCTGTAAGGTGCCACAGGACTTCTCGTTGTTTTTGCAGATTCAGACTTAACATGGCTACTCCTCTGATACTTATTCCCTTGAGGGTGCTTTCTCCATCAAATGGGACGCTCCATTACTCTATGTGTTCCCACCCCTTCCCATGCTCCACAAGGTCATCATCAAAATGAGAACAGAAAGAGCCTGCGTAATTCTTATCGCACCAGCGTGTTCGAGACAAACATGGTACCCATACCTCCACAGAATGATGGTAGCGGATCCATACGCCTTTCTGCTTCAACACAATGTTCTCTCCCAGAGTCGCAGCAGAATTCTCCATCCCAAACCACACAAACTCTATCTCCACGTGTGGTTCAATCATGGCTCCAAGATGCTGAAAATACCTGCTCAGAATGATTAAAACAAATATTAATCAACAGCAGGAGAGCATCCACTAGGAAGACTTACCTTTACAAATGGAATAGATTCTCCTAGTGCCTCAAATGTAATCAACCCATTCCCCTTTAAACCACCTCCTTCCCCCTCCTATTGTACTACCTGTTGCACCTAAGGGAGTCTGGCCTGGCTTTAAATACTATCAAGTTACATGCAGCAGCTATAGCAGCCTTTCATCGCACCACTGACGGTAACGCTTTCCTCTCTAACCCAATCACCAAGAGATTCTTTGTTGGTTTACGAAACACTTTTCCATCCGTTCACCCATCAGTTCCTATGTGGGATCTAAACCATGAACTTAAGAGCCTGACGAAGCCACCTTTCGAGCCCTTGGCAACCTGCCCTTGGTCATACTTATCTGTGAAGGTTTCCTTTCTGGTCGCAATAATGTCCAGTAGGAAAGTAGGGGAGCTTGCCGCACTAATGGAGGACCATCTTTATACAATTTTCAACAAGGACAGAGAGACACTTCAGTCCCACCCCAAATTTCCCCTGAAGGTCCCCTATGCCTTCCACATCAATGAACCCATACACTTACCTGCGTTTTCTCCGAGCCGCACATTGACCCATCACAGGCTGCATGGCACCCTTGACATCCGCAGAGCTCTCACATTCTACATTGATTGCATGAAAGTCTGGTGATCTCATAGACTCTTCCTGTTCTTTGCGGAATAATATAAAGGACAGGCTGGCTACGTCTACGTTGGCGCGCTTTTGCGCCAAAGCTATGCAAATGAGGCTTAGTGTTAGAATATCGCTGAGCCTCATTTGCATAACTAATGATCCGCCATTTTCGCGGACCAGGCTCTTGCGCAAGACGGGGCTGTCTACACTGGCCCGTCTTGCGCAAGAAAAACCCTTTTGCGCAAAGCCCTTATGCCCGAAAATGATCGGCAACTTATTCCAGTGTCTAACCACCCTGACAGTTAAGAAGTTTTTCATGCAACCTAAACCTCCCTTGCGCAATTTAAGCCCATTGCTTCTTGTCCTCTTCTCAGAGGCCAAGGAGAACAATTTTTCTTCCTCCTCCTTGTTGACACTCTTCTAGATACCTGAAAACTGCTATCATGTCCCCTCTGTCTTCTCCTTTCCAAACTAAACGAATCCAATTCTTTCAGTTTTCTTTCATAGGTCATATTCTCTAGACCGTTAATCATTCTTGTTGCTCTTCTTCGGACCTTCTCCAATTTCTCCACATCTTGCTTGAAATGTGGTGCCCAGAACTGCACACAATACTCCAACTGAGGCCTAATCAGCACAGGGTAGAGTGGAAGAATGACTTCTCGTGTCTTACTCTCAAAATTCCTGTTAATGCATCTCAGAATCATGTTTGGTTTTTTTGCAACAGCGTCACACTGTTGACTCATATTTAGTTTGTGGTCCACTATTACCCCTAGATCCATTTCTGCAGTGCTCCTTCCTAAACTGTCGCTTCCCATTCTGTATGTGTGAAACAGATGGTTCATTCCTAAGTGGAGTACTTTGCATTTGTCCTTATTAAACTTTAGCTCTATGGTACAGCTAATTTAGAGGTTAATGGAGCCAGGAGCACTTATCAAGGAAAAAAAGTAAGAAATGCATAAAGCTTTCGGGGAAAACTTCCAAATGAAAGAAATCAATAGATATAGGGTCTCAGTAAAGAGATAGTCAAGCACCTTGCAAAAATGTTACCCCAAATAGTCTGGATACAAACAGTAATGAATGGTCACCCTATATGATTAGGAACTTCACATCCAAATTGAAGCAGGTTACCTTTTGGAATGTATGTAAGTTTGGCATGATCCCTGCTCTGTGTTAAACTCATTAGTGGTCTGGAAGATGGAATGGGTCAGAAAGTTGCCCTATTTTTGTCTTGTATGTATTCCTATTCATAGGAGTTCCTGTTGCTAATGTAGCACAAAGGGAAGATTCAGGTTTGTAACAGTGTGACTTTACGAGAAATTATGTGAATTAATGACTTTGAATTTAATCTAACAAAGAGGAACAGTATTTCAGAATTATGCTAAAAATTATTAGTAATACATCCTCCACATTATTAATAATGTGGGCATGTTTAAGGCATTACTTTCATAGTTTAAAAGACTCACAAAACTGAAATTATGTATAAAAAGTTAATTCATTGATGATTATGAAATGATATCAGTCTGCTGATGTCAGTCTTAAATTCTGTAGTGTAATCATAAGCAACCAAAATTGTTGTTTTTGAACAGACAAATATGTTTTATAAATATGGTTGGAGATTTGAATAGTGTTGGCACTGATTTCCTAGAGGGTAAGTGTGTTTAAAAAAAAATGTTGCGACTCCAAGTGCAGGGAATCTGTGGATGGTAAGTGAAAGAGAACGAAAGGAACTGGAAGGAGGACTGTGGGAAGAGAATGGAGCGAGAATAACACTGGGGAGGAGGAGAGGAGAAAGGTAAGAATGGACTAAAGGGAAGGACAGATTCACTGGAAATTCATAGAGGAACAAAAAATGAATTTGAAAGGAAATGGTGGGAATGACAGACAGGAAAGAGAACAGGACTCTTAGAAGAAGGAATGAACAGAAATAATAAGAGAGATGAGTGGTTTTAAATGACTACTGGAAGTCTAATGCTAAAATAGATGCAAACAAATCTTTTGCTTTAATATACAAATGAGAAATGTTGAGCTCACTAGAAAATGTAGCCATAACTCTTTCAGAAAGTGCGTGCGTGCGTGCGCGCGCGCACAGTACACATATAATAAATGAAGAGGAGAAATGCTTATCTGTTGAGAAACCCCAGAAGTATTGCTGTGGATACCTGTGCATTCTAGCCTTGTGAGGGAAGAACATAAGCTGGGAGGACTGAGATAGGATGAACTGGCCAGATCACAGCCCAAGGTATAGGGAGAGGGCAGTGTTGAGCTGCCTCTTCAACTGCTGCAGCTTTATTCCTTTTGTTTGCCCAGCTCCCACATGTGTCTTCCAGCTCTCACTCAAATGCTGCTACACTTTGGATTCATCTACACTGCAGTGAAGAACCTGGCAGCAGTGGATCTCCGAGACTAGGTCTACAGATGTGGGCTTGCACTTTGGTGCTAAAAGTAGCTGTGTAGGGTTCCCCCTTGGCTCTAAAGCCCGCCTTCCATACGAAGTTTCAGAGCCTGAGCTCCACCTGGAGCAGGAGCCTTCACACAGCGATTTTTAGCATAAACCATGTTAACCTGAGCGCCGAGACTCTTTGCTGCTGGACTTTTATTTTTTAATCTTAATTGATTGCAGTCTCGACTTACCCTCACTTGCCTGATAGGCCTTGGTCCTTAAATCTAACCTTGTTGTATGATTGAGAGTATGGCTAAGATATGTAAAAAGGACTGGGTTTTGAGATTCTCCATCTAGTTAGCTAGTGGAGAAGTTAACCGTTAAAGTTCTAACAAGTTAATTATACTAGGAGTGTAAATATTTCTCATAATTTTTTTCTAATTTAACAAATTAATTTTTAAAAACTTCAAAATGGTACTGTTCCTCTTGTTTGGAGTTAATTGTCTGTAGTGCCGTGTATATGTATAAAATCATACTAGATTTAACTTAAATGCTTTTTATTCTTAATTTTGGATGAGCCAAGAAGTCTGCAAATAAACTTGCTAATGAAACATCATTGGAATCTCACCGTCATCAGTTGAAATATATACTTAATTTTCCATTGTTGCTTTCAATTTGGTTGTGTTACTCAAGGATGTAAAATCCAGTTTAATTATTTAGCCAGATAAACATTATGTTTAGCCAGTTAACCAGCTGAAGAAGAGCAGGCGAGGGGTGGGGGCATTCTCCATCCTGGCTGGGCTGGAGGGGCATCCCCTTCTGCAGATAGGCTGCTCCAGCCAAGTTGGAGCGGCCCTGTTTGCAGCAGGCTTCGCGAGGCTGGACCATCCTCTGCACATGATGGGTAGGGAGTTGCTCCTGCCCCCACCAGTTAATTGGAACCAATAAGCATCACCTGTTAAGGATAATGCTTACTGGTTAAACTTTCATATCCCTAGTGTTAAACACATTTTTTTCAAACTCTTCCTTGAGAAGTATGAATCTGATATTTGGTGACTGAAAATTTGCCTGCTATTCGTTTAATTCTATTTCACAATGGTTATTGTGGGAACTTACAATCTGAAAACAGCTAAAAGAGTCTGACAAAACACTGTCTTCTGAACACTCTTGCCTCAATGAATTTCTAAACGTTGGTAATGAAAAGCTTTTTCCATGAGTAATGATGATACAAATTGCACATTTTAATGCAGAATAATAGTTCTTTCACCATCCTCCTTTAAGCATCATACATTTAAAAGTTAGATCTTTTGACTCCCAGCTGTATGTTCTTGTTACTTTTAACCAGGTAAATGCTAGAATTAATTTGATGTTTTCAAAACGCCTTTATATTGGGATCTTAGTTTGGATCCTTCATATAGACTATTCCAGCAAGGGGCAACCTAGCCTAGTGAGTGGGCCGAGTAAGTGGCTTTTCTTCATTTCAGTGGGTCACAAGATTGTCATAACCTAGATGATGTCCCAGGATATGGTAGTTCTATTAACTGCTCTTTCATACCTAGAAGTTATGGGGTGTGCTGATGGAACCATAGCAGCACTTCAATTGGATGTAGACAAATCAGCACTTAACTCACTTCACATGCCCTTGTAGATTTTCAAAGACACAGAGGGGTAGTTTGGTGTGTCTCCTTTATGCATTTGAAATTTCCCCTTTGGTGCTGATGCATGTTGCAGCTGTATGTGTGTGTATTATATGCATATAATCCATTTTAAACATCATTTGATTTGCATATTTCTGGACTGATATATTCTGTTGTTCTTCTGTGTGTGTGTTTAGGTTTACTAAAGGAAGTAGAATGTTTAGCAAAAGAGAAATTAGAACTGCAGTGCCAGGCAGAGAAAGACCATTCTAGCTTGCGCTCTCAAATGAAGGTTTTGGAAGTGGAACTTGAAGAACAAATGCATCAAAATCAGATGTTGGCAAAGAAGTCATTGGAGGTTACTGATCTAAGGCAGCAAATTCAAGTTCTTGAAAAACAGCTCAGAAATCAACGGCAGTTCATGAATGTAAGCAAGCTCAACACCTAATTCCTGCAGCTTTTGAGAGGAAAAACACTTCCTCCTATTTTGTGACCAGTCTTCCAGGATAGTTTTGGTTTTATCAGAAATAAAACCTTTGTGTTTCTCCTTGTAAAACCAAGGATGGATGATTGTTTTAAAATATTTCCTGATGTAAAGGAGTATCTAGAGTAGCTTTTTCTTTCCAAGTTTCTAGTGCTCATTTGTTCAGAAAATTGAAAGAATAATCTCCTACTGTCCTATGAATCTGTGCCTGGCTTCTATAACTGCCATGCAAAGGGACATTCTAGAAAAGGAAAATGCAAACATCAGGTTCCTCATAGTAAAATGGAAAAAATTGTTCATCTTACTTTGTCAATAGGAGCAAGCTATAGAGCGAGAACATGAACGTGATGAGTTTCAGCAAGAAATTCAGAAACTGGAAGAGCAGTTAAAACTGTTAGGAAAATCACAAACTTCAGGAGAACCCAGACAATATGGGGTAGGTAAAACCACATGTAGTGACTGTGTATATTTTAGGTTATTGTATTTATGTAGTAAATATCCAAATGTAAATCCACTTGTGGCAATCTGTGGTTTCATTGTTGAATATCACATTTTCATAGAATACTAGGACTGGAAGGGACATCGAGAGGTTATCGAGTCCAGTCCCCTGCCCTCATGGCAGGACCAAATACTGTCTAGAGCATCCCTGATAGACATTTATCTAACCTACTCTTAAATATCTCCAGAGATGGAGATTCCACAACCTCTCTGGGCAATTTAATCCAGTGCTTGACTACCCTGACAGTTAGGAACTTTTTCCTAATGTCCAACCTAAACCTCCTTTGCTGCAGTTTAAGCCCATTGCTTCTTGTTCTATCCTCAGAGGCCAAGATGAACAAGTTTTCTTCCTCCTCCTTACGACACCCAATTTTGTACAATCATGTACTCAAGTATTAGAAGAAATCCAGAGTATTGAATTAATCGACTTTGGCTGAAATACTATTTTGCTACCATGAGTTGTGGCATATATTTTAATTTTGGTTTTGTTAGTAAGATTGCAATAAATAGTATGTTTGTGTGTATTACAGTAAAGTGTTGCCAGCATATCAAGTTGGTTTGATTTAGAGAGAGCAAAATACTGACGTTTAAAATACTGGCATCTGTATTTTTTTCAGATGCTTATTAGTTTGATAATAAATTAAAGAATTTAATTTTTGTTTTTGTGTTTTTCTCTCACATAAATGAACATTACAGATCTTTGAATTGACTCTGCAGGTATGGAAAATAGCATGAGCATCCTCATGTAATTTCTCTCTTCTCTCTCAATTTCTTGTGTTGAATCAGCTCTGCTTTGCTTTTTTACCTTCCGTGAATGTCTAGTCTGCTTCAGCCTGATTAAATGTAGGGGTTCATAATTAATTTTGTCGAACTCTTAATCTGGAAAAATGCTTTTTATTTAACTTCCTATTTCTATCTACTTTGCTTTTCTGGCTTGCTTTGACCAAATGCATCCTCATGTAATTGCTCTTGTAAAACATTTTTTTCTTCTAATACCCACTGTGAATAGAAAACTTCAACTTTTGGGAAATAAGCAGCATGGAATCATTATCACCTATGCCTCATCTGTATGGGCTATTCATGGCTTCAGTCTTCACATGTTTTGTGTTTATATGGTTGTGACATGTTACCAACTTTATTTCTAACTCTTCATTTGTATCAAGTCTATAGAATTCTAACCCTTTAAATGTTACATGGTAGAAAAATGAACTCCTTATAAACACATTTTTGGGCAAGTGGATTTTTCAAGACAAACTCACAAATAATTTGTCTACATCAGTGTATAGTATCCGAAAGCTTAAGGTAGCTTGACTTCCTGTTCATCATCTTAGGAGTTGTAGCTGTTTCATTTTCCCTTTACCTGAGCATAATATGTAAGACAGAAATATGATACATTGATATATTTAGAAAATCTTGCCAACAGAGAGAGAAGCTGTTTTGTAAACATATTTCAGCAAAGGGTAGAGAAAAGTTTAAGATGAGCTTAAGTTAAATCATTATCTGTGTTTACAGTTTGCATGTCAAGTAGCGTATTTATCTTAAGCTATTTTTGTGTGGGTTTGATTTCCCTCCTTCAAAGACATGTTTTTCGTCTGTTCTCTACTTAAGTCTCTGTTAATCATAAGATTATAAAAATAAATGCATGCAAAATGACAAACATTCTAGTATCAGTTGAAAAATATCCTTGTTTACAATCAAAGCAGTTACACTGAGTTTTTTAACAGAATTTTACTCACTAATAAAACAGCACATGTAGCGATGAGGAAATAATGAGACTTTTAAAAATTAGTTTATTTGCTGTTCTGAACATTTACAACCTAATTTAAAAAAAATGTTTACTGTGTATTGGATTAGTTTTGAATTCCTAAGGAAGAACATCAGGGATGAATGCAAAAGGTATGGGAGATGGTGAGCACTTAAATGGGCAATATTTGTGGATAATCTGAAGTGAGTTTTGTGATCAATACCAGATCGAAGAGCAAGGATCTAGGTCGGGGTGGGCAATAATTTTTGGACAGGGGCCACTTCAGAAAGTTTTGAAGTATCCCCGGGCCACCTGGAAGTGGCGGGGCCTAAACCAGAAAGGGCGGGGACAGTATGCTTCTGGGCTACCCCACCCACAGACCATGATTGGTCTGGGGGTGGGGGAGCCCCTTTGGCCTGGGGACAGTGGAGCACCCGAAGCCTCCTCCTGCCCTACCCCCACCCTGCGAGGAGCACACGGCAGGGCACATTGTGGGTGCCTAGTGGGAAGGCACAATCGGCCTGGAGGCGGGGGAGCGCTTGAAGCTGCCTCCTATCCTGTGAGGAGCATGTGGCGCTTTGATGTGCCGTGCCGCGCACGCTTCGCAGCACCGGGGCAGGGCGAAGGAAGTTTTGCGCAGCTCCCATGCTTTGATTGGCCTGGGGGCAAAGGGAGCGCCCAAAGCCTCTTCCCACCTTACCCCTCCCTGTGAGGAACACGCGGCACTTCAATGTGCCGTGTGCTCCTCGCAGGGCGGAAGGAAGTTTCGCGTGCTCCCCTAACCCCAGGCCCTGATTGGCTTGGGGACAGGGGAGCGGCAGGGCCTCTGTGGGCCAGATCAACCCACTTGGCGGGCCAGATCTGGCCTGTGGAGGCCCTTTTGCGCACCCCTGATCTAGCTAGTAGTTATGCAATTACTTGGAAGTGAACATGTGGCTGGAGGACTGTGTATAGCACACATGCGCTGTGACTGGCTGACACAATTCCTCTACAGTACAATCGCCTGAAGTTCTTGTTCTCTGAACATAATCACTGAAAGGGATCCACATTTGTGCACTTGCTCGGCCGCTACAATTGGGGAATATCTAATAAGGCTATTTTTTGGGGGGGAATAGCCAGTTGGTGAGCAGAGCCACCATCTCCGGGCTTGGGGAAGGTTGTGGAAGTGTTTGTTTCCGTCCTGCCAGCATCATAACAGTGGAGTTACTGGAACACGGCATTTAAAAAAAAAATTATAGTAGAAGAAAAATGTGTCTCAGAAATAGATGTTTCCTAACCAAGGGACCCCAAAACAATCACATGTTGCCTTTGCCTCTATCCTTGTCCCATCTGGAGCAGAGAGCAGGTGAGGGGCTGCAGCTTTGGAGGGAGGGAGGAGGACATGGACTGGAATAAGGGGGCTGAGGCTGGGTTCACAGAGTGGACTCCTTCCCTGTCCCCTGAGGGAATTGATCTAGGCCTCCTGAATATTTTTCTGTGGTTCCGTAGGGGCGCACCCCTCATTTGGAGACTTCTGTCCTAACCTCTTGTCTTGATGAATTAAGCAATTAATTTGTGAATTAATTATATTCACAAAACGTTGTGAAATAATCAGTGTTAGGGAAAGTGTTGCTATTTTATGCAAATGGTATTCAAAAGCTTTTCTGTAAGATTAACGTAGACTTAAGTTATGATTGATTGTAGAGGAATAGCTTATGGAATAGGAAGGAGATACTCAAAAATGAAATCCTGGTGGGGTCCATACACCATTCAGCCAAAAAGCTAAATTTTTTTTTATTTTTAACAGATTCAGAGTACTTCTATTTCCAGGAGCTTTTGTTACATTAATGTGCTGCTGTTTTGTTACATTGCTGTAAATATTAAACACATTAAACATATGGCTTTTTAACAGGTACCATCTTCTGAGAGTACATTTTACAGGTGGTTCATTTTACCTTTTTAATCTTAATTTTGTTTCCAGTTGGTATCTGATAACTAATGGTGACTAATGTGAAATTCTGGGGCTGCAAATAATAATTTATTTTTAGGATCAAGTGTAAAAATGTAATAAGAAAAGCAAAAAAAGATTTTGAGGAACAGCT